>SJYG01000250.1:376881-430557 GCA_006410535.1 Litocranius walleri | reverse complement strand
GGCGGGGTGGGGGCCGCACCGGGGCGGGGGCGCGGGCTGAGCACCGGCCGCCGCAGAGCATCATCGCGCTGTGCGAGGAGAAGATGCAGCTCGTGTCGTCCTGCCGCCTGTGCCGGAGCCTGTCGGCCGCCGGGAGGAGAGTGCTCTCCATCGAGTCCTTCGGGGCGCTCCAAGGTAAGCACACCCGTCAGCGGGCCAGCATGCTTGCCCAGGCACTACCGTGCATGCAGCCGTGCACATGTGGGTGTGCTTGTCAGCACCAGCGTCCTCACACACCGTGGAAGCACCCACACTTACATGCACGCATATCCAAACAGATCACATGTGCCCCCTCCAGCACACACAGAAACATACATGTATGTGCAAACTCGGACACACCTATTTAGACCACTCAGACAGCAGGCACACACGCAGCGCACGCCCACAGCTCACACATGCACAGATACACCCAATCAGAGGTGAGAGGCAGGGCATCTGGGAAGTGGGTGCTCAGGACCCCTCACCTCTGTCCTGCTCTGTGGGCCTTGGGGCCGTGGACCCAGCGCCATCCTCTGCTGGCCACCTACCTCCTGCCACACACGCTGTTGCTGAAGCATCTGGGACTTTCGCGGCTCTGGGGTGTACTCTCGAGTGGCACTTGGAACTAGTGCCGGCGTCTGCTGTGAGCTGTGCTCGAAGCACCGAGCCCGAGAGGGCCCCGGGGGAGGCATGGCCTCTGGGGTTGGCAGGGCCCCTCTCCCAGCCAAGCAGCAGCTTTTCCCGCCAAGTCGGCGTTCGTGGCGCTGCAGTGGCACCGGGCCCGCTGGCAGTTCTAACAGCGGGGAGGCTCCGGGGCGGGGGCTGCAGGCCCCCAGGAAAAGGAGGGCAAGCATCTCTCGCACGGTTCACACAGACACGTGTGCGGGGAAGGTTTTGCGTCAAGACGAGGCGGGCCTGCAGCCAGGTTTAACTTATTCTTTTGGGGAGGATCGCTTGTGTAATTGTAATAGCAAAACGATGTGCTTTTTTTGGATGAGGTGATTAGACAGGCCTTAGGAAACGTTTCCCCCGCGGGAAGCTCATGCCCGGTGGAGGCGGGGGTGGGGCACCGGAGCCTTGGAGGCTCATTAATTAGCCAGGATGGTGCGATTAAGGAGGCAGGCCAGGGCATCTCTGGACCAGTACGGGTGGGCGGGGCGGGGTGTGGGGGGGCCGGGCGAGGGTCCTGCAGCAGTGCGTTCACCGGTGGCCGTGAGCAGGGGAGGCAGGGAGAGGCCCACCCCGGCTGCCGCCCCCCGCAGTGACCATGCCCTGCTCTCCGCCAGATGCCAGCGACATCACCTGGAGGGGGCGACTGGCTCCTAGAGGTGCAGGGCCCGAAAGGCAGCTGGGGGGCCGTTCTGCTGCCCCCGGGGCCCTGCCTGCCCCGGAGGGCTGGCCCCCGAGCCCCACCAGAGAAGGCCTGGAGCACCCCGGGACTCCGCCCTCCAAGGCTCTGCTATCTTCCCATGTGAAGAATGGAGAGCGCCCGGGTCAGGAGGTGCTGGCCCCCGAGAGGCTGGCCTGCCTCCTCCTGGATGCCCAGCGGCCCCCGGCTGACCAGGACAGAGGCTTCCTGGACAAGAGCCGCCTGAGAAAGGTGCGGACGCTCTCCCGCCTCCAGCCCGACGGCCCCGAGTCCAGCGCCCTCTGCCTGTCGCTGACCAGCGTGAAAACCCCGTTGCCCGCACCGGAATTCTCTCCAGACCCCAAGAAGGCCTTTCCAGAGGGGAAACATGGCCTTTCCAGCTTCCAGGCACAGCCTGGATCCAGACTGTGGCCAGAGCGAGAGCTCGAGCTCCGTCGTCGCCGAGGAGACAAGAGGGTGGGCGGCGGCAGCCCCACGAGGGAAAGCCCCCCGCCTGGTTCCGAGGGCCCTCGAGATGCAGGTGGAGACCCAGGGACTCCGGAGCCTGACAAAGGGACTGCGGACGGAGCTGGGGAGCTGGACAGGGCGGCCGCCGAGCAGGTGGGTGACCGGGTCCCGCCCACTGTGCGGGGCCTGCGCGCGCTCACGGGCGCCCTCCGAGTGCTGGTCATTTACCCCAAGGAAGGAGGCACCCTCAGCTTCACTTCGGCTCAGTTTCCAAGCTTTAAGACGGGGAAGCAGGCACGCCTTTGCTGGGTTAGTTTTTCTCTCAAAGAGGCGCAGGAGGAGGCCCAAGGGCTGTCTCTGCTCTGCTTCGCCAGCCCTGGCGCTCAGGGGCGTCTTTAAGGTAGAAATTAATTAAGAATGTGGGTTGAGGTTGCTTACCTTTCAAGCTTGGTTAGAAAGATGATAGTCGCTCAGTCGTGTCCGACTCTGTGCGATCCTATGTACTGCAGCCCCCCAGGCTCCTCTGTCCATGGGATTCTCCAGGCTAGAGTACTGGAGCGGGTAGTCGTGCCCTCCTCCAGGGGATCTTCCTGACCCCGGGATCAAGCCCTGGTTTCCTGCGCTGCTGCAGGCCGCCGTGACCAGGGGGTGGGGTCTCCCCGGAGGAGGGTGGGGTCTCCCCAAGGAGGTGGGGTCTTCCGGGTGGGGGGCGGGGCCTCCCTGGGGCCGTGGGGTGGGGCGGCGATCTTCCAGACCCAGCGTGCGTCCCCTTCAGCCGTGTCCGAGTCATTGCGACCCTACGGAGGTAGCCCGCCAGGCTCCTCTGTCCTGGCGCTGTCTCTTTGCCAGCCGGGAAGGACAGAGAGCGCCTGTAGAGCCAGTGTCCAGGAGGCCTGCGTGTTTTTAGCGTGACCGCGGGCGATCTGAGTGGCCTGCAGCAGCCCTCAGCCCTCTTGTGGGCGGAAGTCTCGGCCCCAGCGAGTCACTCCCCCAAGGTGGGTCCCCGTGAGCATCTCGGGACAAAGCCGCCTGGGGGTTCTGTAGCCCAAATTCATGTGTATGTGGGCAGTGCTGCTCCGCAGCCTCACTCCACCACCTCTGCTGACCCAGGGCTTCCCTGGCGGCTCACATGGAAAGCGTCTGCCTGCAGTGCGGAGACCCGGGTTCGATCCCTGGGTCAGGAAGATCCCCTGGAGAAGGAAATGGCAACCCACTCCAGTATTCTGGCCTGGAAAATCCCATGGGTTCCTCCGTGCATGGGGTCCCAGAGTCAGACACGGCTGAGGAACGCCACTGCTGACCCAGAGGTTCAAGGGGAGGGCTGGCTGAGTTACATATTTACTCATATCCTGACAAGCACCTGAGGGTAATTTACACGATACTTTAAAATGGAAATCCCTCCCGGAGACCCCAGCACGCACTGACTCGTGCTCTAGGCCCACACGCTGTCCACTCCATCCACACTGTCCCAGCGCCCCGCCCCAGCGTGTCCACCCACACAGCCGCACTTGTGTACACAGAGCCAGGCTCGGGGGTGGAAACCTCAGGCCTGAGCCAGGGGCCCCACTCACCTTCAAATGCCCGACAGCCTCACAACAGCCCACGTCCCAGATGGGTGAGCTGAGGCTTGGGGCCACCCTGCGGCGGGGGGGGGGGTGGTGTTGGAGGCAGAGCCCTGGCTGATGGGGAGCCCAGCCGTGGGCTCAGCCACCAGCTTTCCCGCCCCAAAGGCCTCCGGTNCTTCCGGGTGGGGGGCGGGGCCTCCCTGGGGCCGTGGGGTGGGGCGGCGATCTTCCAGACCCAGCGTGCGTCCCCTTCAGCCGTGTCCGAGTCATTGCGACCCTACGGAGGTAGCCCGCCAGGCTCCTCTGTCCTGGCGCTGTCTCTTTGCCAGCCGGGAAGGACAGAGAGCGCCTGTAGAGCCAGTGTCCAGGAGGCCTGCGTGTTTTTAGCGTGACCGCGGGCGATCTGAGTGGCCTGCAGCAGCCCTCAGCCCTCTTGTGGGCGGAAGTCTCGGCCCCAGCGAGTCACTCCCCCAAGGTGGGTCCCCGTGAGCATCTCGGGACAAAGCCGCCTGGGGGTTCTGTAGCCCAAATTCATGTGTATGTGGGCAGTGCTGCTCCGCAGCCTCACTCCACCACCTCTGCTGACCCAGGGCTTCCCTGGCGGCTCACATGGAAAGCGTCTGCCTGCAGTGCGGAGACCCGGGTTCGATCCCTGGGTCAGGAAGATCCCCTGGAGAAGGAAATGGCAACCCACTCCAGTATTCTGGCCTGGAAAATCCCATGGGTTCCTCCGTGCATGGGGTCCCAGAGTCAGACACGGCTGAGGAACGCCACTGCTGACCCAGAGGTTCAAGGGGAGGGCTGGCTGAGTTACATATTTACTCATATCCTGACAAGCACCTGAGGGTAATTTACACGATACTTTAAAATGGAAATCCCTCCCGGAGACCCCAGCACGCACTGACTCGTGCTCTAGGCCCACACGCTGTCCACTCCATCCACACTGTCCCAGCGCCCCGCCCCAGCGTGTCCACCCACACAGCCGCACTTGTGTACACAGAGCCAGGCTCGGGGGTGGAAACCTCAGGCCTGAGCCAGGGGCCCCACTCACCTTCAAATGCCCGACAGCCTCACAACAGCCCACGTCCCAGATGGGTGAGCTGAGGCTTGGGGCCACCCTGCGGCGGGGGGGGGGGTGGTGTTGGAGGCAGAGCCCTGGCTGATGGGGAGCCCAGCCGTGGGCTCAGCCACCAGCTTTCCCGCCCCAAAGGCCTCCGGTGACTAGGCCCCCACACAGGCCACAGCTTGTCAGGTGTCAGGGACCCAGATCTCTGGAGAGGAGGTCCCAGTCCAAAGCTGGCTGCTCCAGCCCCACGTATAGCAGGAGACTTGGGGAGCCCTGTGCCCCCAAACCCAGGCCACTGGCCAGGCACAGCCTGGGTGAGATGGCGGGGGCGGGGGGGAGCCACAGGGCCAAGGCGGCTGCACCCTGGCGCAGAGTGGAGTCCAGGAGCAGTGAAACCAGCACCCGGTGAAGCCAGAGGGAACCTCCCTGTGAACACGCACGCCTGTGTCCGAGGGTGGCGGCTTGGCCTAGCTCCCCCTGTGGCCCCAAAGCAGAGAACTCCCTCCCAGCTAAAGTCAGTCTTCTGATTCTGGGACTTTTATGGGATAGGGGTCTCAAGGAAAGGGGGACACATAACATGAAATCAGTCTTAACCATTTCCATGTGCTGCAGGTCGGTGGCATTCGGTATTCGCACTGCTGTGCGAACATCACCACCACCACCTCTAGAACTTTCTCATCTCCCTGAACTGAAACTCTGCCCGCTCTGAGCATGGACCCCTCCTCCCCTCCCCCAGCCCTGACACCCTCCCATCTGCCCCCTGCCTCTGGCTGTGAGCCCTCAGCGTATGATGTGTGAGGAATCAACGTCCCTCTGTGGCTGGCGTGTCACTGACCGGGCTCGATCTGCGTTGTTGCTGTGTCAGAATTCCCTTCCTCGTTAGGGCTCAGAGATGTCCCTCGAGTGGATGGACCAGTCGTGCTTGTCCATCCATCGCCCAAAGGCACGTGGGCTCTTCCACTTCTCTGCTCTTGTGAATCACGCTGTTTTGAACATGGGTGTGCAACTACATCTTCAAGACTCTGCTTTTAAGTGGGGTTGCTGGAGCAGATGTAATTCCGCATCTGCTTCTCTGAGGGGCCTCCATGCGGTTTCCACACTGTTGCACGTTTTACGTTTCCGTTGGCCGTGCACAGGGATCTGGACTGTCCTCTCGCCCCCAGTACCTGCTGTGTGGATGCCTGGATTCCCCAGCCTGGCGTGCGGGGGGAGGAGCACACAGCGTGTTGGAGGCGGTCCTTGCCCTGTAAACCCCTCCCAGCTGCCTGGGGTGCTCTGTGGGGGCGGGGAGAGGAGCACACGCCGTGCTGGGGGCGGTCCTTGCCCTGTAAACCCCTCCCAGGTGCCTGCACCCTGAATGCGACTCCTCCACCCCCAGGGCGTCTCCCTGCAGGACCTCTTGACCAAGCTGGGCCGGCCCTTCAAGGAGTACGAGCTCTGGGCTCTGTCCCACGCGTGCCTCAGCACCCTGCGGACGCTCAGCCAGCACCCAGGTGACACCCCCCGCGGGTCCTCCCCCAGCCCGCCCACCCCAGCACGTCTGGCCCGGGACCCGGGGGCTGCGTGGCCTCCCTCGCCCGTGTGCTGTGTGCAGAGCCTGGGGCTGGGCGGCCGTGTCCACCCTGTGAGCCGGGGGCAGCCTGGGGTGTCAGCTCTGGTCTCAGGACCGAGGGGGTCAGAGCGCAGCTTAAAATGTGTGGGCCTCAGAGCGGGGACCCTACAGTGGAGCCGTAGCCTCGTGGGGGGGCTCAGCCCACGCCCTCTCAGCAGGGGTGACGCTGTCCCTTCTGGCTGGTGGGGGTGGTCTTGGATGCTGTGATTCTGTGTGGCCCCCAAAGCTCCACCCTGCCAGGCAGAGAGACGGTCTCTGGCCCCACCGTGGCTCTGGCACCGGACAGATGGGGCCCGTGAGCCTCGGCTGCGGGTACTGAGGGCCGGCCTCGCCCGAGGCCCCTCCCCGAGCAGCGCTCAGCGGGCGGGCCCGTTCCTCTGCCCCCTCCTCCCGCAGCCCCTGCGCCCCGGCAGCCACCCCGCCCTGCCCGCGGCTCGGCCAGCCCTCGGGGGCCCTGACCCGCGCCTCCCCCGCAGCCTGCCTGTGTCTGGACTCCGTGCTGGTGGCCGAGGACGGGGCTGTGCTTTTCGGGCCGCCTCCTGCCAACGGTGCGTGAGCGGGCTCGCCTGGGGGCTGCGGCAGCACCCACCGCCGCGCAGAAGGAGGCTCAGCGGGGTTTGGGGTCTTCTCTCTCAGGCGCTTACAACGCGTTCTTCCTGGCTCCCGAGGTCGCAGAGCAGAAGCTGATGACTGAAAAGGTACTGCAGCCCCTTCCTGCGACCTCCCGCCCCCCCTCCCCTGACCTCACGCTCTCCCTCCCTTGACCTCCCGCACCCCCCTCCCCATGGTGCCCACACCTCGTCCAGAGAGCCTCGTGGGGAAAGGGGGGAGGACAGGCGGTGTGAGGCCCACTCACCGCCCCCGCCAAGCACACAGTGCGTAAAGCGGGAGTGGACGGCAGGCAGGTGGGGAGCAGAGGCCACCCAGGGCCAGGGGGCGTGTGGAGAGGCTTGGCCAGGAGCGGTGGTCCGGAGAGCCCAGGGCCGCTTGCCTCACACGTGGAGGATGAAGGACATCTGCTCAAGCCCAGGGGAGGCCCATACCCTGGAGCTAGACTGGCAGGACAAGGGGAAGGCAGGCTGCCCCTCCAGGTGCTGGCGAGAAGGCTGAGCAGCCAGCCTGTGACCTCCGACCTCCCTGCAGCGAGAAGTGCCCCTCCCCCAGCAGGGGTGGTGCCCAAGGAGGCCTCAGGAGGAGTTGAGACTTTGCCATTGTCCCCTTTCCCTCCAGTAATCACTAAAAAATGAAATAGTTGTAAGTCTGACAAAGCGTGTACAGGACTTGTATGCTGAAAACTTGAAAAGAAGTGACGTCTCAATGCAGTCATCTAAGCTCGCACCTCAGGCACCAAGGAAATGGAGAGCAAAACAGACCCAAAGCAGAAAGAAGGAAACAGGGAAGTTGAGAGCAGAAGTCAGTGAAGTGAAAACGGAAAAGCAGTAAAGGAAACCAGCGCGAAACGAACCAGTTCTTGGAAAAGACCAGTAAAACTGATAAACTTGCTGACGAGCAAAGTGTGAAGGGAGGCACAAGCTACCAGCGTCAGGAACGACGGGGGCACCCACAGACCCTGCAGCAGCAAAAGGGCGATGGCATGCCACCGATAACCCCCCACAGGCGAGGACCCAGATGGAGTGGGCCAGTTCTTCAAAAGACACCAGCTACCTCAGCTCACCATGATGAAACAGACCTTGAATAGCCCCGTAACTGCTGAGGTGGCTGGATCTGCAAGTTCTCACTCTGAATCCCCAGGCCCCGATGGTTTTGCCTGGAGCTCTGCCGAGCATGTAAGCAGGGACCAATGCCAGGTCCACACGGTCTGTTCCAAGCACAAAAGTGAGCACTTCCCAAACCATTTTATCAAAGCTGTTATTACCCTGATGCCCAAGCCAAAGATACTGCAACAGATACACCTATAGGTCAGTATCCCTCGTGGGCATAAGGCAAACCCCCAACAAAGCGCATGCAAATAGAGTCCACTGATGCGTAGACACAGCGCGTACCATAACCAAGTCGGGCTATTGCAGGGATGTAAGTTCAGGGATATATGGTTCAGGATTTGAAAATCAATCAGTGTAGTCCAACATACTAACCAGCTAAAGAAGAAAAATCCCATGATCACATTAATTGATGCATAAAAAGCATTTGGCAAAATTTAACATCCATTTATTGAAAACAAACCCAAAAAATAGGAATAGAAGAAACTTCCTCAAAGAGCGTCTACCAAAAGAACCATACAGTTAGCACCATACTTAGTGGAAAGGCTATGGCCCAGAACAAAGCAAGGATGCCCACGGATTCCGCCCCATTCAGCGCTGTACTGGACGTTCCAGCCGCTACAGTGATGCAAGAAGAGCATAAATCCAGGAGGGAAGAAATAACAGTCTGCAGATGACATGACTGTACACATAGGAAATTCAAAGGCATTCCAAAGAATCTACGAAAAAGAAAAGAGCCTCCCAGAACTTAGAAGTGAGTTCTCAAAGGTCACAGCATATAAGATGAACATTCACAAATCAACTGTACTATTTCTATGTACTAGCAATGAACATGTGTACACTGAAACATCATGCATTTATAATCACTCAAAAGAGTGAAATACTTAGATGTAAATCAGACAGAGAATGTACAGACTTTGTATGCTGAAGCCCACAAAATGCTGATTTTAAAAAAAAAAGAAAATTTTTGGAAGGGAGGGCTAGGTGGAGTTGTTAGACTTGGCACTAGAAGCACTATCCTTAAATTTCTCCATAGAAGGAAAAATGAGTAAATTGAACTTTTTATCAGAGTTTAAAATTGGAGAAATGACATTTACTCCATGTGTGGAAGGCTGACTCCACAGCTGAAAATCAGGAGACACTAAGCTTCTGACAGAATTCAACACTCATTCATAATAAAAATTCCCAGCAAACTAGGAATAGAAGGAAATTTCCTCAACTTGATAAAGAATATCTACAAAAATAACCAACAGATAATTAACAGTGAGAAGCTAGATAATTTGCCCCTAAGACTGGGAAAAAGGCAAGAATGTCCCTTCTCATCATTCCTCTTCAATATGGTACATTGATTTTAGCCTTTCTACTGAGCGTGTGGCGGTAACTCACTGTTTTAGTTTGCATTCCCCAAATGTCGTATGAAGTAGAGCCTCTTTCGCGTGTGTACGGACGTGTACGTCTACACATGTGCAGATTTGTATTAGCTCAGGTAATGCAGCAATAGGACAAGGAAAGGGAATGTGTGTTGATTGAGAAAGAAGAAAGGAGACTCTCTGTTTACAGCTGAGATGACTGAAATCATGTCAGAATCCCAAAGAATTAACAGGAATCTGGAACAGAGCAGTTGTAGGAAGTTTGCAGGTAGAAGAGGAATGATGCAGATGTCACCTGCTTTCCTGTTTACCAGCAACGAGAACTAGGATTTGAAATTTAAAAAACAATACCATTACGGTAGCACCAAAAAATAACTTACGTATACATATAACAAGATGTGTGTGAGACAAGTCGTAAAGACCTTGCCTGCCGATGCAGGAGACGGAAAAGACACGGGTTCAATTGCTGAGTGGGGAAAACCCCCTGGAGGAGAGCCTGGCAACCCACTCCAGTATTCTTACCTAGAGAATCCCATGGACAGAGGAGCCTGGAGGGCTCAGTCCACGGGATCGCAAAGACTCAGACACGACTGAAGTGCCTTAGTATGCACGCATGTGTATAAGATGCATATAAGGAAAACTAACAAAACTAATATGAAAGAAACCAAAAAGCTCAAAAAATGGAAAGGTAGTCCCTGTTCATAGATTGAAAGACTCAATGTTAGCACCAGGTCAGTTCTTCCCAATTTGATCTATAGATTCAGTGCAATTCCAGGGAAAATTCCAGCAAGTTTTTGTGGCTACTGATGAACTGATTCTAAGGTTTATGTGAAGAGGCAGGAGACTCAGAATAGCAGACACAATATTGAAGAACAAAGTCAGAGGCCTGGCGCTGCTGCTGCTGCTGCTGCTGAGTCGCTTCAGTCGTGTCCAACTCTGTGCGACCCCAAAGACGGCAGCCCGCCAGGCTCCCCCGTCCCTGGGATTCTCCAGGCAAGAACACTGGAGTGGGTGGCCATTTCCTTCTCCAATGCATGAAAGTGAAAAGTGAAAGGGAAGTCGCTCAGTCATGTCCAACTCTTCGCGACCCCATGGACTGCAGCCCACCAGGCTCCTCCATCCATGGGATTTTCCAGGCAAGAGCACTGGAGTGGGGTGCCATTGCCTTCTCCACCCAGTTCTAAAACTGATTGTAAGCGACAGTAATCAAGTGTGGTTTTGGCAAAAGGAAAGGCAAATAATAACGGAACAGATAAAAGGAATGACTGCCGAGAGACACCCACACAAACACAGTCAGCGGGCCTTCGGCAAAGCAGCAAAGGCAATCCTGGGAGAAGTGACGGTCCTCCCGACAGGCAGTGCCATACCAACAGCACATCCACATGCAAAAGAACCCTCACACAGCCCTTGCACTTTTCATAAAAACTAAACCAAAATGGACCGTAGGCCTCAAAGCTATAAAACTTCTAGAAGATAACGTAGGAGACAATCTAGATGAAACTGTAGACAAAATCTAGACAGAAATTCAGACACAAAGCCAAAAGCATGGCCTATGGAAGAAACAATAGATGTTAGGCTTCGTTAAAATCAGATGCTTCTGCTCCCTGAAAGATACAGTTAAGAGGACGAGAAGTCAGACCACAGATGGGAGCAAAACCCGTACCTGACAAAGGACTTGTATCCCAAATATGCCAAGAACTCTTAAAAGTCAACAGGGTGCCTGAAGAACTATGGATGGAGGTTCATAAAACTGTACAGAAGGCAATGATCCAAACCATCCCCAAGAAGAAGAAATACAAAAAGGCAAAATAGTTGTCTGAGGAGGCCTTACAGATAGCTGAGAAAAGAAGAGAAGTGAAAAACAAAGGAGACAAGGAAAGATATACCCATTTGAATGCAGAGTTCCAGAGAATAGCAAGGAGAGGGGAAAGCCTTCCTCCATGATCAGTGCGAAGAAATAGAGGAAGACAACAGAATGGGAAAGACTAGAGAGCTCTTCAAGAAAATTAAAGATACCAAGGGAAAATTTCATGCACAGATGGGCTCAATAAACGGTCTGGCCTAACAGATGCAGAGGATATTAAGAGGCGGCAAGAATACACTGAAGAACTGTACAAAAATGGTTTTCATGACCCAGATAACCATGATAGTGTGATCGCTATTGATTCAGACATTGTGGAGAGCAACGTCAAGTGGGCCTAAGGAAGCATCACTACAAACAAAGCTAGGGGAGGTGATGGAATTCCAGTTGAGCTCTTTCAAATCCTAAAAGATGATGCTGTTAAAGTGCTGCACTCAATATGCCAGCAAATTTAGAAAACTCAGCAGTGGCCATAGGACTGGAAAAGATCAGTTTTCATTCCAGTCCCAAAGAAAGGCAATACCAAAGAATGCTCAAAATACCACACAATTGCACTCATCTCACATTTCTAGCAAGGACACACTCAAACTCTCTAAGCTAGGCTTCAACAGCATGTGAACCAAGAACATCCAGATGTACAAGCTGGATTTAGAAAAGGCAGAGGAACCAGAGATCAAATTGCCAACAACCACTGGATCATAGATAAAGCAGGACAATTCCAGAAAAACATCTACTTCTGCTTCACTGACTGCACTAATGCCTTTTATTATGTGACTGTGTGGATCACAACAAAAATTCTTAGAAGAGATGGGGAAACCAGACCACCTTACCTGCTTCTTGAGAAACCTGTATAAGGGTCAAGAAGCAACAGTTAGAACTTGACATGGAACAACAGACTGGCTCAGAATTGGGAAAGGAGTACATCAAGGCTGTATATTGTCACAATAATTTTGGACAGACACCTCACCAAAGACGATACCGTATGGCAAGTAAGCGCATGAGATGTCCCACTCCGTCTAGCACTCGGGGTGCAAAGTAGAGCAGTGAGTTCCCACCACACACTCAGCAGACAGGCTGAGATCAACACCAACAACAGCAAAGGCCGGCAAGGGTGAGGAGCACTGGGAACTCCCATCCATCACTACGGGGACCCAGACAACCCGCACGTCTCTCTCAGAGGACTGAAGCTCGTGTTCGCATGAAGTCCTGCACACGACTGTTCACAGCTCTGCCGGCCACAGCCACAGCCCCAGCCTGGAGGTCTTTCGGCTCAGATGCCTTCAGCGGGCGCAGGGCAGCCCACAGTGGCAGCGGTGATGGAGCCGAGAGAGAAGCGTCAGCCCCGGAGGCTGTGTAGCGTGAGATCCATTCATGTGAAATGACGAAATTAAGAAATGGGGAACAGAGGAATCGCTGCCAGCAACCAACGCTGGAGGGGACAGGTCAGACCCTGGTGACAGCAAAGCTCCCATCGCACGGGGTCCACACCACGGGCCTGGCTGTGGCACTGTGCCCAGCCTGGCAGGCCGTCCCCTCCGGGGCTGGGGGAGGGCACCTGGGCCTCCCTGGGTCATCCTCTGCAGCTGTGTGAACCTAGAGTTACCTCAAAATTAGAAGAAAGTTGATAAATACTCAAAACTAACAACTTCCTACTGACCTGAACTAAATTAGGGACTAAAGAGCCTCTTGAGGAGGGTGAAGAGGAGTGGGAAAGCTGGCTTAAAACTCAACATCCAAAACACTAGCATCGGGGCATCCGGTCATGAAACAGATGGGGAAAAGGGGACGAAGAAACAGACTTTTTTTTGGCTCCAAAATCACTGCAGACGGTGACCGCAGGCATGAATTTAAAAGACGCTTGCTCCTTGGAAGGAAAGCTATGACCAACCTAGATAGCATATTAAAAGGCAGAGACATTACTTTGCCAACAAAGGTCCATCTAGTCAAGGCTATGGTTTTTCCAGTGGTCACGTATGGATGTGAGAGTTGGACTATAAAGAAAGCTGAACACTGAAGAATTGATGCTTTTGAACTGTGATGTTGGAGAAGACTCTTCAGAGTCCCTTGGACTGCAAGGAGATCCAACCAGTCCATTCTAAAGGAAGTCAACTCTGAATATCCATAGGAAGGAGTGATGTTGAAGCTGAAACTCCAATACTTTGGCCACCTGATGCCAAGAGCTGACTCATTGGAAAAGACCCTGATGCTGGGAAAGATTGAGGGCAGGAGGAGAAGGGGACGACAGAGGATGGAATGGTTGGATGGCATCACTGACTCGATGGACATGAGTCTGAGTGAACTCTGGGAGTTGGTGATGGACAGGGAGGCCTGGCGTGCTGCAGTCTATGGGGTCACAAAGAGTCGGATGACTGAGTGACTGGACGATGACTTGGTATAGTCAGCTGTGTCTGTGCTTCCGGGCGAGAGCCCCGTAGGAAGGGCCCCCCTGGCTCCACTGCACCGACGGCTGAGACCCGGCCACGTGAGTCTTCACACCATGGAAATCCACCAGCGCTGAACTCAGGGCTTGATTCCTCATCTTGTCAGTTGGCTAGACTTAATGACGGCTGTGGTGGATGAATATGACAAGATTGAACCAAAGGGTGCGTCAGGCCCAGGGGCTCGGCCACGGTCGCCTGACTCGGCACAGAAGTGCACCGTGCCTCTGGTTTCGCTTTCACGTTTTGAGAGAAACAAAGGTATTGGCCACATGCAGGTCGGAAGCTCGTGTTGGTCACAGGTGGGCTGCAGATACAAGAGTCAGAAAAAATCAGGGGGAGCCCTCGGGGAGAAGCGGCCGACTGCACGAGCTTGCAGGAAGGAGCGTCGGCCCTTCCGTCACGCTCTCAAGTGCGTGTGACACACCCCTCGTGTCAGCACGTTCTAGAACAGACCTCTGTGGGCACCGGGAGGACGTGTTTCTGTTCAGGGAGCCTGTTGTCAGCATTTAGCAGCACGGTAGGATTTTAGGGGACTTGGGCCCCCACGGGGCCACCTTCCCCTCGTAGAGAGCAAGCTGGAAGGTGTGGCCAGCGCCCAGGTCTTCCTGCTCACGCTGAGGCTCTGACGCCTGTGGGTACTGGTCAGAGCCTGGCGTGCAGCTCGGGGTCTGTGGTGGGGCCTCCAGGCTCTGAGGACACCCCCGCTCGTGGGCAGTTCTGAGCCCGCAGCCCACCCCTCTCCCCACTTAGGCCTCTGTATACTGTGTGGCTGCGGTCCTGTGGACGGCCGCCAAGTTCAGTGTCCCCCAAGACCGCAAGCTGGCCCTGCCACGCAGGCTCAAGACGCTCCTCCTGCACATGGCCAGACGCAGCGCCCAGGAGCGGCCTTCTGCCGTGGAGGCCATCGAGGTATCTGCACTGTGGGGCCACACGGGCTCTCGTCTCTGCGGGAGGTCGGGGCTGGACGGGGAGCGCATGGGTTCATCTGTGGATGGGCGGCCAGGGTCCTCTGCAGCTCACCTCACGACCTTTCCCCAGCCTGTCCTGGTAGTTGGACTATAAAGAAAGCTGAACACTGAAGAATTGATGCTTTTGAACTGTGATGTTGGAGAAGACTCTTCAGAGTCCCTTGGACTGCAAGGAGATCCAACCAGTCCATTCTAAAGGAAGTCAACTCTGAATATCCATAGGAAGGAGTGATGTTGAAGCTGAAACTCCAATACTTTGGCCACCTGATGCCAAGAGCTGACTCATTGGAAAAGACCCTGATGCTGGGAAAGATTGAGGGCAGGAGGAGAAGGGGACGACAGAGGATGGAATGGTTGGATGGCATCACTGACTCGATGGACATGAGTCTGAGTGAACTCTGGGAGTTGGTGATGGACAGGGAGGCCTGGCGTGCTGCAGTCTATGGGGTCACAAAGAGTCGGATGACTGAGTGACTGGACGATGACTTGGTATAGTCAGCTGTGTCTGTGCTTCCGGGCGAGAGCCCCGTAGGAAGGGCCCCCCTGGCTCCACTGCACCGACGGCTGAGACCCGGCCACGTGAGTCTTCACACCATGGAAATCCACCAGCGCTGAACTCAGGGCTTGATTCCTCATCTTGTCAGTTGGCTAGACTTAATGACGGCTGTGGTGGATGAATATGACAAGATTGAACCAAAGGGTGCGTCAGGCCCAGGGGCTCGGCCACGGTCGCCTGACTCGGCACAGAAGTGCACCGTGCCTCTGGTTTCGCTTTCACGTTTTGAGAGAAACAAAGGTATTGGCCACATGCAGGTCGGAAGCTCGTGTTGGTCACAGGTGGGCTGCAGATACAAGAGTCAGAAAAAATCAGGGGGAGCCCTCGGGGAGAAGCGGCCGACTGCACGAGCTTGCAGGAAGGAGCGTCGGCCCTTCCGTCACGCTCTCAAGTGCGTGTGACACACCCCTCGTGTCAGCACGTTCTAGAACAGACCTCTGTGGGCACCGGGAGGACGTGTTTCTGTTCAGGGAGCCTGTTGTCAGCATTTAGCAGCACGGTAGGATTTTAGGGGACTTGGGCCCCCACGGGGCCACCTTCCCCTCGTAGAGAGCAAGCTGGAAGGTGTGGCCAGCGCCCAGGTCTTCCTGCTCACGCTGAGGCTCTGACGCCTGTGGGTACTGGTCAGAGCCTGGCGTGCAGCTCGGGGTCTGTGGTGGGGCCTCCAGGCTCTGAGGACACCCCCGCTCGTGGGCAGTTCTGAGCCCGCAGCCCACCCCTCTCCCCACTTAGGCCTCTGTATACTGTGTGGCTGCGGTCCTGTGGACGGCCGCCAAGTTCAGTGTCCCCCAAGACCGCAAGCTGGCCCTGCCACGCAGGCTCAAGACGCTCCTCCTGCACATGGCCAGACGCAGCGCCCAGGAGCGGCCTTCTGCCGTGGAGGCCATCGAGGTATCTGCACTGTGGGGCCACACGGGCTCTCGTCTCTGCGGGAGGTCGGGGCTGGACGGGGAGCGCATGGGTTCATCTGTGGATGGGCGGCCAGGGTCCTCTGCAGCTCACCTCACGACCTTTCCCCAGCCTGTCCTGGTCTCCGGTGCATCCACCAGCCGGGTGGATGGGGGTAGCCGGGCCCGAGCACGGACCCCTGACTACCTATGGATCCCCACATGCCCAACTTCCCCATACTCCTCCACGGGTCCGCCAGGCTGGGTGTAGCCCCTCGATCTGTGGCGTCCCAGCTGACCATGCCCAGGACAGCCGGGGACTCTGAATCGCAGCCCAGCCCCCAGGCTCTCCCCACGAAGGGGTGCTGTGGGGTCCTCCTGCCGAGAAGCCCCCAGTCCGCCAGCTGCCACCACACACTCCGACCGGCTTCGCCCCGGGAGCGCGCAGTGCGGCCATGTGTCTGGACACTGGGCTGTGCTTGCTTTTAGACCTGCAGTGGTTACCTCCTGCAGCGGGGCATGGACAGCCGCAAGATCCTGGCCCACCTGAGGGCACTGACCTGCCAGGTAAGCTGGGCACGGCAGACCCCGCAGACCCTCTGTGCTACCCCAGGCCATGGGGGGAGGCTCTCGCTCTTCCTGCTCAAGGAGGAGGAGACCCTGGGCCAGGGCAGCAGGTCACTCCCCATCCGCTGGCCTGACTGTGCCGCTGTCGGGGGGCTAGGCCCCCGTCCTGGTCTCTGCTGAACCCCTGGCATGTCCTGGGGGTCGCAGAGTGACCCTCAGCTTCCGGGCGTGCTGACCGGGCGGGGCCGTGTCAGGTGGCGACACCATCCCTTGGATGTGACATGCACGTGCTACCTTCGTCCACATGAGGCCTGGCTGCCCCAGGCCTGACTGGCCCCCACCCCAGGAACCAGCGAACCCCATGAGCCCCCGGGGCTCCCACTCCAGAGAGACAGAAGCCAGGCCCGTCGGCGCTGGCAGGCTCAGGCTGTAGAGGCCATGCCTCCAGGGCCTCACGTTCGCCCCCACGGAGCTGGCCGCATCCTTCTGCCCCAGGTTTACCAGGAAGAGGAGACCGTCAGCCTGCAGCGCGCTTTCTCTGTGGTTGAGCTGGACCCCAGCCTGGCAGCTGTACCCAGGCCTAACTCAGGTGGGCCTTGGGACTGGCCCTCCCTGCCTCCCCTGCCTCGGGCCCGTCATTGCCCCTGCCTCCAGGAGTCCAGCCCCGCGTGGACGGCGTGTCCAGAGCTGGGCCCCAGCCACCCTGCCTCACGCCCCCCGGCTCCTCTGACCCTGCATTCAGGCCTCCCTGTGTCGAGGGGCCAGAGCGGGAGACTTGCCTCTGCCTTAGTGCACCCCGCCAGCACACGGCCCACAAAGCCTCCAGTCTGGGGCTGGGCCACTGGCCTGTTCCAGCCACGCAGCCAAGTACTGCGCCCTCCCTGCCAGCTCGGGGCAGCCCTGGACGCACCTCCCTCAGCCTCTCTCCTTGGACTCTCCCTCACAGCGGCTCTGGGCTTGCTGGGTCCGTCCAGGAAGCGCCCATGAAGGCCCACACTCCCAATAGCCGACCCCCACGAAGGCCCTCGCCCACTCCGGTCACCCTGTGTTTGCCCCCAGACTTCGTGCGGATCACTGGCGACAACAGGCTTGTGGCCATACAGGGCCCAGTGTCCGGTCCGCCCTCTGGCCTCCAAGGGGCCGTGCTGCTCCCAGAGGCGCCCACCTCTCCAGACACTCACTGCAGGCCTATTGTCCTTACTGCAGATGTCTCCTGGTGAGTGCCACTCCTGGGGGCTGGCGGGGTCCCAGGCGCCCCCTAAGCATTGTCTGCTCCACTCACAGGGACAGGCCCACTCTGACCTCAGGGCCAGCGGAGAGCCCAGAAGCCACAGAAGGCCAGCTGGACCCACAGGGCGATGGGAAGCAGGCCATCACAGCCCCTAGCCCAGAGACAGCTGTGCAGCTGATGCCCAGCCACCCAGGGCCCCTCAGGGAGTCAGCACCAGGAGGCTCAGCCCAGGAGTGCCCTTGGACCCCCGTCAGCCCACCAGAGGGGCCGTCAGTGCCAACACCACAGTCTCCGGCCCAACCCCTGCCCCTGGAGACGCAGGAGGACCCAGGGGCAGAGGAGCCCACCCCAATTCAAGTATCTTCTGCTGGGCTTGGGGCCCCCACAGCGCCCCCCAGCCCTCACCCCCCAGCTGAGCCGCCTAGAAGCAGGACCACCCAGGAGGCAGGCCGGGAGCCTGAGAGCCCCCCATTAGCCGCACAGGGCCCCTCCGTGGCCACAGGGAATCCAGACAGCTCTGGGGGCACTCCAGGAGGCCAGCCCGAGGCGCCCCAGCCAGCAGACTGCAAGCTCTGTCCGTCCAGTGTGGATGCCCCGTCCCTCCCAGAGGGGGCGGCCTGCCCGTCACTGCAGGAGGCCACACGCCTCATCCAGGAGGAGTTTGCCTTCGACGGCTACCTGGACCGCGGGCTGGAGGCTCTGATCATGGGTACCAAGGGTCACAGGGCCCAGAAGCAGGGGTGGGCACGCGGGGATGGGGGGAGATCGCCATGGAGCCCGCTGCCACGATGAAGCCCAGCACGGGCAGAGCAGGAGGAAGGTCCCAGACCCGCCAGCCCCTGGGACCGAAAATCGCTCACCACATCCTGACTCTTCCCTCCGCCGACGCAGGGGAGTACATTTACGCCCTGAAAGACCTCACCTATGCCACGTTCTGCGGGGCCATATCGGAAAAGTTCTGCGACCTCTACTGGGGCGACAGGCTGCTGCAGAGCCTCTTCAGCGTGGTGAACGGACGGGCGCCACCCTCCGGGGCGTAAGACCCCTCCTGGCGCGGACCCGGCTCCTCCGCCCGGGCCCCACCCCCGCCTGCCCCGGGGCTCGCCTCCTGCTGGCCCTCCCCAGAGCAGCCCCCACGGCCCCCTTCTGGCCGAAGCGCTCCCTGCGCAACCACTCCTCTGGCGGGAAGGGGGCGCCTCCCCTCCCTGGGCCAGGCCCCTGGGGCCTGGGGGGGTGGGGAGAGGGGGTGCCCCTGCAGGGACCCGTCCCCCCGCCCAGCTCCCTCCTGGGTCGGAGGTGAGGGGGCAGCTGCAGGAGTCAGGGCTGGTGGGCTTCCCTCCCCAGCGCTCCTGGCCCCCACCCTTCACAGGACAGGCCCGGTGACTGTGGCCTACCCCCTCCTGGGGGGCTGCAGAGGGCGATGTGGGCGGGGGACCTGGCAGGCCTGTGGCTAGAAGGACTGGGTGCACTGACTCCAGACCAGCCCAAGCCCCGTCTCAGCCCCAGTCCTCCCGGGCCCCCAGCACCCCACACTGAGGGCCATGCACACCTGCCTTCCACCCCCACCGAGCCCTGTTTTCCCAGCACTGGGAGGGGCCTCGAAAGGAGACAGGTGCCCAGGAGGCCCTCTGTCCAAGGGCCCGTGCCCACCATGCTTGCCTCCAGGCTGTCCCAGAGGTGCGGACAGGGCCTCTGTCCCGAGGCCCCCACCTCCACCCAGGGTACCTCTGGTCAGACTGGGGGGGATCCCGGGGGCTCCTGCAAGGCCCTCCATTCTGATGACAGTGCTTCCGAAGAGACTGGGTCTCAGCCTGAGGGGAACGGGACCTGCGCTCCGAGCAGCTGCTCGCCGTCCAGCAGGAGGGCCTCGCGCCTCAGGCCTGGAGAGACAGGGCTCTGGGGTGAGACCCTCCTCCAGGGGGTCTGCTCTGTTGGGGGAGGGCGGGGGGAGTGCTCCCCAGCCCCTCAGCGGGCAGCAAGGGTGAGGGCTGGGGCAGCAGTGTGGTGACAGGGTGACAGTGGCATCCTTGCTGGAAACGAGCCATTTAAGACTTCGAGGTCCTTCCTGCAGCTGGAGCCCCGGGCTCCTGATGACTCCCCAAAGCCCGTCTGACGGGTCCCAACCCTGGGGGCCAGGTAGTGCGGCTGTGCTCACGCACAGGATGCCTCCAGTGCACGCTCACTCGGGCACTGTGTGCCAGTGGAGGTGCCCGAGAACAGCCCGCTGCTCGCGGGGACCCCGGGTTCCCAGGTCCCTCTGCCTCATCTGAGAACAGGCCCAGGTTCCTGGGATCTGCCCTGACTCCGCCCCGCACGGCGGCCCACTCGGAAGGGGACCCCGAGGACCCTCCCAGCCCCTCCTCCGGACCTGACGCTTCTCCCAACAGTCAGGCCTGGACTGTCTCCCAGAACCCACATCGTCACGTGTGACCCCCTCTCCTCTGTCCAGGGAAGGAGAAGCCGGGTGTGGACTCAGATGAGCTCTCTCGGGGCAACTTCGAAGTGGGGTTCCGGCCTCAGCAGTCCGTCAAAGCCGGGAGGGAGCGGCAGCCGCAGGGCGGGGGCCTGGCCAGGGGTGCCGAGGCCGAGTCCCCGCGCCCGCAGCTCCCCGAGCGTGGCCCGGCCGTGAGCCCCGCCCCACCGAGCGCTCTGAGCTGCAGCCCCGGCTGGTGCAGCGCCTTCTACGAGGCCGACTGCTTCGGCGCCGACGTGCAGAGCTACGTGCAGGCGCTGGCCGGCCAGAAGGCCTCCGGCGACCCTGCAGCCGACGCCCAGAGTCCGGTGAGCCCTGCGTCCGCTGGGGGGACGGTGCTCGGCCCTGCCCCACGTTTGTCTCGTCCGCGAAGACGAAGCTCGGCCCTGCACTTGTCTTGGCTTGGTGGGGGGGGCGATGCTCAGCCCCGCGGTTGTCTCGGCTTGGCCGGGGCGGGGCTCGGCCCGGTGCGCTGCGGGCCAGGAGGACGTGTCCGGGCCAGGGCTCCCAGCTCCCCCTGCTCCCGCAGCCACCGTGCTGGGCGGGGGGCCCCACTGTGTGCTTCCAAGGGGCCTTGTGCTCATGTGCGTGCACCACCACCTCGGGGGCAGGAAGCGGCTTCTCTCTTCGGGGCTCTTGGCCTCCAGGGGCCGGCTGGCAGGTCCCCTTGCCCTGGGCACCACAGCTGTGTTTGGGCAGCAGGGTCAGCATGACAGGTGAGAACCGCCTGGCCCGTGGTGGTCGGCTCGGCCAGGGCCCAGCCTCGCTTCTCTGCTGGGCAGCATGCTCGGTGTGCCCCTCCGGGTCAGGCGCAGCCCTGGCTCCTCCCAGGTCAGCAGGGTGACGGCAGGCCCTGGATGGGAGCGTCAGCCCATCAGCCCCACAGAGCTCTGAGCCCCAGGTCTCCGCCCGGTTGCTGGGGGCCTGCCCCTTGGCAACCAGGAGCCCTGACCTGGACTGCAGGCCCCCTCCTGAGTGACCCAGCGGCCCCCTGGGCCCCAGCCACGCGGGGTGGGCCCGGGGGAGAGACAGGAGGGCACAGTCAGCGGCCAAGCACCCCACTCCCCCCCAGCCCCTGCAGCCCCGCGCCTTGAGCCTCAGCACCGTCCAGCCACACCTCCCTGGGTGTCCTCACCTGGCTCCTCTGTCCCAGGAGAGAGAGAGCCCGCAGGCCTCAGTCCTGGAGAGCCAGCAGCCTCCTGTGCTCTCAGCAGCCACGCATCGTGTGTGTGCTGAGTTGTGCCCGGCTCCGCGACTCCAGGGAGTGTGGCCCACCAGGCCCCTCTGTCCGGGGGACTCTCCAGGCAAGAGCACTGCAGTGGGCTGCCACGCCCTCCCCGGGGATCTTCCCACCCAGGGACTCCCACCTCGTGCACCGACGGGCGGGCTCTGCCGCTGTGCCACCTGGGAAACCCCACACGCACTGTAACTGAATCTAATAGAGACCCTGGGGTGGGGTTCCCCGAACCCCATGGGCTTCCCTGGCACCCCTCAACTCTGAGCCCAGGCACCCACAGCGTCCCACCACACTGCTGTCACACTGACCTCAGCCGGACTGAGAGATGGGACCCCAGACGAGGGCCACAGGGCGGTGGGGCCAGGAGGACGGGGCCCACTCAGAAGCAGCTCCACGCGGACCTGCCAGCAGCCCCCGAGCGACAGTGCTGGGCGGGGCGATGGGCTGGCCTGAGTGTCCTCTGATGGCATGGGTGACACGCTCCAGTGTCACAGGCCATGACCTCTGACACCACAGGTCATGTCCTCGTATATTATGTGTCATGACATTTGACACCACAAGTCACAGCCTTGGATGTCACAGGTCATGATCGCTGGGCGTTATGTCAGCGTGGGCCCCTGAGGACAGGCAGCCCATTTCCAGCCCACGCTGTGCTCAGGGCTGGGGAGGGTGCTCCCTGTGGCCTCCTGGGCAGGTGCCTGGTGGGGTCCGCGGGGCCCTGGTCCTCAATCCCGGGCTCTCCTGGCATGGCAGCTCCTGGAGGGAGACTGGATCGTGGATGAGCCTGGCTGCCCCGTGTCCCCCGAGGGTGGTCCTTAAAGGTGGACGGGAGACCAGCTCGGGTCCCAGACGCGCTGGGCCGCTGTCTGTGGCTCACTCGCTCGCAACCCCACGGCCAGGAGGAGGCTCGCACACCGGGTCCCACAGCGGCTCTGCAGGCGGCACACTCGGGGACGGTCCCGAGGGGCGCGGTGGGCGGGAGACTGGTGGCCCTGTCTCTCCCTTCTTCCTGCCCCCAGAAGGCGTGTGCCCTGGAACCTGAGTGCAGGCAGGTGGGTCAAGACTTCTGCTCTTGACCCGGGTGATGCTGACCCCAGCTCCACACTCAGAGACCTGTATCTGTTACAGACAGGGCCTTGGAAAAACCAAAAGGCATAACAATCCCGTGGACACATTTCACATCTGCTCCCAGAAGGCGCGCGCGTGTGAGGCCTGGGCGGGCGGAGCTGCCAGAAGGCGCGCGCGTGTGAGGCCTGGGCGGGCGGAGCTGCCGGAGGGCACGCGGTCACCGTCCGCCGCTGACCCCACGGGGGCGCCGTCCACCCGCTGCGCCGCGGCCTGTGGTCCCGTGTCTCAGCTCAGCTCGCTGTCCTAACAAGGCTTTGCTCCGAGCGTTTGGGTGGGAGGCACTGATCGACATTCACCTCCGTCTTCTCTTTGTCCACACTTTCTGGGTTCTCCAACTTGTTGAGTCCTGTCTTATTTATTGTCTGCCTCAGGTCCACGTAAATCCAGTAGCCAGTGGGCCTGAACTGTGCCTCAGGCCATCCCCGATTATTGGTCTAATGAGCGGACACTCCTTTAATTCTGTGAGAGCCCTTGGTCGGGTCCGGGCGGAAGTAACCTCAGTGTTTCATGCGGACCCACCACCCGACCTGGGGCCGAGCCTGCCAGTGTGCCTCCCAGGCTGTGCCCACGGGGCTGACGCCCGCTCACACCAACCACCCTGCGAATCTTCCTCCATGCGTTTATTCTTAAGGTCTTGGCCTGGCTGACGCCCCTGCCGCCTTGGGGCTCCGCACAGAAGCCCAGTGCTGGGCTCCAGCGGGCTGCGTGTGGCTCCAGGGCTGGCTTGGTGGGTGCCGGTCTGTACTGCTGGCTGTGCCCAAGCTTTGTGCCCAAGCAAGGAGGCTGAGCACACGGGGGTCCCAGCCCACATCGCACAGGGGTCCTGAGGGGCAGTATGCATGGTGGGGGGCCTCAGTGGGTGGGTCTGGGGCCACAGAGGGGCCTCATGGAACCACAGTTGCCCGCAGACCCTCACTCACGGCCGATCCCTGAGACCGAGGAAACCACGAGAGGCATGGGCCTGGGTCCCCCCAGCCAGGGACGTGGCTCCTGGAGTCCTCTCCGGGAGGCAACCCCTCTGACCAGAGGACACTGGATGCGCCCACCCCGCTCTGCCCGCCTTTCCTTCTGGGTGACTGTGGGGAGGCTGGGCGTCCTGGTGGGGAGGGCTGGTGGTCACCGACACCACACGTTTGGCTGCCTTGTTTTGAGCGAGTCCATTGAACCTGGTTCTTTCCACTCTATTGAGATGCCTCCCAGTTCCACTGAGCAGACGCGGATGTTCCAAAGGCCTGCTTCGGCCCTGTGGGTGAGCCTGCCTCCCCTGAACCCCCAGGGGCGGGCGCCAGGGGCTCACGGCTCTTTCCTCTCCAGGAGCTGGAGCAGCAGCTCATGATCGAGAAGAGGAACTTCCGAAAGACCCTGAAGTTCTACCAGAAGCTCCTGCAGAAGGAGAAGAGGAACAAAGGTAGCCTCGCTGGGCCAGGGCTGGGCTGGGGGCCGGCGTCCTGAGACGGTCGGGCGCCCCGTGCTGACCATGTCCACCCCCAGGCTCCGAGGTGAAGACCATGCTGTCCAAACTGAATCTCGCTCGCAACCCCACGGCCAGGAGGAGGCTCGCACACCGGGTCCCACAGCGGCTCTGCAGGCGGCACACTCGGGGACGGTCCCGAGGGGCGCGGTGGGCGGGAGACTGGTGGCCCTGTCTCTCCCTTCTTCCTGCCCCCAGAAGGCGTGTGCCCTGGAACCTGAGTGCAGGCAGGTGGGTCAAGACTTCTGCTCTTGACCCGGGTGATGCTGACCCCAGCTCCACACTCAGAGACCTGTATCTGTTACAGACAGGGCCTTGGAAAAACCAAAAGGCATAACAATCCCGTGGACACATTTCACATCTGCTCCCAGAAGGCGCGCGCGTGTGAGGCCTGGGCGGGCGGAGCTGCCAGAAGGCGCGCGCGTGTGAGGCCTGGGCGGGCGGAGCTGCCGGAGGGCACGCGGTCACCGTCCGCCGCTGACCCCACGGGGGCGCCGTCCACCCGCTGCGCCGCGGCCTGTGGTCCCGTGTCTCAGCTCAGCTCGCTGTCCTAACAAGGCTTTGCTCCGAGCGTTTGGGTGGGAGGCACTGATCGACATTCACCTCCGTCTTCTCTTTGTCCACACTTTCTGGGTTCTCCAACTTGTTGAGTCCTGTCTTATTTATTGTCTGCCTCAGGTCCACGTAAATCCAGTAGCCAGTGGGCCTGAACTGTGCCTCAGGCCATCCCCGATTATTGGTCTAATGAGCGGACACTCCTTTAATTCTGTGAGAGCCCTTGGTCGGGTCCGGGCGGAAGTAACCTCAGTGTTTCATGCGGACCCACCACCCGACCTGGGGCCGAGCCTGCCAGTGTGCCTCCCAGGCTGTGCCCACGGGGCTGACGCCCGCTCACACCAACCACCCTGCGAATCTTCCTCCATGCGTTTATTCTTAAGGTCTTGGCCTGGCTGACGCCCCTGCCGCCTTGGGGCTCCGCACAGAAGCCCAGTGCTGGGCTCCAGCGGGCTGCGTGTGGCTCCAGGGCTGGCTTGGTGGGTGCCGGTCTGTACTGCTGGCTGTGCCCAAGCTTTGTGCCCAAGCAAGGAGGCTGAGCACACGGGGGTCCCAGCCCACATCGCACAGGGGTCCTGAGGGGCAGTATGCATGGTGGGGGGCCTCAGTGGGTGGGTCTGGGGCCACAGAGGGGCCTCATGGAACCACAGTTGCCCGCAGACCCTCACTCACGGCCGATCCCTGAGACCGAGGAAACCACGAGAGGCATGGGCCTGGGTCCCCCCAGCCAGGGACGTGGCTCCTGGAGTCCTCTCCGGGAGGCAACCCCTCTGACCAGAGGACACTGGATGCGCCCACCCCGCTCTGCCCGCCTTTCCTTCTGGGTGACTGTGGGGAGGCTGGGCGTCCTGGTGGGGAGGGCTGGTGGTCACCGACACCACACGTTTGGCTGCCTTGTTTTGAGCGAGTCCATTGAACCTGGTTCTTTCCACTCTATTGAGATGCCTCCCAGTTCCACTGAGCAGACGCGGATGTTCCAAAGGCCTGCTTCGGCCCTGTGGGTGAGCCTGCCTCCCCTGAACCCCCAGGGGCGGGCGCCAGGGGCTCACGGCTCTTTCCTCTCCAGGAGCTGGAGCAGCAGCTCATGATCGAGAAGAGGAACTTCCGAAAGACCCTGAAGTTCTACCAGAAGCTCCTGCAGAAGGAGAAGAGGAACAAAGGTAGCCTCGCTGGGCCAGGGCTGGGCTGGGGGCCGGCGTCCTGAGACGGTCGGGCGCCCCGTGCTGACCATGTCCACCCCCAGGCTCCGAGGTGAAGACCATGCTGTCCAAACTGAAGGGGCAGCTAGAGGAGATGCGGGGCAAGGTGCAGTTCCTCGGGCTGGCCAAGAAGTACCTCCAGGCAAGGCCCCCCCCCTCGGCTCCTCCCGCCAAACATCTGGAAGCACGCCCGCCTCTGAGCGGGCGCCCCGGCTCAGGCACAGGATGAGCGGGCGGCTGGGCACAGGCAGGGGGTGAGCGGCCACCCCAGCTCAGGCACGGGATGAGCGGGCGCCCCGGCTCAGGCATGGGGTCAGGCAGGGGGTGAGCGGCCGCCCCGGCTCAGGCACGGGATGAGCGGGCGCCCTGGCTCAGGCACGGGATGAGCAGGCGGCCGGGCACAGGCATTGGCTCAGGCACGGGGTGAGCGGCCGCCCCAGCTCAGGCACGGGGTGGGCAGGCGGCCAGGCAGGCGGCCAGCGCTGACTCGCACCGCAGGTCGTGCATGCGGAACAGTGGGGCCTGGAGCCCTGCGCGCTGCCCGTGGTCGTGAACGTCGCGGCCGCCCCCTGCGACACGCTGGACTTCAGCCCCCTGGACGAGTGCTCGTCCCTCATCTTCTACAACGTCAGCAAGCACCCACGCGGCGGCCGGCAGCCCAAGGCGCGCGTCCTGCAGGCTGGCACCCCGCTGGGGCTCATGGCCTACCTGTACTCCAGGTGCAGCCCGGGGGGGACGCTGGGACCCCTTTGCCCTCCAGGCTCCCGTGGACCGGGGGGCATAGGCCCAGGGTGGGGTGGAGGCGGCGGGCATCTCCCTGCACTCCTGAGGCGGGCCTCATGCTTCCCATGTGGTTTCCATCAGAAACCTAAGTTTGTCCCAGACCCACATGCATGGGTCTGGGGTCCTGGGTCAGGTGTGCAGGGGGCACTTTGAAGGAGACCCCCGGGAACCCAGCCACCACGACTGACAGCCAGGCGGGCTCCTGACTCCACACGGCCGGGCCGCCCCGAGGCACCGTGACCGTGCCCAGCTTCCTAGGTCGGCCACCCCGTAACTAACATGGGGCTCCAGAGCTGCGGGCAGCTTGCACCCAGCCAGCTCTCCGCAGCACTGCTGGGCGTGAGCAGGGTTAGGCTCGCGTGCACGCGTGCTAAGTCACTTGAGCCACAGCAACTCTACGCGACCCCAGGGACTGTAGCCCACTGGGCTCCTCTGTCCATGAGACCCTCCAGGCAAGAAGACTGGGAGGGTGCCGTGCCTTCCTCCGGGGACCCTCCTGACCCGGGGGTTGAGCCCAGATCTCCTGTGGTGCCTACACTGCAGGCAGGTTCTTCACTGCTGAGCCACCAGGAAGCCCCCCAGGCTCACGGGACCCCAACTAGTAACACGGGCCAAGGGCTCGCCTGCAGCGGGGAGGGGCCCGGCTGCTCACTCCTGGGGCCCCAGGCACCCCTGACCCCCTATCCCGTGGTGCACCCATGAGCCCCACATGGGGCTCAGGCTCTGGGCAGCCTCCTTACAGGCCCATCCCTCCCAGCCCCAACCGGGTTGGACACAGACCTCCTCCCACGCGATGGTGGGAGCATCACCCCAGAGTGGCTTCTAGGGGCTCAGCACGCTGCTCTGGCGCCCCTCGGGTCTTCTCCGGGCTGCAGGCTGTTGGCAGCCAGTGGGTGACAGGGCCCTCCAGGGGCAGCTGTCTCTGCCCCCTCGACTCACCCTCCCCAAGTGGGCTGCCGGGGGCCTCCTGCTGGGGGCACTCTGGGCTGCCCTGACTCAGGCCTCCTCATCCGCCTCCCTTGTGGGATGGGGTGTCACTCAGCACCACAGCCCTCCGAACCGTTCCAGGAGACATCATGTGTGTGTCACGGGGCGTGCGTGTTACACGTGAGCACAGCACCCCCAAGAGGGCGTCCCCTCTACGGGGAGCCGGACCCCAGCTGCCCAGTCCCACCTGCGCTTGGCTGGGTCCGGCAAGGGACCAGCAGACCCCAGGGCCTCACTCCTGGACCCCCACCTCCTTTTTGCTCTCCTGGTGCCGGGGGCACCCTGAGGGGTCCCTGCCTGAGGCCGAGGACCCACAAGCCCCCCCTGCCTCTTTCCTGACAGTGATTTGCAGCTGGGGAAGGGGCCCTGCCCCTGCTCAGCTTTCTGAATTAGCAGTTTCTACAAGGAGACAGGGAGAGCCCGAAAAACAGATTAAGAAAGTCTTCAGGGGCCTCCCTGGCGTCCAGTGGTGGAGACCCCAAGCTTCCCATGCAGGGGGCGCAGGCTCGCTCCCTGCTTAGGGAACTAGGTCCCGCATGCCACAGAGTGCAGGCAAAAAAAAAAAAACCTTTAAATAAATGAAATTTAAAGTCTTCAGACTGAAAATGTTGAGGAATTTCTAAATGTGATCAGTACCACACCCCCGGCTCATTGCTTCTGAGTGGTGGTCCAGCCAGTGCCTCCAGCACAGAGCTGTCATGTTCACATGTAAGCACTCAAACACACCCGCACACACACACATGCACACAGCTGCACACTCACACTAATGCCCGCACACAAAAATACAGCCGCACATCTACCTGTGCACACCTGCATTCACACAAGTGCACACACCACACTCACATCCACACAACCCTGTGCATTCACCTCTGCACACAGCCGCACACTCACAGCCCCACACACCCCTGCACTCATGCACAAGTGCACACAGCTACACTCATATCTGCACCCAGCCGCACACATGTACACACCCACAGTGCACTCATCTGCACACGCACACCCCTGTGCATTCATCTGTGCACACAGCTGCACACTCATACACACTGCTGCACGCACACTCACCCCTGCACACTCACACATGCACTCATCTGCACACGCACACCCTGTGCATTCATCTGTGCACACACACACACACTGCTGCATGCACACTCACCCCTGCACACTCACACCCATACACACCCGCAGTGCACTCATCTGCACACGCACACCCCTGTGCATTCATCTGTGCACACAGCTGCACACACTCATACACACCCCTGCATGCACACCCACCCCTGCACACACTCACATCCGCACCCACCCCAGGCCCGGGTGCCGCCAGCCCGCACTGACCGCCCCCCACCCCCAACAGCGGCGCCTTCCTGGAGGGCTACGTGCAGCAGTTCCTGTACACCTTCCGCTATTTCTGCAGCCCCCACGACTTTCTGCACTTCCTGCTGGACCGCATCAGCAGCACCCTGTCCAGGTACCCCAGGGTCCAGGCCCCCCAGGGTCCAGGCCAAGGACAGCGGCGGAGAGGGCTGTGCAGATGGGCCAGGAGCCCCCAGGGGGGAGAAGCAGGGTGGGGGCAAGGAAGGTGGGACCCCCATGGACTGGGGGATGTGTGGGGGATCCCAAGGGCCTCAGCCGGCAGGCAGGGTCAGCACAGGAGGGCGTGGTGGGTGGTGCTGGACGTGTTCTCGCCCTCTCTCAGCTGGCCTGTCCTTGCCCCCAGACGCCCGCACAAGCTCAGGCTGGGTGCCCTAGGAGGTGACTCAGAGAGGCCCTGCACACCCCACCGCTCCAGACGCCTTCCCAACTTCGATGCAGGCTGGAGGGGGTGGTGGCTGCAGCGGCCCCTCTCGTGCCCAGGCGGGCGGGTGACATGGGGCGAGACTTAGGTGCCCGCTAAAGACAGAGCCACATCCCCCACCCCATCCCGTCTGGGGATGGCGCAGGGGGCCCTGCCTGGCTCAGGCCTCCTCTGCCTCCAGGGCCCACCAGGAGCCCACCTCCACCTTCACCAAGATCTACAGGCGGAGCTTCTGCCTCCTGCAGGCCTGGCTGGAGGACTGCTACGCCGTGGACTTTGTGAGGAACACCGGACTCCTGGGGAGGCTCCAGGACTACCTCTCCCAGGTGAGGCGGCGGGCGGGGGGGACGCACCCCCGGGGAGGCGGTAGGTGACCCCACGTGCTTCTGCCCAGATTCTGCCCCTGGACGGCTCTGCGGAGCACCTGCTGGGCCTGCTGGAGGTGGGCAGTGAGCGGCGGGCCGAGGGCACCCTGCATGGTACGGAGCTGGAGGACCCCAAGGAGGTGGAGGAGGACACCAGGCCCCTCAACGCCCTGTGTAAGAGGCTCTCGGAGGACGCCGTCTCCCGGAAGGTGCGGCCTCTCCCGGGAAGATGGGCACCAGTCCCACGCACAGCGCGGCAACACCCACAAAGACACACGTGCATGCCTTTATATGCAGTAGACGGGCAGAGGCGCGTGCGCAGTCCGTCTTGCAGCTCCGGGGCAGCATCCCTGTGAGGCGGGCACTTCCTGTCACAGCCCCAGACAAGGGCCAGCTAGAGGGCCGGCCAGGGACTCAGACCGCCCCACCGCCCTGACCCTGGGCCAAGGGCAGGGTGGGATGTGGCCGGGAAGGGGCAGGGTCTCAGGGGGCCTCACCATGACGCGTGCAGGCAGCACCAAACTGCATGGCTCCGTCCGCAGGGGAGCCGCTGAAATCCTAGGGTCAGGGCGGCCGCAGGCGGGAAGCAGGGCTCTGCCCCGCGGCTCTGGCTGAACCAGGCTGGGGGCCCCCAGCCGCCCGGGCCACCCTGACCCGAGGGGCCCGCCCTGCAGAGCTTCCCCTGGCGGCTCTCCCGGGGCAACGGGCTGGCGCTGCCCCCCCACAAGGAGCGCCAGTACAGCATTGCGTCAGCCCTGCCCAAGCCCTGCTTTCTGGAGGACTTCTACGGGCCCTACACCAAGGCCGGCGAGAAGGGGCCCTACTTCCTGACCGAGTACAGCACCCAGCAGCTCTTCAGCCAGCTGACGCTGCTCCAGCAGGTGGGGGCGCCAGGCCCACACGGCCTGCAGGGGCCGCCCTGCCCTGCACAGGGCCCTTCCTGCTAGAACCTGGCGGGCGGTCAGCCCCCAGGTGCCCCTCCCCAGCCCTCGCCAACTGAGGCCCCGCCAGCCAGCAGGCAACGGCAGGGACAGGGACCCAGTGGCCGCCCACCCCCTGCCACCGCGGGGTGGACGTGGAGGGGACCCCCCCCAGAGCCCCAGCCCTGAGACGGGGTGCTGCATGTCCTCTGTGTCCTCATCCCTGGCAGGAGCTGTTTCAGAAGTGCCACCCCGTCCACTTCTTAAACTCGCGGGCCCTGGGCGTCACGGACAAAAGTGCAGCGGTCCCCAAGTGAGTGTCGCAGAGCCGGGGGCGCTGCGGTAGCCGAGGGGCTTGAGGGCTCCGCCCGGCTATTTCTGCCGGGTGGAAATGCCTTTCCAGACACGCTGGCTGGTGGGCAGTGCCTTGGGGTTCTGGGCTGGGCAACCCCCGCCCCATCGGGGTCCCTGGCACTGCCGTGTCCTGGCTGGAACACGCTGGGCCTTGCCTGCGTCTCTCGTAGGGCCAGCTCTTCCGAGTCTTTATCAGCCAAAACCTGCAGCTTATTTCTGCCCAACTACGTCCAGGACAAATACCTGTTACAGCTTTTAAGAAGTGCGGATGACGTCAGCACCTGGGTGGCTGCTGAGATCGTGACCAGCCACACCTCCAAGGTCGGTGCCCGAGGCTCCAGCCCCAGCACAGGGTCGGGGGTGCCAGTGGTGAGGGCACCTCACTGGGCGAGCCCCTCTGCTGGGGGTGCACGGAGGCATCCCAAGATGAAGCCCCTGGAGCAGGCGAGCACGAGGGGCACTCAAGGCAGGGCCCCCACGGTTCCCCGGCCTCCAGCCCCCACCAGTGACGAAGCCCCAGGGCCCACCAACACACGCAGAGTTCCCCAGTCTTTCCCCTTTCAGGGAGAATCTTCCAACTTCAGAGGTTTATTAGCTGACAGACTGACCCCTCCTCACTTGTGCTAGGACGTGGGCACCGGGAGCCTGCCCTCGCCCCCATCTGCTCCAATCCTCGATGTCCTCCTGAGTGACACCAACCTGCAACTTTCCACTCACCCAATCAAGGGCATCATACGGGCCTCCAAGTGCTTTGGGGGGACGTGGGGGGCATCGGTGCCCATGGCGCAGGCCAGTCATCTCCAGCCCCGCCCGGGGCGGCGGCCAGGGGACCACGCCAGTGTCACTGTGAGCGGAGGAAGCAGGGAGGGCTGTTCACGGGGCGGTGTGACCTCTGCAGAGATAGCACGGGGTGGGGATGAGGGACAGCGCGCCCTGGGCGGACATGCTGATCAAGCCTGAAACACACATGGTCCCCGTGCTGCATGTGGCTTGCTGTGCCATCAGAACAACCGGAGACAGATTTCGCCACATAAACTCTGCTCTCAGAAAACGGTCAGAACTCAAAAGCTGAGCCAGAGGATGTAACAGGAAGACCACTTCACCAGATGGTCAACACCGAAATCAGATTGATTATATTCTTTGCAACCAAAGATGGAGAAGCTCTATACAGTCAGCAAAAACAAGACTGGGAGCTGACTGTGGCTTGGATCAACTCCTTATTGCCAATTTCAGACTTAAAGAAAGTAGGGAAAACCACTAGACCATTCAGGTATGACCTAAATCAAATCCCTTATGATCATACAGTGGAAGTGAGAAATAGATTTAAGGGGCTAGATCTGATAGACAGTGCCTGATGAACTATGGATGCAGGTTCATGACATTGTACAGGAGGCGGTGATCAAAATCATCCTCAAGAAAAAGAAATGCAAAATGGCTGTCTGAGGAGGCCTTACAAATAGCTGTGAAAAGAGAAGTGAAAAGCAATGGAAAAAAGGAAAGAGATACCCATCTGAATGCAGAGTTCCAAAGAATAGCAAGGAGAGATAATAAAGCCTTCCTCAGTGATTAGTTCAAAGAAATAGAGGAAAACAATAGAATGGGCAAGACTAGCGATCTCTTCAAGAAAATTAGAGATAAAGGAACAGTTCATGCAAAGATGGGCTCGATAAAGGACAGAAATGGTCTGGACCTAACAGAAGCATAAGATATTAAGAAGAGGTGGCAAGAATACACAGAACTATACCAAAAAAAAAAAAAAATCTTCATGACCCAGATAATCACGATGGTGTAATCACTCACCTAGAGCCAGACATCCTGGAATGTGAAGTCAAGTGGGCCTTAGGAAGCATCACTATGAGCAAAGCTAGTGAAGGTGATGGAATTCCAGTTGAGCTGTTTCAAATCCTGAAAGATGATGCTGTGAAAGTGCTGCACTCAATCTGTCAGCACATTTGGAAAACTCAGCAGTGGCCACAGGACTAGAAGAGGTCAGTGTTCATTCCAGTCTTGAAGGCAATGCCAAAGAATGCTCAACTACCGCACAATTGCACTCATCACACACTAGCAAAGGAGTGCTCAAAACTCTCCAAGCCAGCCTTCAACAGTACGTGAACTGTGAACTTCCAGATGTTCAAGCTGGATTTAGTAAAGGCAGAGGAACCAGAGATCAAATTTCCAACATCCATTGAATCATCAAAAATGCAAGAGAGTTCCAGAAAAACATCTATTTCTGCTTTACTGACTATGCCAAAGCCTTTGACTGTGTGGATCACAATAAACTGTGGAAAATTCTAAAAGAGATGGGAATCCCAGACCACCTGAGCTGCCTCTTGAGAAATCTGTATGCAGGTCAGGAAGCAACAGTTAGAACTGGACATGGAACAACAGACTGGCTCCAAATAGGAAAAGGAGTACGTCAAGACTGTGTATTGTCACCCTGCTTATTTAACTTATATACAGAGTACATCATGAGAAACGCTGGGCTGGAGGAAGCACAAGTGGGAATCAGGATTGCCAGGAGAAATATCAATAACCTCAGATATGCAGATGACACCACCCTTATGGCAGAAAGTGAAGAAGAACTAAAAAGCCTCTTGATGAAAGTGAAAGAGGAGAGTGAAAAAGTTGGCTTAAAGCTCAACATTCAGAAAACTAAGATCATGGCATCTGGTCCCATCACTTCATGGGAAATAGATGGGGAAACAGTGGAAATAGTGTCAGACTTTATTTTTTGGGCTCCCAAATCACTGCAGATGGTGACTGCAGCCATGAAGTTAAGACACTCATTCCTCGGAAGGAACGTTATGACTAACCTAGACAACATATTAAAAAGCAGAGACATTACTTTGTCAACAAAAGTCCGTCTAGTCAAGGCTGTGGTTTTTCCGGCAGTCATGTGTGGACGTGAGAGTTGGACTGTAAAGAAAGCTGAGCCTGAGGACTGATGCTTTTGAAATGTGGTGTTGGAGAAGGCTCTTAGATCCAACCAGTTCATCCTACAGGAGATTAGTCCTGGGTGTTCATTGGAAGGACTGATGTTGAAGCTGAAACTCCAGTACTTTGGCCACCTGATGGAAAGAACTGACTCATTGGAAAAGACCCTGATGCTGGGAGGGATTGAGGGTAGGAATAAAAGGGGACGACAGAGGATGAGACGGCTGGATGGCATCACCGACTCGATGGGCATGAGTTTGTGCGTTTCAGGAGTTGGTGATGGACAGGGAGGCCTGGCGTGCTGTGGTCCATGAGGTCGCAAAGAGGACACGACTGAGCGACTGAACTGAACTGAACAAAAGCCCTCAGAGGTGGCAGCACGCCCCATTCAGATCCCATCCCTGGGGATGCGGGAGCAGAGGCACAGAGAAAGGGAAGCAGTGTGGCATGTCTGACAGTGGGAGCCGCCCGGCAGCGTCTGCCTCTCTGCGACCCCAGGGGCTGCACAGTCCATGGAATCCTCCAGGCCAGAATACTGGCGTGGGCAGCCTTTCCCTTCTCTGGGGGGTCTTTCCAACCCAGGAACTGAGCCCAGGTCTCCTGCATTGCAGGCAGATTCTTCACCAGCAGAGCCACCAGCAAGCCCTTGTTTTAGGCAAGAAACCATAGGAACGAAGGGAAACGAGGCCTCTGGCTCCAGCAGTGGGTGCAGAAGTCACGGCTGAGGAGGCCGCCCAGTGTCCACCAGCGGCGGGCGGGCCAAGCATGCAGCCAGGCCGTCACTCAGCCCCACGTGGGGACAGCCGGGAACACAGGCCACGGTGCTGAGCCTGGAGGGGGAGAGAGGCCGGCCACCCCAGGAGACCGCCATGAGACCCCAGCATCCGAGGCCGGCCCCCGTGTGGGGCAGCTCTGCCTGCAGTGGCTGGGGGCTCCTGCTTTACATCTATCCAGACCTGTGAAGAAAAAGACGTCAACGGGAGAAGCAGGCGTGTAACTGTTCTCACGCCAGGCAGAGGGCGGCCACGTGCTGAGTGAGCCCCGGGCCATCCCGGGACCCAGGCGCCGGCCAAGCGCAGCAGCAGGGTGTGTGGTGGGGTCGAAAGTGGTGTCCCCCCGGAAGGACGGTGCTGGCCGTGGCGACGGTCCACGGGGTGCAGCTGAAATGAGGGTCAGGTGACCCCTCCAAAATCTTCCAAGTCACCGCAATCGTGTGAAATCCAAGCACTGACTGAGGGGCCGTGCACTGGGCCGTGGGCAGACTCCCTCGGGGGTGGGGGTTCCCAGCTGACCCAGCGCTCTGCCCTGCGGGCCAGCGACCCCGTGGAAGCAGGCACCACAACCCTGTCCCACCGGCCAGGCAGAGGAGACGCTGCCATGGCTCCCTGTAGGCCCCCTCCCCGCTCCCGGGTATGCCCTGCTGCCCCCGTCTGTCCTGAGCCGAGGCTTGTCCACGGGACAGTGGGCACCTGGGCTGCCTCTGTGCCCATCCCCGTGGGGCGCCTGCCCCGCCCACCGTGACGCTGACCCTGCCCCGCGCCCCTCAGAGCTCAGGATGCGAGTGTCTCTTCTCTGGTTTCAGCTGCAGGTGACCCTGCTCTCCAAGTTTCTGCTGATCGCGAAGTCTTGCTACGAGCGGAGGAACTTCGCCACGGCCATGCAGATTCTGGGCGGCCTGGAGCACGCGGCCGTGCGCCAGTGCACGGTGGGTCCCCCACGCGGCCGGGCAGGGCCCCGCCGCGGGGCCGGGGTTTCACCCGCGCTTTTACTCTAGGCCTGGAGAATTCTGCCCACGAAGATAGCGGAGGTGATGGAGGAGCTGAAAGCTGTGGAGGTACCGGTGTGCGCTGAGCTCCCGGGAGCTCACGTCCCCCCAGGGGCAGCAGGTGACGGGTGGCGGGACGGGCAGAGGCAGGGGCACTCCAGGAGCCCCGCCTGCCAGCTGTGCCTCATGGGTCTGACTCCCACTGGGGGTTCAGGTGTCCAAGCCCACCGCCTCTTGGCTGCCCCTCAAAAGAGAGAGAGACGGTCGGCGAGGACACAGCCTCTGGCTGACGGGCCGAGGTGCCAGGGGCAGCCTGCGTCCAGCCCAGGCCAGCTCTGCCAGTGGGGGGGCGCCCCTGTGTTGTCGGCTGACAGCAGCCGGGGCCTGCCGCTGGCCAGCGGGCACTGTCTCATTAGGGTGGGGGCCCCTCAGCGCACTTCTGGAACCAGCACCTCAGCAGCAGGAAGCGCATGTCTTTCTAGGGGCTCAGTGTCCCTCCTGTGCCCACACGCTGCAGAGCCTGGACTCCCAGCCCGGGAGCCAAGGGGCATCTTGAATTGGATGGCAAATTGGGGTGTGGTACCCCATGCGCCAAATAGCACTGGCCAGCCCTGCTGGGCACCGGGGATGCCCCCTCGGCCCTGCTCACCCCACGCCCATCTGGGTCCCAGGTCTTCCTGAAGAGCGACAGCCTGTGTCTGATGGAAGGGCGGCGCCTCAGGGCCCAGCCCACCCTGCCCTCAGCCCACTTGCTGGCCATGCACATACAGCAGCTGGAGACAGGAGGCTTCACCATGAGCAACGGGGCCCACAGGTGGAGCAAGCTCAGGTGAGGGGCCCACGGGCGAGCCAGCAGGAGAGGGGTCTCCCCATCCCTCCTGTTCCTCTGAGGCCTGGACCAGATGCCCCCACCTAGCCCTCGCCCTAGCCCAGGCTGCCACACACTCCCTCCAGGTGACCCCCAGCTGCCTCCTTCTCCACAAGTGCAGGGTAAACATTTCCCACACTGCTGGCATCCATGGCCCCAAACACCGCCCCAAGGTCGAAGGTCGTTGCGACCTCCCTTCCTGTTGGGAGAGCAGCCGCCCCCAGCCCCGGAAGCCGCCTCTTTCCTCTGTCCCGCCTCTGCTCTCCTGTCGGACCCTTGCCCGGGGGCTGACCGAGCAGGACTCCTGGTCAGGCCCCGCCCCTTCAGCAGCCGGCACCCCTGGGGACCCACCAGGAGGCACAGACTGGGCGCTGTTTGCGACCACCTTCACCGTGACCCCACCAGCGACTCAGACACCCCCCAGAGGGTCACTGCCCACTTTAGCCTGTGCGGCACCGGCCGCCTCAGCATCCAGGTCCAGGCCAGCCTCTCCAGGGGCTCCCGGCCACATCGCCCCTCTGCAGCACCCCAGGCCCACGCTGCCTCTAGCTCAGGGCCAGCCGGTCTGCAAGGAGCCCCCCTCCCACAACTCCGTCCTCCCCACCCCGCCCCACCCGCACCGCTCACACCACAGTCAGGTGGAGGCTGGCCTGGCCTCCTTGGGGTCAAGGACAGCAGCCTCACTTTGTAAGCAGGGCCCAGGGGGCACAGAGCCCAGCATTTCCACCTGTGCCTGCGAGACCTCTTCGGTCCCTGAAACAGTAGCTTAGAGATAACATTGTTATCCACAAGGCATACTTAACTGCAAGAGGTCCATGGCGATCGAAGGGGCAGCGGGCACTGAGGGAAAGCCACAGTCCAGAAAGGGCCTGGCCAGGCTCCACTCGCGTGTGTGCCTCCTGACGCGGTTCATGGGTGCGAGTGTTTGCACACCTGTCTCCTCATTAACAATGGAGGCATCCGCATGGAACACCCCGCGTCTTCACCCAGAACCAAGGTGGGCACATGTGTCTGGGGAGTCCACAGCCTCCCTGGGCAGAGCCAAGGCCTGCAGCTCAGAGGCCCCCGTTTTCCGGATGACGCCCGGTGGACTGCCAGCCGCCGCCTGACACTCAGCTCTGGAAGGCAAAGGCCAGCTCCCCGCGTGGCCGGTTCCCTGGGTGCCACGTCACTGAATGGGGCTAGGGCAAAGCGCAGAGCACCGAACCGGCCCAGATGGACTAACCTGCGTGCACTTGTCTGGCGCCTCGGGCTGCCTCACGCTTCCTTATCGTGGGGATTTCAGCGCTGACGGCCCCACACAGCACATTTCCCGTCAGCGTTTGTGGAATGAAAGGTGGACGGACAGACGGAGGGAGGGAGGGATGGACAGACGCAGGGCAGGTGGACAACACGCCTGGGCCCTGACACGAGGTTTGGCCTGTGACCGGACAGCAGACTGGCCCCTCGCGGTCTGAACTGACGCGGCTGGGCTGGGGCTGGCCAGCGCCCACCAGCTGCAACGCCGCCCCCGGGACGCGCGCACACTCACGTCCCGTTTCTTCCCGACACAGAAACATCGCCAAGGTGGCGAGCCAGGTCCGCGCGTTCCAGGAGAGCCCCTACACGCTCGCCCCCGACCCCAGGCTGCAGTCTCAGCTCAAGCAGAGAATCGCCCGCTTCAGCGGGGCCGACATCGCTGTGCTGGCGGCGGCCAGCGGGGCGGGCCCCCGGCAGGCGGCCAGCGAGAAGCACTCCCGGAAGATCCAGGACAAGCTGCGGAGGATGAGAGCCACGTTCCAGTAGCGGAGGCGGCAGGCCGGGGTGGACGGGTCCCCCTGCGGCCCAGGAGGGGCGTCAGACGGGAGCGCGGGCTCAGACACGGACCCGGAGATGGCACCAGGAGGCTGACTGTAAAACTGAAAGATGTAAGATGTAAACCAGACCGGGGTGAGTAGGCTCCCCGGAGCCGACCCCCAGACGCTCATTTTGTTTCTCAGAGACAAACAGCTTCCGCCCAGCCTGTCCCCAGAGCCCCACACCCCTTGGACTGTAACCCGGGTGCCCCCGAGCAGTGTTTGCGTGAGTCTGCCTGTGTCTGCCATGATGGAGGGCCAAGACGGACCCCTGGTCCCCTGCTAACGACAGATTCCAAGGGTTCTGGAACCTTCTGTGTGAAGCCCTGAAGCTTCCGGGGGCCGCAGCCCAGCCCTGGGCTCACAGTTCCCCCGCCAGACACCCTGCCCTCTGCCCCAAGCGCTGGCTGCTCGCCCTGCCCTGGGGGTGGGGGTGCCTTGCAGCCTGCACCCCGGCCAGCCCCCTGCTGCCCGCCAGTGCCTTGCAGCTCCCACCGGCCGCTCCCCGTGCCCCATGGCCCGGGTGCCGCTGCTCGCCACTGAGGGCACTGCCCTGTGGGGTGGGTTCCCCTGTGCTGAGGGCCCGCGTCCAAGGGCGCAGGACTCAGAGGGCAGCTCCAAAGCCACGACGGCCTCAGCGCCCCCTCTGCGACCCCGCTGGGTGGGCAGCGCCTGGGGGGTGGTCCCGGACGCCTTCAGCACCCATGCATGCGACACACACCTGCGCCCGCCTCCCATGGCTGGCTGCCACGGCGCTTCCCGAGAGGAGAGGCGCCTGCCGCCTCGGGGGCACTGAGCGCTCCCCGGGGCTGTTTCCACCGGCCCGCTGGTGTCGCCCTGCCCAGTGCGGGCAGGACGCGCTCGGCCGGCGACTTGGGGACCAGGGCCGGGCCTCATACACCCCCGGCAGGGAGGCCAGCGCCCCGGACTGTCCCAAGCACCAGTGTCCTTACGTTGCAAATCGCCGCGAGACGCGAGATTCTTCTTTTGAGTTTTAGGATTAGTGATTCTTTGGCGCAACCAGCTAGTAGTATCACAAGGAAAACCATTACCTTATAAAACGCTGAATTTCTAACGTCAGGGTGTTTTCCCACATATATTCATTCCCAACACCTAGCTCCTCCGTACATGAGATACGAGAGGTGTGCGGCACGCCTGGCCCTAACGTGGCTTTCATGTGAGAGTTCGGTTCTGCAGATGAACTTCTGGGTTTTCAGCACTGAACTCAGCAAGCTCAGCGGCCGCGTGACACACACTCCAGCCAGACCAGCTCTGCCCCGGGAGCGGCCGCCTCAGCCCCGCGTGCCTGTCTGCATGTCGCGCTCGTGCACTCCAATTTCTAATAAAGCCGTTTCTACCAAGACGGCTGCCCACGGCGCCTGCGCTTTGTCCGCCCCGCAGGTCACAGGGGCTCCCCACAGCCACGACGACGTCTCCAGGGCTGCTCGTGAGGGCGGGCAGCAATGATCTTGGGTGACAAGCTGGGGGCAAGGCGGCCCCAGGACCGAGCCCCACACCCCGGGGCCTGCAAGCTGCCTCCGGAGGAGACGGCCAGCCTCCCACATTTGCTGTCGTGGAGGCCTCCGGGCACCACAGCCTCAGCCTGCCTGCCACAAACCCTGCCATCCCAGGGCCCGGCCACCCAGACCTCGCCCACAGCCCACAGGTCAGACGGCCAGCTGGTCCTCACAGCCGGCCTGAGGGGTGCCCCGTCCTGTCACCACCAGGAAGGGCCCTGCTGCTGCGGCTCGGGGCTGGTGGGCACCGCAGGGGGTGCCTCTCTGCTGTGTGGCTGCCTGAGCCTGGAGGTCTTCTTGGCATCTCTGGGCTCCGCCCTCCAGATGCCAGCAGCATCGCTCCCCCTCCTCACATCTGTGACAACCTACAACTCTCCAGACATCACCAAACATCCCCTGGGAAACAGAAATGCCCCCCAAACCACATGCCCTAAAGCACTGACACCCCAAATCTTGGTTTCCAGATAACATTCAGGTCTCCAAAAAAAAAAGAGACAGCTGAACGGCTGACTCCAGGGCTGGGGTGGGGAAAGTATAGCAGGTGAGTCAGGAGCTAAAGGGAGGAAGGGGATAGAGGGAGATCACGTCAGAAGGACACAGGACAAGAGAGGAAGAGCTGCTCCCACAACCAGAGCCGACCACGTGCGCCCCACGTGTGACAGTGATGGGCTGTGGGCCAGGAGGAGGGTCCAAGCTCGAGTCCTCACTGGCGTCAGCAGACAGCTGGATGAGAAACAGGAATAACCAGGGGGAACCCAAATGGTACACAGGGCTGCCCGGGGAGGTGCAGCTGGCCACCCTGTGAGTGTTGGGGGCACCTGGCGATGGGCCCCCGGCGGGGCAGGACAGGAGGAGGGTGCCCTCACAGTGGGGACACGCAGGCTTCACCCTAACTGCAGAGGGTCACACTAAGCGATGGCACATCACTTCTGGGGTCTCATCCCAGGCCCTTGAGCCCCGGTCTAATCATGAGAAGACACTAGACAAACCCAAATTGAGGGGCAAGCCTCAAAATACCCACCAGTCTCCTCAAAGTGTCAAGTACGTGGGGAAAAAGATCTAGAGAGGGCCACGGGGGCAGGCTGAGAGCACAGGAGGGCTAAACGCAGCTGGAGCGGACGAGGGCTGAGCGCAGAGAGCCTGCTGTGAGCACAGGAGGGCTGTGAGCACAGGAGGGCTGTGAGCACACAAGGGCTGTGCGCACACGAGGGGTGTGAGCACACGAGGGCTGTGCACAGAGAGCCTGCTGTGAGCACAGGAGGGCTGTGAGCACACAAGGGCTGTGCGCACACGAGGGCTGTGCACAGAGAGCCTGCTGTGAGCACAGGAGGGCTGTGAGCACACGAGGGCTGAGCGCAGAGAGCCTGCTGTGAGCACACGAGGGCTGTGAGCACAGGAGGGCTGTGCGCACACGAGGGCTGAGCGCAGAGAGCCTGCTGTGAGCACACGAGGGCTGTGAGCACAGGAGGGCTGTGAGCACACAATGGCTGTGCGCACACGAGGGGTGTGAGCACACGAGGGCTGTGCACAGAGAGCCTGCTGTGAGCACAGGAGGGCTGTGAGCACACAAGGGCTGTGCGCACACGAGGGCTGTGCACAGAGAGCCTGCTGTGAGCACAGGAGGGCTGTGAGCACACGAGGGCTGAGCGCAGAGAGCCTGCTGTGAGCACACGAGGGCTGTGAGCACAGGAGGGCTGTGCGCACACGAGGGCTGAGCGCAGAGAGCCTGCTGTGAGCACACGAGGGCTGTGAGCACAGGAGGGCTGTGAGCACACAAGGGCTGTGCGCACACGAGGGGTGTGAGCACACGAGGGCTGTGCACAGAGAGCCTGCTGTGAGCACAGGAGGGCTGTGAGCACACAAGGGCTGTGCGCACACGAGGGCTGTGCACAGAGAGCCTGCTGTGAGCACAGGAGGGCTGTGAGCACACGAGGGCTGAGCGCAGAGAGCCTGCTGTGAGCACACGAGGGCTGTGAGCACAGGAGGGCTGTGCGCACACGAGGGCTGAGCGCAGAGAGCCTGCTGTGAGCACACGAGGGCTGTGAGCACAGGAGGGCTGTGAGCACACAATGGCTGTGCGCACACGAGGGGTGTGAGCACACGAGGGCTGTGCACAGAGAGCCTGCTGTGAGCACAGGAGGGCTGTGAGCACACAAGGGCTGTGCGCACACGAGGGCTGTGCACAGAGAGCCTGCTGTGAGCACAGGAGGGCTGTGAGCACACGAGGGCTGAGCGCAGAGAGCCTGCTGTGAGCACACGAGGGCTGTGAGCACAGGAGGGCTGTGCGCACACGAGGGCTGAGCGCAGAGAGCCTGCTGTGAGCACACGAGGGCTGTGAGCACAGGAGGGCTGTGAGCACACAATGGCTGTGCGCACACGAGGGGTGTGAGCACACGAGGGCTGTGCACAGAGAGCCTGCTGTGAGCACAGGAGGGCTGTGAGCACACAAGGGCTGTGCGCACACGAGGGCTGTGCACAGAGAGCCTGCTGTGAGCACAGGAGGGCTGTGAGCACACGAGGGCTGAGCGCAGAGAGCCTGCTGTGAGCACACGAGGGCTGTGAGCACAGGAGGGCTGTGCGCACACGAGGGCTGAGCGCAGAGAGCCTGCTGTGAGCACACGAGGGCTGTGAGCACACGAGGGCTGTGCGCAGAGAGCCTGCTGTGAGCACACGAGGGCTGTGCGCACACGAGGGCTGAGCGCAGAGAGCCTGCTGTGAGCACACGAGGGCTGTGCGCACACGAGGGCTGAGCGCAGAGAGCCTGCTGTGAGCACACGAGGGCTGTGCGCACACGAGGGCTGAGCGCAGAGAGCCTGCTGTGAGCACACGAGGGCTGTGCGCACACGAGGGCTGAGCGCAGAGAGCCTGCTGTGAGCACACGAGGGCTGTGCGCACACGAGGGCTGAGCGCAGAGAGCCTGCTGTGAGCACACGAGGGCTGTGCGCACACGAGGGCTGAGCGCAGAGAGCCTGCTGTGAGCACACGAGGGCTGTGCGCACACGAGGGCTGAGCGCAGAGAGCCTGCTGTGAGCACACGAGGGCTGTGCGCACACGAGGGCTGAGCGCAGAGAGCCTGCTGTGAGCACACGAGGGCTGTGCGCACACGAGGGCTGAGCGCAGAGAGCCTGCTGTGAGCACACGAGGGCTGTGCGCACACGAGGGCTGAGCGCAGAGAGCCTGCTGTGAGCACACGAGGGCTGTGCGCACACGAGGGCTGAGCGCAGAGAGCCTGCTGTGAGCACACGAGGGCTGTGCGCACACGAGGGCTGAGCGCAGAGAGCCTGCTGTGAGCACACGAGGGCTGTGCGCACACGAGGGCTGAGCGCAGAGAGCCTGCTGTGAGCACACGAGGGCTGTGCGCACACGAGGGCTGAGCGCAGAGAGCCTGCTGTGAGCACACGAGGGCTGTGCGCACACGAGGGCTGAGCGCAGAGAGCCTGCTGTGAGCACACGAGGGCTGTGCGCACACGAGGGCTGAGCGCAGAGAGCCTGCTGTGAGCACACGAGGGCTGTGCGCACACGAGGGCTGAGCGCAGAGAGCCTGCTGTGAGCACACGAGGGCTGTGCGCACACGAGGGCTGAGCGCAGAGAGCCTGCTGTGAGCACACGAGGGCTGTGCGCACACGAGGGCTGAGCGCAGAGAGCCTGCTGTGAGCACACGAGGGCTGTGCGCACACGAGGGCTGAGCGCAGAGAGCCTGCTGTGAGCACACGAGGGCTGTGCGCACACGAGGGCTGAGCGCAGAGAGCCTGCTGTGAGCACACGAGGGCTGTGCGCACACGAGGGCTGAGCGCAGAGAGCCTGCTGTGAGCACACGAGGGCTGTGAGCACACGAGGGCTGTGCGCAGAGAGCCTGCTGTGAGCACAGGAGGGCTGTGAGCACACAAGGGCTGAGCGCAGAGAGCCTGCTGTGAGCACACGAGGGCTGTGAGCACAGGAGGGCTGTGCGCACACGAGGGCTGAGCGCAGAGAGCCTGCTGTGAGCACACGAGGGCTGTGCGCACACGAGGGCTGAGCGCAGAGAGCCTGCTGTGAGCACACGAGGGCTGTGCGCACACGAGGGCTGAGCGCAGAGAGCCTGCTGTGAGCACACGAGGGCTGTGCGCACACGAGGGCTGAGCGCAGAGAGCCTGCTGTGAGCACACGAGGGCTGTGCGCACACGAGGGCTGAGCGCAGAGAGCCTGCTGTGAGCACACGAGGGCTGTGCGCACACGAGGGCTGAGCGCAGAGAGCCTGCTGTGAGCACACGAGGGCTGTGCGCACACGAGGGCTGAGCGCAGAGAGCCTGCTGTGAGCACACGAGGGCTGTGCGCACACGAGGGCTGAGCGCAGAGAGCCTGCTGTGAGCACACGAGGGCTGTGCGCACACGAGGGCTGAGCGCAGAGAGCCTGCTGTGAGCACACGAGGGCTGTGCGCACACGAGGGCTGAGCGCAGAGAGCCTGCTGTGAGCACACGAGGGCTGTGCGCACACGAGGGCTGAGCGCAGAGAGCCTGCTGTGAGCACACGAGGGCTGTGCGCACACGAGGGCTGAGCGCAGAGAGCCTGCTGTGAGCACACGAGGGCTGTGCGCACACGAGGGCTGAGCGCAGAGAGCCTGCTGTGAGCACACGAGGGCTGTGCGCACACGAGGGCTGAGCGCAGAGAGCCTGCTGTGAGCACACGAGGGCTGTGCGCACACGAGGGCTGAGCGCAGAGAGCCTGCTGTGAGCACACGAGGGCTGTGCGCACACGAGGGCTGAGCGCAGAGAGCCTGCTGTGAGCACACGAGGGCTGTGCGCACACGAGGGCTGAGCGCAGAGAGCCTGCTGTGAGCACACGAGGGCTGTGCGCACACGAGGGCTGAGCGCAGAGAGCCTGCTGTGAGCACACGAGGGCTGTGCGCACACGAGGGCTGAGCGCAGAGAGCCTGCTGTGAGCACACGAGGGCTGTGCGCACACGAGGGCTGAGCGCAGAGAGCCTGCTGTGAGCACACGAGGGCTGTGCGCACACGAGGGCTGAGCGCAGAGAGCCTGCTGTGAGCACACGAGGGCTGTGCGCACACGAGGGCTGAGCGCAGAGAGCCTGCTGTGAGCACACGAGGGCTGTGCGCACACGAGGGCTGAGCGCAGAGAGCCTGCTGTGAGCACACGAGGGCTGTGCGCACACGAGGGCTGAGCGCAGAGAGCCTGCTGTGAGCACACGAGGGCTGTGCGCACACGAGGGCTGAGCGCAGAGAGCCTGCTGTGAGCACACGAGGGCTGTGCGCACACGAGGGCTGAGCGCAGAGAGCCTGCTGTGAGCACACGAGGGCTGTGCGCACACGAGGGCTGAGCGCAGAGAGCCTGCTGTGAGCACACGAGGGCTGTGCGCACACGAGGGCTGAGCGCAGAGAGCCTGCTGTGAGCACACGAGGGCTGTGCGCACACGAGGGCTGAGCGCAGAGAGCCTGCTGTGAGCACACGAGGGCTGTGCGCACACGAGGGCTGAGCGCAGAGAGCCTGCTGTGAGCACACGAGGGCTGTGCGCACACGAGGGCTGAGCGCAGAGAGCCTGCTGTGAGCACACGAGGGCTGTGCGCACACGAGGGCTGAGCGCAGAGAGCCTGCTGTGAGCACACGAGGGCTGTGCGCACACGAGGGCTGAGCGCAGAGAGCCTGCTGTGAGCACACGAGGGCTGTGCGCACACGAGGGCTGAGCGCAGAGAGCCTGCTGTGAGCACACGAGGGCTGTGCGCACACGAGGGCTGAGCGCAGAGAGCCTGCTGTGAGCACACGAGGGCTGTGCGCACACGAGGGCTGAGCGCAGAGAGCCTGCTGTGAGCACACGAGGGCTGTGCGCACACGAGGGCTGAGCGCAGAGAGCCTGCTGTGAGCACACGAGGGCTGTGCGCACACGAGGGCTGAGCGCAGAGAGCCTGCTGTGAGCACACGAGGGCTGTGCGCACACGAGGGCTGAGCGCAGAGAGCCTGCTGTGAGCACACGAGGGCTGTGCGCACACGAGGGCTGAGCGCAGAGAGCCTGCTGTGAGCACACGAGGGCTGTGCGCACACGAGGGCTGAGCGCAGAGAGCCTGCTGTGAGCACACGAGGGCTGTGCGCACACGAGGGCTGAGCGCAGAGAGCCTGCTGTGAGCACACGAGGGCTGTGCGCACACGAGGGCTGAGCGCAGAGAGCCTGCTGTGAGCACACGAGGGCTGTGCGCACACGAGGGCTGAGCGCAGAGAGCCTGCTGTGAGCACACGAGGGCTGTGCGCACACGAGGGCTGAGCGCAGAGAGCCTGCTGTGAGCACACGAGGGCTGTGCGCACACGAGGGCTGAGCGCAGAGAGCCTGCTGTGAGCACACGAGGGCTGTGCGCACACGAGGGCTGAGCGCAGAGAGCCTGCTGTGAGCACACGAGGGCTGTGCGCACACGAGGGCTGAGCGCAGAGAGCCTGCTGTGAGCACACGAGGGCTGTGCGCACACGAGGGCTGAGCGCAGAGAGCCTGCTGTGAGCACACGAGGGCTGTGCGCACACGAGGGCTGAGCGCAGAGAGCCTGCTGTGAGCACACGAGGGCTGTGCGCACACGAGGGCTGAGCGCAGAGAGCCTGCTGTGAGCACACGAGGGCTGTGCGCACACGAGGGCTGAGCGCAGAGAGCCTGCTGTGAGCACACGAGGGCTGTGCGCACACGAGGGCTGAGCGCAGAGAGCCTGCTGTGAGCACACGAGGGCTGTGCGCACACGAGGGCTGAGCGCAGAGAGCCTGCTGTGAGCACACGAGGGCTGTGCGCACACGAGGGCTGAGCGCAGAGAGCCTGCTGTGAGCACACGAGGGCTGTGCGCACACGAGGGCTGAGCGCAGAGAGCCTGCTGTGAGCACACGAGGGCTGTGCGCACACGAGGGCTGAGCGCAGAGAGCCTGCTGTGAGCACACGAGGGCTGTGCGCACACGAGGGCTGAGCGCAGAGAGCCTGCTGTGAGCACACGAGGGCTGTGCGCACACGAGGGCTGAGCGCAGAGAGCCTGCTGTGAGCACACGAGGGCTGTGCGCACACGAGGGCTGAGCGCAGAGAGCCTGCTGTGAGCACACGAGGGCTGTGCGCACACGAGGGCTGAGCGCAGAGAGCCTGCTGTGAGCACACGAGGGCTGTGCGCACACGAGGGCTGAGCGCAGAGAGCCTGCTGTGAGCACACGAGGGCTGTGCGCACACGAGGGCTGAGCGCAGAGAGCCTGCTGTGAGCACACGAGGGCTGTGCGCACACGAGGGCTGAGCGCAGAGAGCCTGCTGTGAGCACACGAGGGCTGTGCGCACACGAGGGCTGAGCGCAGAGAGCCTGCTGTGAGCACACGAGGGCTGTGCGCACACGAGGGCTGAGCGCAGAGAGCCTGCTGTGAGCACACGAGGGCTGTGCGCACACGAGGGCTGAGCGCAGAGAGCCTGCTGTGAGCACACGAGGGCTGTGCGCACACGAGGGCTGAGCGCAGAGAGCCTGCTGTGAGCACACGAGGGCTGTGCGCACACGAGGGCTGAGCGCAGAGAGCCTGCTGTGAGCACACGAGGGCTGTGCGCACACGAGGGCTGAGCGCAGAGAGCCTGCTGTGAGCACACGAGGGCTGTGCGCACACGAGGGCTGAGCGCAGAGAGCCTGCTGTGAGCACACGAGGGCTGTGCGCACACGAGGGCTGAGCGCAGAGAGCCTGCTGTGAGCACACGAGGGCTGTGCGCACACGAGGGCTGAGCGCAGAGAGCCTGCTGTGAGCACACGAGGGCTGTGCGCACACGAGGGCTGAGCGCAGAGAGCCTGCTGTGAGCACACGAGGGCTGTGCGCACACGAGGGCTGAGCGCAGAGAGCCTGCTGTGAGCACACGAGGGCTGTGCGCACACGAGGGCTGAGCGCAGAGAGCCTGCTGTGAGCACACGAGGGCTGTGCGCACACGAGGGCTGAGCGCAGAGAGCCTGCTGTGAGCACACGAGGGCTGTGCGCACACGAGGGCTGAGCGCAGAGAGCCTGCTGTGAGCACACGAGGGCTGTGCGCACACGAGGGCTGAGCGCAGAGAGCCTGCTGTGAGCACACGAGGGCTGTGCGCACACGAGGGCTGAGCGCAGAGAGCCTGCTGTGAGCACACGAGGGCTGTGCGCACACGAGGGCTGAGCGCAGAGAGCCTGCTGTGAGCACACGAGGGCTGTGCGCACACGAGGGCTGAGCGCAGAGAGCCTGCTGTGAGCACACGAGGGCTGTGCGCACACGAGGGCTGAGCGCAGAGAGCCTGCTGTGAGCACACGAGGGCTGTGCGCACACGAGGGCTGAGCCAGAGAGCCTGCTGTGAGCACACGAGGGCTGAGCGCAGAGAGCCTGCTGTGAGTACACGAGGGCTGTGTGCACACGAGGGCTGAGCGCAGAGAGCCTGCCGCCCTGCAGTCCAGCCAGCAGGACTGTGCAGCCACCAACTCCCCAGCTCTGCCAAAGCTCCAGGGCCGAGAAAGATACCAGGCACTCTCTGCCGTCTGTATAACCCGGGTGGAGATTTAGAATTATCCCACTCCAAGGAGTCTAAGAAAAGCAGTGGCAAAGAATGCTCAAACTACCGCACAATTGCACTCATCGCACATGCTAGTAAAGTGATGCTCAAAACTCTACAAGCCAGGCTTCAGCAGTACGTGAACCGTGAACTTCCAGATGTTCAAGCTGGTTTTAGAAAAGGCAGAGAAACCAGAGTTCAAATTGCCAACATCTGCTGGATCATCAAAAAAGCAAAAGAGTTTCAGAAAAACATCTATTTCTGCTCTATTGACTATGCCAAAGCCTTTGACAGTGTAGACCACAATAAACTGTGGAAAATTCTGAAAGAGATGGGAATACCAGACCACCTGACCTGCTTCCTGAGAAACCTATATGCCGGTCAGGAAGCAGCAGTTAGAACTGGACACGGAACAACAGACTGGCTCCAAATAGGAAAAGGAGTACGTCAAGGCTGTATATTGTCACCCTGCTTATTTAACTTCTATGCAGAGTACATCATGAGAAACGCTGGACTGGAAGAAACACAAGCTGGAATCAAGATTGCTGGGAGAAATTATCAATAACCTCAGATATGCAGATGACATCACCCTTATGGCAGAAAGTGAAGAAGAACTAAAAAGCCTCTTGATGAAAGTGAAAGAGGAGAGTGAAAAAGTTGGCTTAAAGCTCAACATTCAGAAAACTAAGATCAGGGCATCTGGTCCCATCACTTCATGGGAAATAGATGGGAAACAGTGGAAACAGTGTCAGAATTTATTTCTTTGGGCTCCAAAATCACTGCAGATGGTGACTGCAGCCATGAAATTAAAAGACGCTTACTGCTTGGAAGGAAACTTACGACCAACCTTGATAACATATTGAAAAGCAGAGACATTACTTTGCCAACAAAGGTCCGTCTAGTCAAGGCTATGGTTTCTTCAATAGTCATGTATGTATGGATGTGAGAGTTGGACTGTGAAGAAAGCTGAGCGCCAAAGAATTGATGCTTTTGAACTGTGGTGTTGGAGAAGACTCTTGAGAGTTCCTTGGACTGCAAGGAGATCCAACCAGTCCATCCTACAGGAGATCACTCCTGGGTGTTCATTGGAGGGACTGATGCTGAAGCTGAAACTCCAGTACTCTGGCCACTTCATGCGAAGAGTTGACTCACTGGAAAAGACCTTGATGCTGGGAGGGACTGGGGGCAGGAGGAGAAGGAGACGACAGAGGATGAGATGGCTGGATGACATCACCGACTCGATGGACGTGAGTCTGAGTGAATTCCAGGAGATGGTGATGGGCAGGGAGGCCTGGCATGCTGCGATTCATGGGGTTGCAAAGAGTCGGACACGACTGAGCAACTGAACTGAACTGAAGGAGTCTAAGAATCAAAATGGACACCAAAGGGAGAATTTAATTCAGATGACCATTATATTTACTGTGAGAAGAATCCCTTAGAAGAAATGGAGTAGCCCTCAGAGTCAATTAAGAGTCCGAAATGCAGTGCTCGGGTGCAATCTCAAACATGAGAGAATGATCTCGGTTTGTTTCCAAGGCAAACCATTCAAAATCACAGTAATCCAAGTCTATGCCCCAACCACTAATGCAGAAGAAGCTGAAGTCAAACAGTTCTATAAAGACCTACAGGACCTTCTAGAACTAACACCAAACAAAAATGTCCTTTCCACCACAGGGGATTAGAATGCAAAAGTATTAATTCAAGAGGTATCTGCAATAATAGGCAAGTTTGGCCTTGGAGTACAAAATGAAGCAAGGCAAGAGTTTTGCCAAGAATACATGGTCACAGCGAACACCCTCTTTCAACAACACAAGAGACGGTGCTATACATGGACGTCTCCAGATAGTCAGCACTGAAATCAGATTGATTCTATTCTTTGCAGCTGAAGATGGAGAAGCTCAGCAAAAACAAGATTTGGAGCTGACTGTGGCTCAGATCAGGAGCTGTTTATTGCAAAAATCAGTTTTAAATTGAAGAAAGTAGGAGAAACTACTAGACTCTTTAGCTGTGACCTAAATCAAATCACTAATGATTATGCAGTGGAGGTGACAAATAGATTCAAGGGATTAGATCTGGTGTAGGCAAAGTGCCTGAGGAACTATGGACAGAGGTTCATAACATTGTACAGAAGGCGGTGTCCAAAACCACTCCCAAGAGAAAGAAATGCAAGAAGGAAAGTGGTTGTCCAGGAGGCTTTACAAACAGAAGTGAAAGGCAAAGAAGAAAAAGGGAAAGATACAGCCAACTGAATGCAGAGTTCCAGAGAATAGCAAGGAGAGATAAGAAAGCCTTCCTCAGTGATCACTGCAAAGAAATAGAGGAAGACAATAGGATGGAATGACTAGAGATCTCTTCAAGAAAACTGAGGATACCAATGGAATATTTAATGCAAAGACGGGTTCAATAAAGGACAGAAACAGCAAGGACCTAACAGAAGCAGAGGTGGCGAGAATACACCGAAAATCTGTACAGGAAAGGTGTTAATGACCCGGATAACCGTGATGGTGTGATCACGCATCTAGAGCAAGGCATCTCGGAGTGTGAAAGTCAAGGGGCCCTAGGAAGTATCACTACAAAGCTAGTGGAGGTGATGGAATTCGAGCTGAGCTATTTCAAATCCTAAAAGATGCTGCTGTCAAAATGCTGCACTCAATATGCCAGCAAATTTGGAAAACTCAGCAATGGCCACAAGACTGGAAAGGGTCACTTTTTATTCCAATCCCAAAGAAGGGCAATGCCAAAGAATGCTCAGACTACCGCACAACAGCAGCCATTTCACATGCTAGCAAGGCAATGCTCAAAATCCTTCAAGGTAGGCTTCAACAGAACATGAACTAGGAACTTCCAGATGTACAAGCTGGATTTGGAAAAGGCAGAGAAACCAGAGATCAAAAAGCCAACATCCACCAGATCAAAAAAAAAGGAAGAGAATTTCTGAAAAATAGCTACTTCTGCCTCATTGACTTCTCAAAAGCCTTTGACTGTGTGGATCACAACAAACTGTGCAAATTTTATTTTTTGGATTGGGCTAAGCGGCTTTATTAGAGAAGGTCAAGATTACAAAGGACTGAAGCGCTGGCATAGGGGCCCTTCTCCTTGCCAAAGGTGGGCACAACGCTGGCAAAGCGCTGGCTGTACGGCCTGTGCCTCTCGATCCGGCCTGTCTGCTTTTCTCCTGTTTGGCCACATGGGGAGTCTGACCTCTGGCTTTCCTAGCCTGGGCCCGGGAACCATGGGCTTTACCTCCAAGCATGCAGCCAACTGCTTCCGGAGTGCTCAGAGCCTCCGCCCCAAACAGGCCCGGGGTTATCTCATCCTCTGGGGTTGTGCTTGCCACGAGCAGAACTTGATTTTCTGGAGGGATGCCCTCCAACGAGGCTACCTGAGCCGTGATCTGGGCAACGGTCTCCTGGTCGGCCACCTGGTGTGTAGCTCCTGGGCACAAAGCGCTGCATGCTGGCCACCAGATCACAGACACCACTGCCGTGACTGCAAAGATGGAGCCAGTAAAGTGCTGGGAAATCCTTAAAGAGCTGGGAATACTAGACTACCCTGCCTCCCGAGAAACCTGTATGCAGGCCAAGAAGCAACAGTTAGAACCAGACATAGGACAGTAGACTGGCTCCAGATTGGGAAAGCAGCACATCAAGGCTGCGCACGTGTGTCACCCTGCTTACCGAACTTTTGTGCAGAACACATCATGGGGAATGCCAAGCTGGATGGGCCACAAGCCGGAATCAAGATGCTGCGAGAAATGTCGACGTTGGATATGCAGATGATACCAGTTTAATGGCAGAAAGCGAAGAGGAACTAAAGAGCCTCTTTAGGGTGAAAGAGGAGAGTGGAAAAGCTGGGTTAAATCTCACCATTTAAAAAAACTAAGATCACAGCATCCGGACCCATCCTTCATGGTTAACAGATGGGGGGAAAGTGGAAACTGTTGCAGCTTTTAATTTCTTGGGCTCCAAAATCACAGCAGATGGTGACTGCAACCATGAAGTTTAACAATGCTTGTTCCTTGGGAGGAAAGCTTTGACAAAGCTAGACAGCATGTTAAAAAGCAGAGACATCACAGCACCGACACAGGTCTGTCTAGTGAAAGCTATCGATTTCCCAGGAGTCAGGTATGGATGTGAGAGTTGGACCATAAAGAAGGCTGAGCGTCTAACAACTGACGCTTTCAAACCGTGGTACCGGAGAAGGCTCAAGAGTCCCGTGGATGGCAAAGAGATCAAACCAGTCAATCTGAAAAGCAATCAATCCTGAATATTCACTGGAAGGACTGATGCTGAAGGTGAAGCTGCAATGCTTTGGCCATCGGATGCGAAGAGCTGACTCACTGGGAAAGACCCTGATGCTGGGAAGACTGAGGGCAGGAGAAGGGGACAGAGGGTGAGGTGTTGGAGGCATCATGGACTCTGTGGACGGGAATTTGAGCAAGCTCCGGGAGACAGTGAAGAACAGGGAGGCCTGGTGTACTGCAGTGCACGGGGTCTCGAAGAGTGGCACACGACTTAGCAACTGAACAAGGAGTTTCACGAAGCTACTGTAGTTAGTATACAGAAATGCGACTGGCTTTTGTTCATGTTTGTAGTCAGTGACCTTGCAAAGCTCATCACTCCTGACTGGCTGTAGACTGCACTTTCCACGGGTGCCACCGTATTCTGTGCAAGGAGCACTGGACCCTTCCTTCCTTGGCCATCTCCATACTTTCCGCACCTTTCTGTTTATTCTCCGGCTAGGATTTCTAGAAGGCTGAGCAGAAGCTGTAGCTTCGGGCAACTTTCTCTAACCCTTAGTATCTCAGGGGGTAAACACAATGTTGGCGGTGGCCGTTCTTTATCAGAGTAAGGAAGTCCCTTTACGTGCGGTGTATGTAAATTACGACACCAAGTTTGACCATCGGCCTAGCTCTCCATCTGGTCCAGCAGATAGCGATGAGCACTACCGTCTCCGCAAACTAGAACCGCAGAGGGGTTGAGGGGGGTCTGGGTGGCTGGTAGAACCAGAACATGATTCCATTTAGGAATACCTAGGGTGCACCAAAGGAAAATAAAGCCTTTGGAACCAGAATGTTCCATGGCTTCCTCTACGCAGCGGGGAAAGGGCACCGCACATGCGTAAACACGGACGGAACCTTGCGCGCCCGACACACGTTGCCATGTTCGTTTGGACTTGATCCAGCGGTTTAAGAAGTACAGACAAGGGGCTTGGGCGGGCGCTCTCGCGGTAGGCGGGCGGGGGCAGAGCCTTACTCCACGAGCTCGAGACCCAGGAGCCCGAAGACTGGCCGGGAGACCAGGCGTTGCCGCGGTCGGGTTGAACTT
>SJYG01000250.1:346797-363798 GCA_006410535.1 Litocranius walleri | reverse complement strand
CGGGAGACGGGGCGCCCCGGCCCGCGGGAGACGGGGCGCCCCGGCCCGCGGGAGACGGGGCGCCCCGGCCCGCGGGAGACGGGGCGGGGCTTACCTCTGCGGGCGGGGCCGGCGGGAGAGGGGCGGGGCGGCCGTCCCCCGGCTCCAAACCGGCTCCTCGCGGGAGGGGTGGGGCTTAGGTGGGCGGGGACATCCTCTCCGGCTCCACCCCCTTTTCCCCGCAAACCGAAACCCCGTCCCGATTCGCCGGGTGAAACGGCAGCGCCCCCGCAGGACTCTCGGCTGAGCGCGCGCCCCGCGCCGCCGCCGCCGCTGCCCCGCCCCCGGGCCTCTGCCTGACCCCCTGCTCTGGCTCAGCCTCCGGGCTCCTGCCGAGCGGAACCAGCCCCCAGCTTCGGCGTGGGCCTCGTGCGGCGGGCAGCCCCCAGCGTGCTGCCTCCCAGACGCCAGGACCGGGGTGCCCACCGAGCGGGCCCCACCCGAGACGGGGGCGCCTTCTAACGGAGTGTGTGCGCCCGGAAGCCCGCAGCTGAGGCCAGCCAGACACTCGGGGTGTGCGGGGCTCCGCCTGGTGTGCACCTACAGAGACCGCGGTGCCCGGCGGGCTTGCGCCCCCCACCCCCCTTGCTGCTGGGCCTGGGCCCTCTTGGCCTCAGGACCGTGGACAGTTTATAGTCGAGGACGCTTTAGAGCTGCTTCCTCTCTGAAAACAGCCAAAGGGCTGTGTAGGAGGGGATGGTCAGCGAACCACCAAAGGGCAAGGAGGACGGGGCTGTGCTGGGCCCTCACAACCAGGGACAGCTTATCTGACAGAAGGTGCTGGAAGCTGGCCTTCCAGTCGGAGTAAAGGCGGATTCTTGTGCTGGGTGCTCCGAGCTTTGTGCACGAATGTGAAAACCAACAGGATTAGGAGGAAGTGAAGGTGTTTGTCACCCTGTGTTTGAATCCACCTTAACAGTGTCCTCAGAGCTGGACACCAGAAAGGCCTAGACGTGCCTGCCCCGCTGCGGTGGGGGCGGAGCCTCCGGGGGCTGTGTCCTCCCACCCTGCTTCCCTATCATGGGGAAAGGCTTGGGAGCCAGGATACATAGCTTGCCTGCACCCCCCCCCCGCCCCGCCCCCGCTGTCCTTGCCTGCAGGACAGGAGACAGGCGGCAGGCTGCCCAAAGGAAGGCCCACGGGCGTGGCCGTCGTGCAGGGCTCTGATGGGCGCCAAGTCCAAGTGATCACCTTACCCACCCCCTGCCAGCCCGTTCCCAGTCTCCTTCCCATTCTCATCCCAGGCTGTGACCCCGGCTGTGGGTCAGGGACGGGCATGCCCAGCCAGGCCACTCCCACGTCAAGTAGAAAGAATGGGCCTGCAAAGCAGAGGCAGCTCCACCAAGCCCCCTGGGGTGTGTGGGGCCCCCAGCCCAGCCCTGCTCTGCAGTGATGGAGAGGCCATGACAGATTCTCCGTCCTCCAGCTTCAGCGGCAGCTGGTGGCAGAGCACCTGCCGTCCCCGAGCATCGTTTTCCAGGGTCAGGACCCCAGGGCTGCACGGCCTCCAGGGCTCCTGGCCTCTGCAGCTGGAGGGCCGCGTGTCACTGTCTCCGCAGGCCGGTGAGACTCACGTTCCCAGCCCTGGCGGTGACCGCACGTGTCCAGGCGGCAGGTGGAGGGAAACCTCCCCAGGGAAGTCACCCTGAGGCTTATGGGGGAGGGCCATTCCCCACCCCGCCTTTTACAGGACAAAGCCCCGCACGACTGGCAGGCTGCCTGGCATCACCTGGCTTTCCCGAAGGCCTCCCAGCCCCAGGCCTGGCCCTGGCTGCCCCTCCATGCTCCTCTGCTGGACACGGCTGATACAGGACACACTGGCCTGCTCTGCTCCACCTCCTGGTGGACACTCCCAGCTCTGTGTTCTTGCCCAGGGATCTGCCCACGAGGGCTGCCTCCCCTGCAGCTGGGACAAGTCCAGAACCCAGGGGGAGGGCATGCCTGGCAGGCCAAGGTGGGTCTGAGGGATTTCCCTCCCTGTGCTCAGGAGCCGTTCCCTGCAGCTGCTGACGGGAGGGTAATGGTGTAGAATATGGCAGAGCTGCTGACGGCCTGGAGCCAGCCCTGCCTGCAGCCCACCTCTCTCCCCATCACAGGAAGCACAGGTGTCTGGCTCAGTGGCTCAGGCACTGAGGGTGTCGCACCTGCTTTCCTCAACATTGAAGGGTCCCAGGGGAGCTGAGCCTGCCCCGGTCCCCTGGTGAGGATGGGCAGAAGGGAGCACACGCTGGGGTGGGCGTCTGCCTGAGCCTGGGGGCCTCCAGGAGCTGCGGCCTGTCCCCTTCTCCCACCCCCCGCAGGACCGTCCTATGGCTGAGCCTGGGACGACGGCTGGTAAAAGGCGTCTGTGAGCTGTGCTTGCTGGGTCAACCAGCTAATAAGCCTGACTGGCATTGCTTACACCGCCCATTCATTGGACCCCCTTGGCCCCTTTTCCAGGTGCCCTCGCCGGGGAGCTCCGGCCACCCAGCAGGCGCCCCGGGCAGTGCTGGGGTGGGCTGTCTCCACTGCAGCCTTGGGAGTCCTGGCCCGCCCACCCCACCGCTTGGGAGGGCCCTGACCCCGTGACCTTGGTTATCAGGTCCTCAGGAAGCTCCCCACCCACCACCCTCCCAGCTGACACGCCTAGGAGTCCTCTTACCCCCTGGTGTTTTTCTTTAATAAGTTCCCCCAAGACCACTCTTACTGATGTGCCCTCCACCCCCTGCCAACAGCTTGGATGAGGAAAAAAACCACACGATGAGGGAGCTTTGTTTTAAACGCACCGTATCAACACTCTTCACACTGAACTTTACACAAAGTCATCTTTATTTGGATTACACTCATCACAGCGCGATGAGGGTGGAGAAGCAGCCCCATCGCTGCCCCCGCTGACACTCCCCAGCTCCGGGCGCGTCAGGCCCCACGTGGCTCCAGGCGGCTGTCCCTCTCCTGTTTCCACACCTTCTGTCCCCATGGCCCCACCCCCACCACGCTCCGGGGTGCAGACCACGGACGGTGCCTGGACCATACCCACGGAAGTGAAGATCGCCCCATCCTGTCTGACGACCTGCGACGCCCCCGGCCCCCGCCTCAACCGAAAGCAGAGGTCAGGAGCCCCAACTCAGCGTGCAGGACATGGCGGTCTCAAGGCAGGTGCCCGGCGGGGAGCAGGCTCTGGCGCAGGGGAACCTCGGGGCCCCATTTTCCCATGCCCTACACCTCTTTAGGCCAGACCCTCAAAGAAGTATATGCATAGGAAAAAGGAACCGCGAGTGGCGTGGCTGCAGGTCCGGGGTCCGTCCTGGCTCTGGTCGGTCTGAATGAGCTGCGGTTGTGGCTGCAGGGGTCCGGGTGCAAGCAAGCCGGGTGGCCAAAGTGCTGCGCAGGAGACCTGGAGGCCCGTGGGGTCCCAGCAGCAGGCGAGCAGGGCAGCGTGGCGGAGAGCTGCGTGAGGACTGCGGCTCTGCGGCTGTGGCCGCCCGGCGCCCTTTTATGCAAGGCGGAGACCTTGGCAGGGCGGCCGGCAGCGGCCGTCACGTGCGGTCACGGGCTGTGCTGTGCCAAGGACCCTGGCTGCCCCCGCACCTGGGAGATTGGGGCACAAAGACCTGCTCTGAGCAGAGCGCCCAGCCCCGGTGGGTGGGCCCCCACGGACCTGGGACGGGGCCAGGCCTGGCCCGCAGCCTCCTCCGGGCCTTATCTCCCTGTGCGCGGCCTGCGTCATGGCCCGGAACACGCACCCGGGGGCAGCCTTCAGAAACGGCATCTCCCCTCCTTCCCGGGCACTGAGCCCCGGACCTACTCCCAGGAGCCCAGAGGACCCGCAGGCCGCCCCGTGCTCAGCTCTTCCCCAGGGCCCCGGGGGTCTGAAGAAGGGCAGGGCCCCTGCAGTCTTAGGGGGACACGCGGGGACAGGTGAGGGAGTGCCGGGACGGCTGGCTGAAGACCCCCGGCCACCCACTCACAACGCGCTCCCTGCCCCCAGGCCCAGGGCCCAGGAGGGCCCAGCTCCTGCCCATGAACGGGGCCGCCAGTCAGTACCCTCTGGCGGGGCACAGCTGGTCCATGTGGATGGACGCCCACCGCCCTGTTCACAGACATTTCCCCCTATGGGGGATGACAGGGGGGATCTGACCCTGAAACAGACTGGCTGTCAGGTGTCTCCACCCACTCCCCATCCTGAGTGCCAGGGCCCTGCCGTGCAGCCCTCACGCCCTCTGCCCCCTCGGCCCTGGGGTGGCCTGAGACCCCCAGACCCAGGATGGCCCCCTGCCCTGCGCCGCCCCGCCTCGCCCTGCCTTGCCTTTGCTCTGAGGTGTCTCTGGTGTGTGTGTGTGCACCTGTGTGTCCATGTGTGTGCCTCTGTGGCTGTCTGTGTGCCTTTGTGTGTGTATGTGCCTGGTGTGTGTGTGTGAGCCTGGCGTGTGTGTGTGTCTGTGTGTGTGTGTGTATGTCTGGTGTGTGTGTGTGTCTGTGTGTGTGTGTATGTCTGGTGTGTGTGTGTCTCTGTGTGCCTGGTGTGTGTGTGTGAGCCTGGCGTGTGTATGTGTCTGTGTGAGCCTGGTGTGTGTGTCTGTGAGCCTGGTGTGTGTGCCTGGTGTCTGTGTGTGAGCCTGGTGTGTGTGTGTGTGTGTGTGCGCGCCTGGTATGTGTCTCTGTGTCTGTGTGTGCCTGGTGTGTGTGTGTGTGTGTGTGTGTGTGTCTGGCGTGTGTCTCTCTCTGTGTGCCTGGTGTGTCTCTGTGTGTCTGGCGTGTGTCTTTGTATGCCTGGTGTGTGTGTGTCTGTGTGTGCCTGGCGTGTGTCTCTGTGTGCCTGGTGTGTGTGTGTATCAATGTGTGCCTGGTGTGTGTGTGTGTATGTGTGTGTCTGGCGTGTGTCTCTGTATGCCTGATGTGTGTGTGTCTCTGTGTGCCTGGTGTGTGTGTGTGTGTGTGTGTCTGGCATGTGTCTCTCTCTGTGTGTCTGGTGTGTGTGTGTATCAATGTGTGCCTGGTGTGTGTGTGTGTGTGTGTGTGTCTGGCGTATGTCTCTGTATGCCTGATGTGTGTGTGTGTGTCTCTGTGTGCTGGTGTGTGTGTGTGTATCAGTGTGTGCCTGGTGTGTGTGTCTGTGTGTGTGTGTGTGTCTGGCGTGTGTCTCTGTGTCAGTGTGTGCCTGCTATGTGTGTGTGTGTGTGTGTCTGGCGTGTGTCTCTGTGTGCCTGGTGTGTGTGTCTGTCTGTGTGTCTGGCGTGTCTCTCTCTGTGTGCCTGGTGTGTGTGTGTGTGTCTCTGTGTGCTGGTGTGTGTGTCTGTCTGTGTGTCTGGTGTCTGTGTGTGTCTGTGTCTCTGTGTGTCTGTGTGTGTCTGTCTGTGTGCCTGGTGTGTGTGTCTGTCTGTGTGTCTGGCGTGTCTCTCTCTGTGTGCCTGGTGTGTGTGTCTGTGTGTCTGGCGTGTCTCTCTGTGTGTCTGGCGTGTGTCTCTGTGTGCCTGGCGTGTGTGTCTCTCTCTGTGTGTCTGGCGTGTGTCTCTGTGTGCCTGGCGTGTGTGTCTCTCTCTGTGTGCCTGGTGTGGTGTGTGTGTTGTGTGTGTGTGTGTGTGTCTCTCTCTGTGTCTGTGTGTGTGTGTCTGTGTGAGCCTGGTGTGGTATGTGTGTTGTGTGTGTCTGTGTGTGCCTGGTGTGTGTGTGTGTGTGTGTCTGGCGTGTGTCTCTGTGTGCCTGGTGTGCATCTCTCTCTGTGTGCCTGGTGTGGTGTGTGTGTTGTGTGTGTGTGTGTGTGAGCCTGGTGTGTGTGTGTCTGTCTGTCTGTCTGTGTGTCTGGCGTGTCTCTCTCTGTGTGCCTGGTGTGTGTGTCTGTCTGTGTGTCTGGCGTGTCTCTCTCTGTGTGCCTGGTGTGTCTGTCTGTCTGTGTGTCTGGCGTGTCTCTCTCTGTGTGCCTGGTGTGTGTTGTGTGTGTGTCTGTGTGAGCCTGGTGTGTGTGTGTGTCTGTCTGTCTGTGTGTCTGGCGTGTCTCTCTCTGTGTGCCTGGTGTGTGTGTGTGTTGTGTGTGTGTGTGTGTGTACCTGGTGTGTGTGTGTCTGTGTGCCTGGTGTGTGTGTGTGTTGTGTGTGTCTCTGTGTGCAGCAGCCCCTCACACTCACCCGGCCAGTGGGCCTGGGGACTGAGGGCCGGGCTCCTGGATGCAAAGGCAAGCCGAGGGTACAGGTGGCCGTGTGCAGGAGGCCAGGTGAGTCAGCACCCACCCTGAATGTGCCAGGGGTTCTGCCATCTTGGCCCAGACCTCGCTGACACCTCCACAAGGGCCTGGACCCCTTGGGGCTGGGGGTGCAGCTGAGAATCTGCAGACGCCAGGCTGGATGGAGGGGGCCAGAGCCCCTGCCAGGAGCCTGTCCGCAGCCCCACGCAAGGGCCTCTGGGGGCCTTGAAGCCTGATGAGGGGTGCAGGGGCCTGCAGACCCCAGTGGGCGGTCAGCTGCTCAGGGGTCTCCCGGGCCGTTGGGAGCGGCCAATCTCTGGGCTAGAGGAGGCCACAGAGGGGGTGTCAGACCCCTGCCTCTGCTGGGGAGGGGCGACCTTTGGTGGAAGAGGAGACCTCCCTCCCAGGAAGCTCAGAGGCTCGAGGGGGCCACCTGCTGAGTGCCAGGCTGAGGGGTGGAGCCCTGACTCAGGTGGCAGCCCTGGGGCCGTCTCCGTGGGTCCCCCATTCTCCAGAACCACTCGGGGTCCCCCCACCCCTGGGGCTCCTGCCACCAGCCCTCCCCTGCACAGCTGCCTCCTTCGGCTTTTGGGAGACACTCCTGCCCCTGACCCTGGCTCCTCAGGCAGGCAGCCTCAGGCCTGCAGGAGGGCGGCGGCAGGAGGCAGGTGGGCAGGCAGGGAGTCCAGGGTGCGAGGCCTGCGCCCCAGAGCCCTCCGAGGCCCTCCCGGTCGTCCTGCTGACCTGACTGTAACATCAGTGCCTGCTGACTGTAAACCACGCGGGGAACCAGAGAGGCTCAGAGGAGACAGGCAGGGCAGCGGCTCCGGGCCTCAGGTGTGTGGACCCTGCTGGCCCTGCTCGGACGCCGGCGTGGCTGGCCCCCTACCAGCTAGAGCCTGGGAAGCCTGGTGGGTGACTGGTGGGGAGCAGGGGGCCAGGCCCACCGTCAGTTTTTCCCCCAAAGCCCCTGGGAGGCAGGTGCTGACCCAGCAGAATCTGTGTGTGGAAGCCTCCCTCGGGCTGCCGGCTAGAACTAGTCCGAGGGAGAAGGAGGCTGCAGGCTGGGCCTCCCATGAGGAGCTTAGTCCCAGCCAGCCCACCTGGCTGTGGCCCCCGGAGACCCCAGCCCCTGGAGTCTCAGCCTCTGGAAGGCTTGCTCTGTGGACTCTGGGGACGAAGGGATGGATGCAGAGCCAGCTTCCACCCAGAGTGACCGCAGGCAGAAAGGCCAGCCACGGGATGCTAGGGCGGCCCCCTGCCCGACGGGTGCACCCGAGCACCACTCTGCTGCCAGGCGCTGCGTGGCACCCTCGGGACCTGGAGTGGACCCCAAGCTCAGGGCGGGAACCCCGGCCCCTCCCCGCACTCTGGCCGCGCAGCCTGCTCCCAGCATCCCGGCACCGTCAGACTTTAACGGGAGCCAAGTGGAAAGGGCATCGCCACCTCCAGCCCCCTCCCCAGGCAGTGAGGTTGATCCCCAGGGGGCAGGCACAACAGCTGGCTTCCAGGGAGGCCGGCCGGGGACCGGGCTAAGCTCAGGCGGGGTCCTGCCCCACAGTCTCGCGGCCGCCAGCAGGCGCCCAGGGCGGGACACTCCACGCTCCCCAACTCTGTTGTGTCCACACAGGCCCACGCAGGGTCCTGGGCCCTGTTGCTGCAGGCGGGGCCCCCACAAATGGCCCCCAGAATGTAGAGCGTGCTGGGCTGGGCTCGCCCTCTGCCCGCAGGACAGAAAGTATCTCTGCTGGCCCTGAAGGACGTGCTTGGCACATAGCGGTCCCGCGATAAGGGGCGTCCTTCAGGGCCGCTCACTCCCTCCCTGTGTGCACTCCCGGCGGGGGGCCGTCTCCGCAGCTGTCTGCTCAGCTGGGACAGCTCCCAGCCCCGGAGGCGGCTGCGTCAACCCCTGGCAGGTTCCCAGACAGTGCGGCCATGCCCTCTCCCAGCTGGCCCTGCACTCGAACACGCGGTTCCCTGGCTTAGTAACTGTGGGTGCTCAGCACCCCGAGGCTGGCCTGCCCCCTGAGTGGCTCAGCTTCCCGGCCCCCAGTCCAGCTTCCCACCATCAGGGAGACACTGAATTCGTCAAAGCCCTCAGGTGCAGCACGCTGAAAGGTGTCTGCCTGCAAGGTCTGTCCACCCGAGAAGAGCTGCCCCCGACAGAGCAGACAGCAGTGTCCTCAGACTGGAGACCCCCCGAGGGCCCTCGAAGAGCAGGGATGGGAGGCCTGCGGCCCGAGGTCCACGGGGTGGAGCACACAGGAGCCAGGGGCATGCGGCTGCAGCGAACCTTGTGCGGTTGCTCTGAACCCGCCTTTGCTTGACCGTCCAGGGTTTGTTGCCAAAACGGGTGTCCCCACACCTGTCAGAGGACAGGGGCCTGGAGGGCTGATGAGAAACCGTCAGGGCCGAGTCCCCGGAGGTTCCCAGGGTCTCCTGGGCTGGGGTGTCCGGCCGCGAGCCTGACCCAGGCTGTGGGCAGCGTGAGCGTGGTGAGCGGCCCCCGTGGCCTGGGGTGCCCATGGACGGCATCTGTGCACGCTGGGTCCCGGGGCAGGACCTGCATGTGGGCCAGGTGGGGAGACAAGGGGTTAAGGCTGGGCTCGGAGCCCCCCTGCCTCTGCGGCGGGCCTTCAAGGCTGAGTCTGTGTGACTCCCTTGCTGGGAGATAATCCTCTCCCTCCCAGGCAGATTGGGATGCTAGCTGGGCCATGGGAATTTCCCTCCACTCAAGGCCACAGCACGGGCGGCCTCCCGGGCACCTTGGCCTTCCCGATCCCCAGCCGGAGGGAGAATGTGGTCCCTTTGTCCTCAGGGCTGACCCAGCAGCCCCCACCCAGGCACGGGGAGCCCCTCTGAGCACCTGGGCCACTGGGCCTGCGTACAGGTGTGCACACACCACACGCCCGTTCACACAGGGCTGGCCCAGCAATCACTATTGTCCGTAACCCAGAGGCCGGGGTCTCTTTCTCACCGAGAGGCTGGGCCCCCAGGTTTGGGGAAGGATCTGCCACCTTCACGCCTCCCCCCTCAGCAGCTTCAGCCTGTACAGCCCCTTTCCTCTACAGCCCCTGAGCCTCCCCGGGCCCCCGGCCTCTACAGCCCCTGAGCCTCCCCGGGCCCCCGGCCTCTACGGCCCTGAGCCTCCCCTGTGCCCCCGGCCTCTACGGCCCTGAGCCTCCCCGGGCCCCCGGCCTCTACGGCCCGTGGGCCTCCCCAGGGTCCTTGGCTGACTGATCCACAGGCAGATACCCATCCGAGGCCCCTTGGGGTCCCCACAAACACCAAAAGGCCCTTTGTAGAAGCTTGGGGGTCAGTTAGGTGCTGGGGACACTGGGGGGTGGGCACAGAGCCTGAGAAGGGTCCCGCCTGCCTCCACCAGCAGTGGCCACCACCTTGTGGAGGAAGCAGGCCCAGAGCAGCGAGTGAGCTGAGCTTCCCAAGGACAAGGCCCTGTGAAGCCCGAGCCAACCTCCTCCTGGCCCCAGGCATTTCCCAGGGAACCCTCCCCATCCCCTGGTGGACAGAGAAGCCCTTGGCCTGGCTGATCGGGTGGGGGCATGGGGTGGGGGCGCTGTCCCCCTGAGAGCTCTCAGTGGAGCGGCCCTTGACTCCTTGCCCTGGACCCAGGTAGGGGCTGGGAGGACTTTGGATCCGGGAAAGGGGCTGGGCTGGGAACGCGGCAGGAGTCCTGAGACCCTGCTGCAAGCAGCCTCGGGTCACAGGGAGGAAGGCCCGCTGGAGCCCTGAACTCCCAGCCCGGTGGGTCAGAGCCAGGGCCCACAGGTGGTGGGAACAAAGGGGAGGCTTGAGGGCTGAATGTGAGCTCGTGAGCACGTGTGTGAGGACCTGTGGCCTTGCAGAGGTGAAGGGGGTCCGAGGGGCCAGCAGTGAGCGCTTGGTCTCTCCCGGGGCCCGGCCTCGTGGGCGGGCTTTCTTCTGGGCGCCTAGAGAAGGCTCAGCACCCACCAGCCAGCTGCCCGGTGTGGCTGCCACGGGGTGCTGGGTGGCAGCGCAGTGTCCCCGGGCTGGGGGGCTGGGGGGCTGGGGGCCGTCAGTCCAGACACACCGTCCAGACACGCCACCCCCACCCCCAGCCCTGTGCTGTCCCTGCCCACCTCTTCGGCCTCTGTGTCTGCCCTCTGCCTGGATGGCCACTTGGCTGGCAAGGGTGGAGTCAGGGGCATTTCACCCCATGCGGCCTGTTACACTGTGGGAGCTGAGACCCCGCAGAGCGTGCGGTGGGGGCAGAGGGGGCTGCGCCGGGGGTCTTCTCGCCTCCCCTGGCGGGGAGGCCAGGGATGCTCGGGCCCTCCGAATACCCACAGCACCCCACTGGACACCCCGCGGCTCTGCTTTCGCTGAAAGGGGAGAGGTGGATCGTGCCTTCAGCTGCCGCGTTGGCTGGTTCTCTGAGGGAGGGTCTCTCTTTGAATGAGGGACGAGACAGATGTCCAGTGTGTGCGTGACCCAGAAGCAGGACTGTCTCTCAGGTGAGCTTGCCAGAAGCATTGTCCTCACTTTATCCTGACTGTAGCGCACATCGCTCTGATGGGAACTGTCGGCAACACGGAAGCGACTGTTCTCCTGCCCAAGAGCCATCGCTGTGAACCTATGGGCCTCTGCCAGCCTGTTCTCCAGGCAGCTTTCCACCACTTTCGGCAGGTCAGCATGTCCCTTCCATGGCAGCCACGCCCGGCGGCAGCGGTGGGCCCCCGGAGCGGGTGGAGCTGCCCCCTCGGGCACCGGGGGCCCAGCCCACCTTGGGACGGAAGCCAGTTGCTGTTCTTTCCTGTCTTTTCTGTGGGTTTTCATTTCTAATCTCCGTCAGTTGCTGCTGCTGCTGCTGCTAAGTCCCTTTGCAGTGGCCACCACCTTGTGGAGGAAGCAGGCCCAGAGCAGCGAGTGAGCTGAGCTTCCCAAGGACAAGGCCCTGTGAAGCCCGAGCCAACCTCCTCCTGGCCCCAGGCATTTCCCAGGGAACCCTCCCCATCCCCTGGTGGACAGAGAAGCCCTTGGCCTGGCTGATCGGGTGGGGGCATGGGGTGGGGGCGCTGTCCCCCTGAGAGCTCTCAGTGGAGCGGCCCTTGACTCCTTGCCCTGGACCCAGGTAGGGGCTGGGAGGACTTTGGATCCGGGAAAGGGGCTGGGCTGGGAACGCGGCAGGAGTCCTGAGACCCTGCTGCAAGCAGCCTCGGGTCACAGGGAGGAAGGCCCGCTGGAGCCCTGAACTCCCAGCCCGGTGGGTCAGAGCCAGGGCCCACAGGTGGTGGGAACAAAGGGGAGGCTTGAGGGCTGAATGTGAGCTCGTGAGCACGTGTGTGAGGACCTGTGGCCTTGCAGAGGTGAAGGGGGTCCGAGGGGCCAGCAGTGAGCGCTTGGTCTCTCCCGGGGCCCGGCCTCGTGGGCGGGCTTTCTTCTGGGCGCCTAGAGAAGGCTCAGCACCCACCAGCCAGCTGCCCGGTGTGGCTGCCACGGGGTGCTGGGTGGCAGCGCAGTGTCCCCGGGCTGGGGGGCTGGGGGGCTGGGGGCCGTCAGTCCAGACACACCGTCCAGACACGCCACCCCCACCCCCAGCCCTGTGCTGTCCCTGCCCACCTCTTCGGCCTCTGTGTCTGCCCTCTGCCTGGATGGCCACTTGGCTGGCAAGGGTGGAGTCAGGGGCATTTCACCCCATGCGGCCTGTTACACTGTGGGAGCTGAGACCCCGCAGAGCGTGCGGTGGGGGCAGAGGGGGCTGCGCCGGGGGTCTTCTCGCCTCCCCTGGCGGGGAGGCCAGGGATGCTCGGGCCCTCCGAATACCCACAGCACCCCACTGGACACCCCGCGGCTCTGCTTTCGCTGAAAGGGGAGAGGTGGATCGTGCCTTCAGCTGCCGCGTTGGCTGGTTCTCTGAGGGAGGGTCTCTCTTTGAATGAGGGACGAGACAGATGTCCAGTGTGTGCGTGACCCAGAAGCAGGACTGTCTCTCAGGTGAGCTTGCCAGAAGCATTGTCCTCACTTTATCCTGACTGTAGCGCACATCGCTCTGATGGGAACTGTCGGCAACACGGAAGCGACTGTTCTCCTGCCCAAGAGCCATCGCTGTGAACCTATGGGCCTCTGCCAGCCTGTTCTCCAGGCAGCTTTCCACCACTTTCGGCAGGTCAGCATGTCCCTTCCATGGCAGCCACGCCCGGCGGCAGCGGTGGGCCCCCGGAGCGGGTGGAGCTGCCCCCTCGGGCACCGGGGGCCCAGCCCACCTTGGGACGGAAGCCAGTTGCTGTTCTTTCCTGTCTTTTCTGTGGGTTTTCATTTCTAATCTCCGTCAGTTGCTGCTGCTGCTGCTGCTAAGTCCCTTCAGTCGTGTCCAACTCTGTGCGACCCCATAGATGGCAGCCCACCAGGCTCCCCTGTCCCTAGGATTCTCCAGGCAAGAATACTAGAGTGGGTTGCCATTTATTCCTCCAATGCATGAAAGACAAAAGTGAAACTTAAGTTGCCCAGTCCTGTCCGACTCTTAGCGACCCCATGGACTGCAGCCCACCAGGCTCCTCTGTCCGTGAGATTCTCCAGGCAGGAGTGCTGGGTGGGGTGCCGTTGAATCTGCGCTAACTTATTACCTGAATTTAATCAAAGCTCTGAGCTAAACAGGACTTCCCTGGTGGCTCAGACAGTAAAGAATCTTCCTGCAATGCAGGAGACTCGGGTTTGATCCCTGATCTGGAAGATCCCTGAAGAAAGGAGCGGCAACCCACTCCAGTATCCTCACCTGGAGAATTCCATGGACAGAGAAGCCTGGCGGGCTCCAGTCCATGAGGCTGCGAAGAGTAGGACTGAGCGACTAATACTTTGACTTTTTGAGCTAAACAAACTTCATGTTCTCGGTGAACCTCTAGGTCAGTTTTTTAATAGACTTTTTATTTGGAGAATAATTACAATATTGCGGTGGTTTCATGGAAGCTGTCACTAGTTCACTTCTCACACATTGTGTGCGGCTAGGGTGTTTTTCCCCGGAAAGGTGTCTCTCACCAGGCTAGCTGCTGCACCTTCCGGAGCAGAAACGCAGGCTGGCTCACTCTCAGCCTTGAAGCCGGGAGCGGGAAGCCTGGGGGTCACCCCTACCCCACCCTCCATGATGGCTGTATGGTCCTGTGGTCAAGCACCCTCCCCCCTGCCTTCTGGAGCCCTCGCCGTGTGGCATCAGCAACGCCCCCGAGGTCTGGCCGCCTCAGAGGCGCTCGCCGCACCCCACCCCCGATGCCCCGTGCGCAGCCCTTGCCGGGCCTCTGCCCCGCTGCGCCCTGCAGCCCTTTGCTTTCTTCACACCTTTCTGGGCTCCCAAGGCCCCTCCTCCCACACGTCCGCCTGTTCTCATCCCAGCTCCGTTTCAGGGGCGCAGCCCGTCCCTCGCCCCAGGGGCCCCTTCCCGATGGACTGCGCCGTGCCACGTGGGGAGGGCGGGGTTTCGGGCAGGTCGCGGGCCCAGCATCGCCCACCCCGTTGGGAGGACCTTCCTGCGTGGCGGCTCCATGGGCGCCCCCGCCCCGAGCCGCGTCCACAGCAGCAGGCCCAGCTCCCCGTGGCCAGCATCTCCCCAGCGTTGGTGGTGCTCACTCGAAACCCATCTGAGAAGGAAAGTTTGGATCAGTTGCTTCAGAAATCACGGAAACAGACGTGCCAAGCTGGGGAGGGCGTCATGGGGGCAGCAGGGGGAGGCCAGGAGTTCCCACAGGCCTGGAGGCCACTGGCGTTTCTGTCTACACTGGGGGCTCCGTGGTGCAGTCCACACCGCTCACCTGCATGCAGGTGGGTGAAGGCCTAGAGGGTTTCTGGCTGACACTGGAGTCAGCATGGAGCTCTCCAGTCCTCTGCGGGCAGGAAGGGCACCAGGGCTCCAGCCACGCATCACAGCCTGGCGCCATTTTTAAGGAGGGTCAGGAGGGCGTGATTCCTGCCCTGGCCACACGGGGCCATCCTTGGACCAGCCTGGGGCCTCCGGGGTAGTGAGGGCGTGGGTTCCCCAGCACCTCTACCGAGGCCATTGCTCGGAGGACACTGGGGAGGCCTTGGGCAAGCTGCCTCTGCCCACCCTGGGCAGGCGGGGTCCCTGGGCCTGAAGGCTGTCATTCACACCTCTGCACCTCCAAGGGTCTCCCCTTAAAAATGTTTTTAAAATCATGAAATAACACGTGCAAAAAGATCTGCCAGATGACACGCCAGGCCTCCCGGTGTGCACCCACTTCTGTGGAGGCAGACACTTAACAGGCCTTGGTGTCTGCGTCCTGGTTGCAGGGGGTGGGCAGCCTGACTTGAACATCACTAACCCCCAGGGGCTGTCTCTGCACCCATGGTTCGAGGGGAAAGCTGGGGAGAACTCACAGTGACCCAGGCCTCTAACAGCAGACAGCTGCCCCTGGCCAGCAGCAGTGAGCGGATGGCACGGGCAGCTCAGGTCAGCGGGTGGCCACAGAGCAGCCTCACCTCGTGTTCTTCCGGGGCCAGCCTGCCTCTGCGTCTCCCCGGGGCCCAGGCCTGGCCAGCTCTGCCCATACCCACCGCCCAGCATACAGCCACCCGGGCACCGGCCAGGCTGATCAGTGTGCCCTGTGCCCGACCCACACCCTGGCTGCTCCTCTGCGTTCCTGCCCCTGCGGGTGGCATAGAGCCTTCAGCTGGGCACAGTCCTCCAGAGGCCCCCACCTTGTGCCCTGGTGAGCCTGCTCCTGCCCCCGGCCCTGAGACATTCTGCGTGCTGGGCTGCGGAGCCCATCATCCGCCTGCGGCTCCTGACGCTGGAGCGGGGGCGGGGGGAGGAGTACTGCTTGCAGCCCGGACCTCCCCCAGACACATCCTGGGGCTCCTCTCCAGGGGTGGGGGTGTGCCCCAGAGAAATCTGAGATGGGCCCTCCTGGGCGACCTCCCCCGCAACCAGCCTCCACAGCCCCTCCTGGGGAAGCAGACCCTCCACCTCAAACCCGGGGTCCCTCCAAGCCTGGGGGCCGGACCCCTGCGATGGGGTCAGGGCCGCACGTCTGACTCAGGGAGGACGTGGGCTGACTCAGAGCAGCGCCGAAACCAACGGAGGTTTCGGCTCTGACGCTGCTTCCTGAAACCCTGCAGGGGCCTGGGTATTCAGGGAGGAGGGGCAGTGAGTCAGTTGTTGGGGGCGAGGGGTGGGGTGGGTGAGTACCCAGGATGCTGGAGCAGGAAGGCACAAGTGCCAGGACACAGGACAGACAGGACACAGCCCCCTGCCCCCAAACTCGGCATCTCAGGACTCCCTGGCCCCCACCCTGAGGCCCCCACCCAGGGCCAGGGCCCCACATAACACTGGGGGGAGCCCATCCTGCAGCTCCTGGCTCCGCTCTGACCCCCAAAACTTCCAGAGCAAGGACGGCTGACTGGCCGTGTCGGGTGGCCACCGTGAGGTCCTCACAGGCACCCTTCGGGGAGCACAACCTCCCGCGAGCTGTTTCCGCTGGGATCCCGGGACAGCAGGCTGACTCGCAACGGCCCCACCCCACCGCCCCCAGCACACAACAGCCTGCAGATGCTCCACGTTCACAGTGACGCCGGGACAGCTCAGGGGTTCCAGGGAACCAGACCCATCTTCATGTCCAAACTGGTCTTCTTGGGGGTAGGAGGCAGGGGGGCAGGGGCAGCAGGGGAACCTCAGGCCACATTGGCTGGGCACCCGGGACGTGCAGTCGGGAGGGGCCAGGCCTCTGCTTGTGGACACGCTGGCTCGGACCCTCCGTGGTGCTCCACTCCATGGACAGTGCTTGGCCAGACCCAGAAACACCCAGTCTAGGGGAGTTCCAAGTGGTCTCGAGGTCTGAGTCTGGTGGACAGGGAAGGGGGCCCTTCCGGCCTCTGGGTACCCCCGCCCGGGGGCTGGTCCCCCTGTCGCATGAGCACTCCAATCCGCTGGTCCTTTAGTTTCACCAGGTACTCCAGCCTGGCCACCTTCATCTGTAGAACCTGCAGAACACACACCCGAGGGACGCCCGTCCACACTCCTGTGGCGGGCAGCTTCAGCCCCAGGCTGCATGCCCAGCCAGCCCCCCGCAAGGCCACACCGTCAGCGATCAGACCAAAGGCCCTCACGCAGGCCACTCTGGGCAGAAACGTGGGTCCCTGAAATGAGCCTGAGACCCCAGGTGATAGAGGGCAGGCCAGAAGAGGGAGCGGCTGCCCGAGACCCAGGGAGCCTCCTGGCTGGTTTCCTTTGCAGCCCTGCCCAGTGGCTCAGCTGGGCTGGGCAGGTTCTCGGAGCAAGCCTGCCGAGGGGACAGCCTCACATGCAGGGGTCACTTCTGAAGGGAAACGGCCGAGAACACGTCCCTGTGCAGACAGATGGTCAAGGACCGCCTGCCCGGCGCTCCTCCTCAGCTGTCCTCACGCACAGCTGCTGCCCCTCAGCCTCCCCCAACCAAGGCCAGGGCGCAAACTCTCCTCTTGGAAGGAGAGCGCCTGCCATGCCCCAGCAGTAAGAGTGAACAGATCTGGAAGTTCGTCTGCCCCTGAACATGTGTCCAGAGGACAGAGGGCTCCCGCTGGCTGAGGCAGGGGGCTGGCGTCTCAGCAGACCGGCCCCCCCAAGGGCCCTGAGCGCCCAGCACACCACGGCTGGCTGCACTGCCCCTTGGTGGTGAGCGTGAGGGGCAGGGGCGTCCCGAGGCTGGGTGCTGGCTCGTCTCAGCTGACGCTGTAGGCTCAGACCCCGGCACCCCCCACCTCGTCAGCCCTGGGATGCTGCCCCTCAGCACCCCCCGGCCCCGCCCCTGCCCACCCCCCCCCTGTTTTTTTTGGCCTCTGTG
>SJYG01000250.1:332406-342549 GCA_006410535.1 Litocranius walleri | reverse complement strand
CTTGCGGCGGCTGAGCGGCAGCGCGCCCAGCCGGGCGTGGAGACCGTGCGGGGCGCCCGGCTGCCGGGAGGCGGCGCCAGAAGCGCCTGCGGGGCCGGGGCTCCGGGCGGGGCCGGAAGGGCGGGGCGCGCGGGTGCGGGCGCGGCCCCGCCGGGCGCCCGCCGGGCTCGGGCCGGGGAGGGCGGGCAGGCCCGACGGCGAGGCTGGGCGTCCCCGCGACGGTGGCCGCCGGCCCGGCGCGCTGCCGTGCAGGGGGCGCAGCGTCGACGCGACTGAGCGACTGAACAACACACACTTCTATTTTAACAAGCGTTGAACTCACGTCTTATAAATTCCACGCTGTTTCGCATGCAGCAGTTTACACTGATCTAGTAAAAACCTCCCGTCATTTAAAACTTGATCAATGATTTAATCGTAAAATATAAACCTTTTATTAATATTTTGAGCCCTGATGAACGTGCGCCGTTTTCAGGGACCCAGATAAGACAACAGTGGCCGTCTGAAGACACACGTGGTTGAGGAGGGGCTGGCCTCCCCTAGCCTCATTCCGCAGGACAGCAGCCGACGGCCCAGCGGGGAGTCCCGGGCCCAGAGGCCCTAGGCTGTGCCCTTGGCCCTTAGGAGCTGGCCCTTCCTTTAGGACAGTTCAGAGAGGACTCAGGCCCTCACAGGGTGGAGGGCCTGGGGCCAGGTGGCTGCCTCTGCTGCTGCTGCTGCTTCTGGCGAGGTCACAGACCACAGGCAACATCCAGACAGGTACACGGATGCCCCTCAGGGTGCTTTGAGCTTGGGGCTCCATCACCTCCTCTGGACAGGGGGTTTCAGAGCAACCTTCGGGTCAACAGTTCCCTTGGGGAAGGAAAAAAACTGATAGTAAAGGCAATCTGCTACCAAGAGCACAACTGAATTAACTTCCTTTCACTTTTCTTAAAATTTGGATCCTCATTTCATCCAAAACCGTGACTGTGTTCAGAGTGGCGACAGCCCTGGATATTAACAGCTGATGCTTCATCAAGAAGTCTGTTTTCCATCCAGAAGCAGTAGACTTCCGCGATTACACAGGTGCAGAAAAAGACGTTAGCAGCCAGAAGAAGCAGTAAGCATTGAAAAGTCCTCTGACAGAGTACAGAGCAGAGGTTACGGCCTCTCGTGGGGAAGCGAGCGAGCTCTGCCCCACCTGGTGGGCCTTGATCTGGCAGTGAGGGCCTCACCTGAGTGGGTCTAGGCTTGACGGGTGGCATCGGGGGCGCACAGGTTGGCTTGATGACCTGGGAGCACAGAGACACAACTGATGGCTGGCAGTGCCCGGGCACTGTCTGCCCAGCACTTCTACGAAGTTCCTGGGTGCTGTGCTTGGCCCCAGACTGGCCTGTAGGCTTCTCTGGGCTGAGCTCTCTCTACAGAAATTGCCCTCAACACAGTCCCCGCCCTGCCTGGTACTGCCCTTGAATGAAACCCAACCGTGGCAGGGCCCCCATTCCTGGGCCTGTCAGGTCACCGCACCACCCTGCCCCCTCCCTCAACTCCCCGCCTCACCCCACCCCAACACTACCTAGGAAAAGCTCTTAAATTGCCAGAATGTGGGTCTTTGGAAGATCTAAAACCAAGGATTCGCCACTAAAATGTGCGTTTGTTTGCATTTCACCTTTCCAGGTGCAACCTTGGCTGGGGTGGGGAAGGAAGGTCTCTAGCAGGAGTCCTGCTCAGCCCAGGCCAGGGTGGGGTGTGGCCCAGCACCCAGAGGGCCCTGCTGAGTGGGGCTGGGCGCTGAGGGACGGGGGCGACCTGCGCTTTCCTCTCCAGCACAGTTCCCTGGCTGCCTCTGCTTCCCAGGCCAGAAAGCCGTTTGCCCAACCCCCATCCCTGTTTGGCCTGTCAAAATCCCTCTTAAAACTTTAAAGACTTTTTCTTGTAACTTTACTGTAACTCTAAAATTAACTCAACATAAAAAGTTGAAAAGAGAAATAGGGAATCTTCACTGACTGAACACTGCAGTAACGGTTGTCCCGGGCAAGACCCACCAACAGAGGCCACGTGGGTTAGCTTGAGGAGGAACTGGGCTGGCATCTTTCCAAACACCTCCAAGCTTTAACCACAAAGGGAAGAGGGCTCTAACAGTGATTTTGAGTCCCCACAGACACCACTGCAACCAGTGATGACTCCACACCACTGGGGATGGACAGGCTGAAATGGGCCCACAGGACGCCTGGTGGGCGAAGCCCCGCCCCAGGAGGGGAGAGAGAGCCTGGTCTTCCAGGCCTCACCATCTGTTAGAGCAGGGGAGCCCCTGCCTGCAGGGAGGTGAGAGTGTGTCCAGGGGTGTGTAGGAAACTCACTAGTGCTCCCAGCAATGGAGGCGGCCCACCAGAGCCGGACCTCACGGTGGGTAGAAGGGCCTCCCACACGCGCTCCAAGGCAGGGGGCCTGCTGGGGTGCCAGTGACTCATGTTTGGGAGAGACCTTTCCCAAACCGCGGAAGCCTTGAAAGAAGGGAGGTGGAGCCCACAGCCCTCTCACCTGCTTTGGCTTCAGCACCGGAAGGGGCTTGGCGGGAGGAGCAGGTCTGAGCTGCTGGGAGTGGGGAGGACTAGTCAGAACCCCCAGGCTCCCTGGTGCTCCTCATGTCCTCGATGGGCTGCCAGACTGGGCGCCTGGCCCACCAAGCGCAGCCACAGACTCTCCTTCCCCGGGGCCCGCAGTGTGCTCTGCCCGGCTCACCTGGCCCGGGGCCTGCTGGGGGTACACGGGAACCGGGGACGGCGGTCTGGTCATGGCAGCTGGAGGCTGAAGGGAGCCTGGAGGCTGAAGGGAGCCTGGAGGCTGAAGGGAACGGGCGTGAGCCTGGGTCTCCCAGGGCAACCGCGCCCAGAGAGGCCTGGCTCAGAGCTGCCCCCCACCGGCTGAGGACCCAAGGTTCTGGCCCCTCCCCCAGCCCTGGGGTCGCAGGGAGATGCTGGCAGCCCCTGCGCCTCCAGACCATCCTGGGACGGGCACCGTGGAGGCTTTGAGCCTCAGGCTCGATTTCGCTCCCGGCTCAGGCGGCTCTTCAGACCCCTGGTCCTAGAGCCTTGGTTTCACCTCCAAATGGGGGTCATGGGGGCCACTCTGAGCCTCACTCTGAACCTGAGACTTGGGGGTGGCCTGGAGTCTGTTGGGATGGCTGGCGCTTACAGCAGGGGGTGGTCGCTTAGGGGTCACCGAGGAAGCTGTGGGCTTGGGGGGCTGGGAGGGAGGGGCCGGCTCTGGGGAGCCCCCGGGGGGAGCCTGAGCACCGCCTTTCGAAGGCTTGCTGATCCCTTCGTGGAACAGGGGGTTGGAGAGCCCCGTGGCCGTCTTGGGTGTCACATTCCTAGGAGAAATAAGAGGGTCAGTGTGTCCTGGCCTCAGGATTCAGCCCAGGGAATGGAGGCTCCTGTGCATGGGGACCCTGGCCTGGCCCCAGACTGCTCAGCTGCCTCGCAGGGAGAGCTCTGGGGTCGGGCCAGGCCTGGGGCAGGGGGCTTGGAGGCCACTAGCAGGCGAGTCCTGCTGCAGCCAGCACGGGGTGAGGTCCCCACACAGCAGGCTCAGAGTGAAGTGTCACCCCCGGGCAGTGGGCTGGTTCGGCCTTCTCTGAGCTTCCTCGTCACCAACCTGTCTCCACAGCCCAACCTGCTCCCGCGGCAGAAGGCAGGGGCCCAGGGCGGGGCCGCCACCACGGGGTCCCCTCTCCCCCAGCAGCGCCAGCAGGCGACTGGCCCTGCACACGCTGACGGCTGTGAGCCCAGAGCACAGCTCCCCACCTCCTTCGGACCCGGCTCCGGGCCTTGCGGTAGATGAGTACGCCCGCCAGGATCAGTGCCAGCACCACCATGGCGCCCACACCCACCAGCACACGCGTTCGGAGGCTCCCAGGAGCTGTGGGGGCGCAGAAGGCCAGGCGTCACCAGGGCCGGAACTGGTTCGAGGCAGCAGGGACCAGGGGGGCCCGCCGGCAACTCAGCCCTGGCCAGGCCAGCCCGGAGCTGAGGAGGGGCGAGAAGGGGACGACCTCCTTGGGGAAGCCAACACCAGAATCCTGGCCACACCCCACCAAAGCCCAGGCCCTGAAGCTCTGAGACCTGGTGCCTGACGCCGGGGCTCCAGGCTCCCGGGGGACCAGTCGGGGGCTTGGTGGGTGGCCCTCAGGTGGCGGCTTGGTGGCGAGTGGCCCTCAGCCCTAGTGATGCAGGGGTGGCCGGGCCAGGCCCTGGGGGTCGCAGTGCTGTGCACGTCTTTGTGTTCAGTGGGGGACAGTGTGGGGCTGGGAGGCCAGTGTCCTGGGCCCAGAGTGGGTTAAGGACCCAGCAAGAAGCGGCCCGTGCCGCCTGCAGCCCTCCTTCTGGGACAGGCCTCCCTTCTCGGGGAGGGCCGCCCTGGACCCGTGCGGTCAGGCTGCAAGGCCACACCTTCCACAGGCCCGTCACAATTCAGAGGCACACGGCCTCCTCTCAGCCCTGCCCAGGTGGTCTGAGGAAAGGCAGGACCCCTGACCAGACCCCGTCAGGCTTGAGAGCGTGTGAGCAGACGGGACCACCAAGCCTACCTGCGTGCATGCTGGACAGTGGCTCTGCGCAGTGGGGCGGGGCCCAGCCCGGGTGGCAGTGGCACTGGCCCTTGTGGTTGCACTCCTGGGGGACAGCTGGGCGTCAGGGCCTCAGGACCCCACGAGCTGTGCTGCCCGGGGCCCCCGACAGAGGACGGGCGGGGAGTCTAGGACCACCGCCACCAGGGTTTCATCACAGGTGCCGACAGCTGCAGCCCTCCCAGACACTGCAGGGCTTTCTGAGCAAAGCAGGCATCACTGCGGGCGGCAGGGTGGCGGGCGTCGCCTCGGGGGGTAGGGTGGCGGGTGTCGCCACCAGGGGCAGGGTGGCGTGGCAGTGGGCTTTCCTCCCCAGGAGGGGATGCAGGAGGGCACAGCCCTGGGGCCCTGGCCTTCCTAGTGTCAGACCTCAGAACCAGATGCTTCACACCTGACTATCCTGCCCATGTGTCCCCCGGCTCTGACACCCAGGAGATCCCCGACAGTCCCCGCCTCGGGAGGTCCCGGTAGCTCCTGACGTCCCCAGGGCGCCAGCCTCGGCCCTCTGTCTGTCTCGGGGCGGGGGGGCCAAGCATGGCCAGCACATCTCTCAAGCCCAGAGGGCTGGTGGCGGGCTGTGCCCTGGGCCCACGTACCCCGTGGCTGTTGCACCGGGCGGAGCAGTTCCTGGATCTGTACACGTGGAGGTCCCGGCAGAAGCCGTCCCAGCAAACCTGGAGGACACGGGGATCTCCTGAGGCGGCCAGTCTCCACCGTCAGCCAGAGCTGCCCCCCACCTTGCATCTGGGCTCTGGGAGGACAGGCCACAGCCCCCACCCTCTTGACGACCCCGCCTGCAGGTCATCTGCTAGCCAACCTCAGCCGTGGGGAAGGACTGCGCCCAGCCAGCTGTCTGTGGCCACCAGGGCCGGAGGGCCCCCCTGCCCACCCTCAGGGCTTGCAGACCATCTTCAAACCCGTTCACTACAGGGGCTTCTCCAGCAGCCCCGTGCGCCTTCTGACTTTCTACTCGGGGCAGAGCGCTCCAGCAGCTGCCACGGCCCTGCTCTGGGCCCCGCAAACTTGCCCTGAGCCCAGCGGCCTGACCAGGAGGCGTGTCCAGCCCACCTGCTCCTCGCCGCACTTGGTGCCCTTGGGCACCAGCTCGTACGCAGTGCTGCCGTCCTGGACGACAGCTCGGCAAACGCCTGAGGAGGTGGTGAGGATGCAGTATTGGCGTCCCGGGGGGTCCTGCCCCCCCTCGCAGAAGAGAGTGCCGCACTTGTTGACCCTGGGGACAGAGGGAGGAGCGTGGGGCTGCTCTGTGGGGCTTCCTGCTCCAGGCTCAGCGCGCCAGGAGCTCCAAGGCCCCAGGCAGCCACAGGCCTCCACACCTCAGCCCCAGGGGGCCGCCCTCCTACAAGGGCTCGGGCCGAGGGTCTCACAGGGCAGGGTGGCCCCCCCACCCCTGCCATCTGAGAGGCCCCGACTCAGCCCCAGACTCCTTTGTGCAGAGGACCTTCTTGTGGCCCCAGGGAGGGGACATCCTGGGCCCTGGCCTCAGGGAAGTTGGGCCACAAGGGACGCTCACCTGCTGGACTGCAGGGGGACCCCAGCCCCGCAGCTTGAGCAGACGGGACCACCAAGCCTACCTGCGTGCATGCTGGACAGTGGCTCTGCGCAGTGGGGCGGGGCCCAGCCCGGGTGGCAGTGGCACTGGCCCTTGTGGTTGCACTCCTGGGGGACAGCTGGGCGTCAGGGCCTCAGGACCCCACGAGCTGTGCTGCCCGGGGCCCCCGACAGAGGACGGGCGGGGAGTCTAGGACCACCGCCACCAGGGTTTCATCACAGGTGCCGACAGCTGCAGCCCTCCCAGACACTGCAGGGCTTTCTGAGCAAAGCAGGCATCACTGCGGGCGGCAGGGTGGCGGGCGTCGCCTCGGGGGGTAGGGTGGCGGGTGTCGCCACCAGGGGCAGGGTGGCGTGGCAGTGGGCTTTCCTCCCCAGGAGGGGATGCAGGAGGGCACAGCCCTGGGGCCCTGGCCTTCCTAGTGTCAGACCTCAGAACCAGATGCTTCACACCTGACTATCCTGCCCATGTGTCCCCCGGCTCTGACACCCAGGAGATCCCCGACAGTCCCCGCCTCGGGAGGTCCCGGTAGCTCCTGACGTCCCCAGGGCGCCAGCCTCGGCCCTCTGTCTGTCTCGGGGCGGGGGGGCCAAGCATGGCCAGCACATCTCTCAAGCCCAGAGGGCTGGTGGCGGGCTGTGCCCTGGGCCCACGTACCCCGTGGCTGTTGCACCGGGCGGAGCAGTTCCTGGATCTGTACACGTGGAGGTCCCGGCAGAAGCCGTCCCAGCAAACCTGGAGGACACGGGGATCTCCTGAGGCGGCCAGTCTCCACCGTCAGCCAGAGCTGCCCCCCACCTTGCATCTGGGCTCTGGGAGGACAGGCCACAGCCCCCACCCTCTTGACGACCCCGCCTGCAGGTCATCTGCTAGCCAACCTCAGCCGTGGGGAAGGACTGCGCCCAGCCAGCTGTCTGTGGCCACCAGGGCCGGAGGGCCCCCCTGCCCACCCTCAGGGCTTGCAGACCATCTTCAAACCCGTTCACTACAGGGGCTTCTCCAGCAGCCCCGTGCGCCTTCTGACTTTCTACTCGGGGCAGAGCGCTCCAGCAGCTGCCACGGCCCTGCTCTGGGCCCCGCAAACTTGCCCTGAGCCCAGCGGCCTGACCAGGAGGCGTGTCCAGCCCACCTGCTCCTCGCCGCACTTGGTGCCCTTGGGCACCAGCTCGTACGCAGTGCTGCCGTCCTGGACGACAGCTCGGCAAACGCCTGAGGAGGTGGTGAGGATGCAGTATTGGCGTCCCGGGGGGTCCTGCCCCCCCTCGCAGAAGAGAGTGCCGCACTTGTTGACCCTGGGGACAGAGGGAGGAGCGTGGGGCTGCTCTGTGGGGCTTCCTGCTCCAGGCTCAGCGCGCCAGGAGCTCCAAGGCCCCAGGCAGCCACAGGCCTCCACACCTCAGCCCCAGGGGGCCGCCCTCCTACAAGGGCTCGGGCCGAGGGTCTCACAGGGCAGGGTGGCCCCCCCACCCCTGCCATCTGAGAGGCCCCGACTCAGCCCCAGACTCCTTTGTGCAGAGGACCTTCTTGTGGCCCCAGGGAGGGGACATCCTGGGCCCTGGCCTCAGGGAAGTTGGGCCACAAGGGACGCTCACCTGCTGGACTGCAGGGGGACCCCAGCCCCGCAGCCTGCAGAGATGCTGTAGCGGAAGCAAGTCTCCAGTGCCACCCGTGAGCCTGCAGGCAGGAGTGGGTCAGTCCTCCGGCTTGGGACCCACTTCCACCCTCGTCTCCCTGCTGGTCCCGCGGCTGTGCCCACCTCACCTGGCCCCCACAAGTCCTGGCAGCGCTGGGCCAGCGTCGGGCAGGCCCCGTTGTAGCAGTAGCCCCCTGGGCAGGGCGTGCCGTTCTCCCGGAAGGCGTCCTCAGGGCACGCGGGCCGACGGCCATCACAGTGCTCCTCAAGGTCACACTGGTCCTTCGCGGGGCGGCACAGCTCTCCAGCCGGCTTCACCTGGTTCCAGGGGGCCGAGATCACCATGGGGACGGGAGGCTCCCGCACACACGCCTGCCCTGAGCCCGGGCCCCAGGCTCACCCTGCACTCGTGGCAGCAGGCGCCGTGGGCACACTCGGCCCCCGAGGCCCGCAGGCAGGTGGTGGCGTTGCAGCAGCGGTTCTGACAGTCCTGGGTTGGAGCGGGGGGCGACAGCGAAGGTCCAAGTGGGCCGCACACTGGGCCCCCTGCCCCTGCCGTGGGAAGACTGGTCACTCCCACCCAGCACCCCTGCCAGTCGTTTCGAGAGGTGTGGCCGGGTGTACAGGGCACCCACGGGTCAGGAACAGAGGCCCAGCGTGCAGATGGGGACCTAGCCCACGAGCCCAGACAGCGGAGGGTGGCGGTGCTCAGCTCTGTACCTCGGGGCGGCCACAGTCACACTGCTCCCCGCGCTCCAGGAACCCGTTTCCACACACAGGGCCGCCCACCAGGCGGTCAAGGTCTGGGGCGTCCACCAGGCAGGCTGTGTGGCCCTTCTCCAGGAATGTCTCCAGGTCGGCCCGGCTGCAGTGACTGAACTTCCTGGGGTACTGGGAGCTAGGGGCAGGGGCCGGGGGAGGCCTTCCAGTTACAGGAAGGCTCCCTGGGGTACCGGGAGCTGGGGGGCGTCCCTGTTATCAGGAGGGTGGGTGGAGCCAGCTCTGCACGCTGACAGCACCCCCAGCCCGGGGCCCTGGGCCAGGCTGGACTGCTGAGCCTCACCCGATGCTGGCCGCCATCACACAGCCGCCGCCCTCCCGCGGCACTGGGCAGTAGCAGCCGGCAACGTTCTCGTCATGGTCCATGCCCAGGTTGTGGCCCATCTCGTGGGCCATGGTGCTCGCCACACCGAAGGGATTCGGGCTGTGGTCCTGCAGGGGGGCCGTGCTGATTGGGGCTGCTCCCAGGGCTGATGCCCCACCTCACTGCCCACTCCTCCCCCACTGTCCACCCCAGGGGGTTGAGAGGCCTGGTGGTGCTCCCGCCAACATCGCTTCTTCAAATAGTAGATATACGGTAATATTTTTACAAATAACAGTAACAGCATCAGTGCCGTTCAGCCTGCCACGGCGCAGCACGGGGCGGAGCGGCGGACCTGAGTGCCCCGCCCCCTCCACTTGCTCTGTGTCAAGCCCCAGGCCTCGCGGCCGCCCCCCGCCTGCACGGCCGGCTACAGCCTCTGTCCAGCGAACCCATGCAGAGCCCCGCACCTGGTTTACAGCCCCTGAGCTCTGGGAGCACATGGTGGACACCTTGGCCAGTCCCACGGTGGTCCCGGTGAAGTCGACCCCGCTAGGAAGCAGAGCAGTGTCCGCTGGAGAGCAGCGCCCTGAAGCCCAAGCCCCAGGCCCCCGGCTCCCCAGGGGCAGTGGGGCCCCCCGCCCCCCAGCTCGCTCACGTGATGAACTGCACGTTGTCGTGCGCCTGCCGGCCCACCAGCTCTCGAGTCCGCCAGGCCAGGAAGTTGTCCAGTGTGGCGTCCGGCTGGGAGCTGACCTGAATCTTGTCCCCACCATTCCACATCTCCAGGCCCACGAGCACCACGCGGAAATTGAGCTCCTGATAGAGCTGCCCAAAGACAGGGAACCTCGAGGGTCAGGCTCGGCAGTGAGGCTGGCGGAAGGCTAGGGCCCCGCAGTGTCCACCGTGATGCAAGGGGTCTCGAGGGCTGGGGCAGGGTCCCAGCTCCTGCCTCCCCCCGGCGGGTGGCTCTACTTGCAGCCCGGCCACCACCAGGGCTGCCCCAACCCTCCTGTCCAGTGGAGCTTCTGTCACGCTGGCCGAGAGCTGCCCAGGGGCCCCGGTGGCCACTGCTGGAAGCCCCCAGGGCGGAAGTAGCGCCCACCTTGTCCACGTGGTTGACCACCTCCAGCACCCGCTGACGCATGGCCTCTCTGCTCCCAAACCGCTGGAACTGGAGGACGGCAGATCCTCAGGGCAGCCTGGGGCCCCCGGCCGCACCCATCCCCCTGCGCCAGCCCCGCCCATCCCCCCTG
>SJYG01000250.1:318455-331761 GCA_006410535.1 Litocranius walleri | reverse complement strand
CCAGGTACCTCCGTGCTGTCCGTGACCACGAACAGCTCCACGTAGCGGGTCTCTCTGGGTTCTGACCACTTTTGAGAAGCGGTAACAAGAATGCAGTCAGCCACTAGCCACAGCCCTCCTGTCCTCAGCCCGTCGCCATACGCTGACCCTCTCCCGGGCCCTGGAGCTGGAGCCCGGCCCTTGCCAGCGCTGAGGGAGCCGTCGGGGGGCTGGGGGCTCTGCCGCTTCTGGGCGGAGCCAGCCGCGCCCACCCCAACCAGCAGGCAGCAGTCTGGGGGCGCGCGGGCCCAAGCAGAGCGGCAAGCAGCGCCGGGCCTCCACTCACCCGGGGTCTGAGGGCTGCAGACACCCGCGGCCCCAGGATGCTCTCCAAGCTGCTGTCATTGACGCCGCAGGTGCCAGCCTCCCGCCACAGGTGCTGCGCCAGGTACAGGGCATGCGGCCCTTCCTCCCCGGCCCCCGCCAGGGGCTCGATCAGGCGGACGGCGGGGCCCGCCTGGAAGAAGCCCCTGAGGCAGAGAAGAGCGTGGCTCTGAGTCTGTGGCTCCAGGGACCCCACTGCCACGCCCGGCCGACTCCTTCCGCCTGGGCCCCACTCACTCCTCTGGAGGGCAAGGGGCGCCTGGCTCGCAGCACTCACCTGAGGCCGGCACAAGTGCTGAGGCTGGCGGCCGAGTACGGGTGCCCCTCCACGTGGCCCTGGTAGAAGCAGTGGTCCTGTGGGAGGAGGGTGTGAGGACACCACTCCCGCGCCCAGACTCCTGCTCCCAGCTCCCCACGCCTGGCTCCCTGTGCCCACTGCTGGCCTGGGGCAGGAGCACGGGGGCCCTACCTGCCTCTGCAGCTGCTCTGTCACCTGGGAGCCATTGGCGGCCATGTAGGTCTCCGCATAGCCTGAGCCCACCAGGTCCCTGGAAAAGAGCCACCGTGGTGCCCTGGCTGCCCCTGGTGCAGAGGAGAGGCTGGAGATGGTGGGGTGCGGGGCAGGGGAAAGACAGGCGCTCACCTGTTCTTCCGAAGGTGCAGGGTGAAGGTGTGCCCTTGGGCCCCCAGGATGTAGCTCACACTCTCTGGGTACAGGCCCTGGGCAGGGGGCAGGGAGGGGTCCAGGGTGAGGCCCTGCCTGGCCACGCCCCCCTCAAACCTGGAGGGGCATGGGGGTTGGGCTGTACCCAGGGCGTGGGGCAGGCAGGTAGCTCCACCCAGAGCTGTGCCTCAGGCCGCGGGGAGAGGACAATGCCCCTCCCAGGCCACGTGGGGGAGGGGGACTCCAGCCCCGACAGAGGACAACAGGGCCAGGCCGCCCTCTCTGCTCCAAGGGACCGGCTCCCACAAGGCCCTACCCGTTCCAGTCCCCCCAGGCTGCAGGTGACCCCCCAGGACCGTGTGCATGGAGCCAGCAGAGGGGCTAGGGGCCCAGGGCGGTGGGCGGTTCTATCTGGGACAGGGAGGTCAGGTCAGGGCAGTCTTCACCCTCACATGCAAATGTGCAGGCAGACCCGGGGAATCCCAGCAGAGGTATCAGCGACTCAGCCCACGGAACCCCCACCCCCACCCCCACCCGTCTCAGAGTGAAATGGGGGCGGGGCCCCGGCCTGCGGGCTCCAGAAAGGAAGACAGGGCTGCAGCAGCCGGGGCCACCTGAGGCAGTCCTGCTTCCAGGGTGAGCAGGACGGAAGAAGGTGAGACCTAGGGGCAGGAGGCAGGCGGATTGGCGGAGGTGAACTCCCAGGAGTCTGCCCAAAGGCCTAGAAGCCCCCGGCCCTCAGCCCCCTTACTATGATCTCCGGGCACACAGGGAGCTATCACCCTGCTCAGTGGGAAACGGGCTCTGAGGCGGGTGGGGGAACCCCTGGACCAGCATCCCGCCGAGACTTACCAGGCGGGAGGGCAGAGCCCGCCGAGCGCGGGGTGCAGGCAGGCGCCGGGGCGTCACCACCTCATACTGCTCCACGTGGGGCAGGGCGTCCCTGGGGGCGAACCCTGTAGGAGAGGGGGGTCAGCAGTGCACAGCATACCCTCCTGCCCTGGGAGTCCCTTCCCAGCCTGCCGTGTGCGGCCCCTTCTCTGGGAGAATCACCACAGACCCTGAGATCTGGCTCCCCAGCCGGAGTGGGGGCCCTGCCTTAAAGAGACCACAGGACCCCCACCCAGGCGGTGCCCAGAGACGCTGCCCAGCGCCAGCCCGTCTAGGAGCTCATCAGCTGCCACCCAGAGCCCAGGGTGGCCTGGATACCGCCCCCCTCAGGGGCCAGGACGCACACAGGCCCTGGGGGGTTGGGGGAAGTGGGTCTGCCCGCCCAGTTCATCTCCATAATCACACGTCTGCATCTAAAGGCAGAGCAGGAGCCTCTTCCGCAGGGCTCACCCGGCCTGGAGCTGGAAGCTGCCCTGTACCCAGCCAGACAGCCCGGACCCAGAGCTGACCACCGGCCTCCCCCCTGAGATTCTTCCTCCTGCCGGTGTTAGTGGCAGAGCTCCAGGACAGAGGCCGAGGGGAGGGCACCTGCCTAGGAAGTGCTCTCACCCCAGAACTCCAGGAGGCTCTTGGGAGCCAGGGTGGGGGTAAAGGCCAGCAGCACGGCCAGCACCCCCAGAGAGAGGCAGGACCCCTGTGGCCGGGCAACTCCGTGGGGTGTCCCAAACGCCCCAGCTCCAGGCTGCCGCTCCTTGTCCTCCCTTCCTCGCCAGGCTGGGAGTCCCAGCAAAGGTGGGCAATCGCCCCCAGGCCCTGGATTGGAGCGGGGGCTGGGCAGACAGCCCTTCACTCTGAACTTCCCCGCAAGGCCCTCCTCCAGCGCAGGAAACGCCCAGCTGACCGTTTACCCACACAGTTCCCTTTTGCAGGTTCCCTGCGTCCACCACCCGGGCTTCCTCGCTGACTACGAGCCCAGGGTCCTGCGCGGGGAGCCGCGGGCCAGGCGGCGGCGCAGGCAGCGTGGGCCCCGCTCTCACTCACCCTGCAGACCCAGCGCGGCAAACAGCAGGAGCCCGATGCCGCGCATGGCGGGGGCCCGAGCGCAGGTATCCGGGGTCCGGAAGGGCGGCGGGAGCAGGTGCCGCCACGGCTGCGCCTGCACTGAAGTTCGCCTCGCGCTGGAGTCAGGCTCCTTCCCGCGCGCCCCACCCACGGCGACCAGCCCCTGGGCCGCGGCCAATCAGCGCCTCGGGTGCCGGGAGGGGCGGGGCCCCACCGCCTCCCACGTCTCCCGCTAGTCCCCTGAGGCTCCCGGTCAGCGCCCATAGCCAGTGCTCCGCACTGGGAAGTTTCCTAAACGTGAGCAGAATTGGCAGGTGGTCGGGCTAACACGGGCCACCCTGCCCCGCGTCCCCCAGGCGGGTGAGGGACAGACCGGGGCTGCTGGGGGCCTGCCGGGATGGTGGAGCTAACTGACTGGGAAAGGCTGTGTGTGTGTGTGGGGGGGGGGTCTCTTGGGGGGGCATCCCTCCAGCTTTCTGGGAACAGAAAGCCCCAGCGACCCCTGGGCAGCCCTGCCCCCAGACCCTGAGCCCTTGCTGGAGAGCCTGGCGCAGGGCACATCCAGGGGCAGCTGCTTCACTCAGGGCAGACACCCTGCACTGTGGAGAGGGCCATGCGCGCCGGCCTGCCCGGTGGGTGGCCCAGGAGCGGGCCAGTGTGCCAGTGTCCTGCACAGTGGCTGGACGCAGTCTGGCCGCTGGCAGGCCCTCTGGTTTCTGCCAGTCCTGCCCTCCCCTGTCCTGCAGGGTGGGGCCGCTCCCCTTTGGCCTGGTACCCAGGGACCCAGGCTTCCTGCAACCGAGCCGTCCACTGGCACCCACATCTCCTTCTGGATGGGCTCCCTGACACAGTCAGACATGTCAAGGCCTCAGGTGAGATGGTGTGGTGCTCACAAGTGGTTCCCAGACCAGAGGTCAAAGTTCATCAGGCCATTATTTCCCCCGAAGTGAATGGCAGGAAAAGAAACAAGGTGGGACGGGCTTGCACACACTTTGGGGCATCCTGGGCGCAGCTGATAGCGGGGGGCAGAGGTGGCTTCTGTCCCTGAGCTCGCGTCACGAAGACAACGCGCGTGAGATGCCCAAGTCATCTGGCAATTTTACTTCTCTTCCTTGGTATTGCGTGTTACCTCATAGCAGAAGTTCAAAGGCAGCCTGACCCTATTTGGGCAAAAACACCAGCTGCTGGGACTACACGCGCCCCCCACCCCCGCCTGGCCCAGAGCACATCAGGCAGCTCAGCAACAGGGCAGCCACTGCCAGCCAAGAAGCCCCCCGCCACCCCTCAACATGGGCCAGAGCCCCTCCCACCACAGAGGACCGCCCACCAAGCCCACCACCGCCCCTGGCACCACCTGCCCCAGAGGCGTCTCAGGAGAGCCCAGTGCTGAGCCCAGGACAGGGACGAGGGCCTCGGGGCCAGGTGGGAGGCCAGCAGGTGCCCTCAGGCAGACCCTGTGCTGCAGAAGCCCCACAGGACCCGGACTGGCAGATAAGCCTCCTTGCTCCAGGTCACGCCTACACAAGGCTCTGAAGAGGAAGCTCGAGTGCAGCCCCCTGGAGGGTGCTCTCTGCTGGGCACAGCCAGGCTGAGCGCCACCCCCACCCCGGTCCCTGGGGAAACCTGGGCATCCATCCTCTGCCAGGGGCTGCCTGGTGGTCAGAACTGGATTTTGAAAATGAGACACACGAATTCTGCAGGAAGGGGCAGTAGGAAGATGCTCACCATGGACACACCCGGGACACTGGGCTGGGTGGGGCCTCCCCTCAGGCGGCAGCCCCAGGCAGCTCTTGCACCCTCTTGGCTGCGGGCTGGTGACTCACCCGCACCCAGGTGGCTCCAGCTGAGGACCAGGGGCTGTGCTGCCCCCTGCTGCCCGGGGCCAACCCCAGCCTGAAGGACCAGGGTGGACAGCACACTGGGTCTTGCCTGTGCCTAGCACCTTGCTGACCATCCTAAAGTTGTTCTAAGGCCACGTTTTCACTTTGCTTTATCTGAAGCCAAAAAATTCATCCAGTGACTCTGCTCCATCTGGGAGAGGATGGCAGAGACCATGACTGCCCTGCCCTGTGCCTGCCCAGACCAGCAGACGCGCTCTGGTCCGAGTGTGAGCCCAAGAACGAGAGGAGACGAGTGCAGGCACGTCAACTTTATGTTTGGATAAAACACACAGCACGTGCTCCGGAGATGCTGCAGGGCCCCACACCAAGGCTCAGCCGGGGCAGCTGAGCAGCGTCACTGCGTGGGCACGGCCACTCTGGGCGCAGGGGCGGGCGGCCCCCGTGGGCCAGGCACGGCGGGGGCCGCCTTCTGGCTCCTTTCTGCAGACAGGCGCTCCAGCCGCTCCGTGTAGAAGCCGTTGAAGTCCAGCCTGTGGGGGAAGCGGGTGGGGTCCTCAAGGAGGCCTCAGTCACCCCCTCACCCTGGCGACCCTCAGCCCCTGGCGACCCCCTCACCACCCGTGGCGAGGCCCAGGGCACTCGAGTCACCAGCACACGTGCCCACACAGCCCAGGCACCACCTGCTCCAGCGGCAGTGGGAGCAGAGCTTAAAGACAAGGAAACCCCAGGTCAAAGGGCAGACAAGCGCCTCCAGCCCCAGGACTGCAGCTCTCGGGACCCTGAGCCCCGGGCGTCAGGGCCCTCAGGCAGAACAGAGCAGTCCCAGCATCCAGCTGAGCCGGAGGCTGCCCAACAGGAGCTTCCGGGCGCAAGGGCCGCCCCTCCTCCCCAATCTCACTCACCGAACCCCACCTGAGCGGGCCCACCATGTCCCTCTGAGGAGCGGAAACTGCCGGCCCAGAGCCGCAGACCCCACTGCTTGGTCCACCGGCCCCGTGCTCCGTCCTCCCCACGAGCCCCCACTGCCTGGGCCTCGGGCCCCGTGCTCCGTCCTCCACAGTCTTCCACCCTTTACTTGCCCCATTACTCCTGCTCCCATCACGCCTGCTGCTCGTTGCTCCTGGGGTCACAGGCAGCGTACCCCATGGGAGAAAAGTCAAGGCCCTGGAGGCGTGGCCACCTTGTATGCCCGCCACGGCAGGCGGGGCGTGGGGAGGGCAGCACCCCCTCACTGCCAGTCTGGAGACAGGGTCCTCCCTTGTTTGGTCCTAGCTCAGGGTGCAGCGGCCGGTGCAGCTGACCCCGGCCTGGCCCTCAGAACAGACCGACTGGGCAGAGGGAGGTGCTGATGCAGCAGCCACACGCGTGCACACATGCAAGCACTCATGCACACGCATCCTGATGGATGTGCGCACACTCACAGACGCACGCACATGTGTGAACACCCAGATGGCCTTCTTTCAGCAGGTGATGGGGATCTGCACCAGCACACGGAGGCCAAGGACGCGGCCTCAGTCACTGCGGCTCGGCGGGGCGGGAGGGCGCAGGGCAGTGCAGGGCTCAGCGGGGCGGGGGGCCCACCTGGAGATGACACTGGCCATGCCATGCTCGCAGTCGCTGGTGCTGTAGACGCTCAGCCGGGCCAGGAGGTCGAGCAGGTACGCTGAGAAATTCTTATCAAATTTATTGATGGTGGCCTCGAAGCTGGAGGCCAGCTGTGGCGCGTCCACATGCTCAGCCAGGCACTGCAAGACACAGCGCCCCCACCAGCTCAAAACCCGCTCCTCATTTTAAACAGAAGAACGTGCCTTAGAAAGTCATCAATAAAAGGTAAGAAGTTAGGGCATCACACAAATTTCTGAGACGGGAGGACCTAGGCACATCTGAGCAGGTGGCCCTGCGTCCCCAGCACACGGAGCCAGGAGCCAGGACGTGGACCATGGGGCTTCCTCAGGGAGCTCAGATTTTCAAGCTGCCCTAGGCAAGTGGGCAACCTGGAAGGGCCCGCCTGGGTCACTTACCCTGCCCACCCTACAGGACACACACTTGCACCTGATCGGGTACCCAACTCTGCCAACTAGAGAGACTCTGTTCAGGGGACACAGGGCCTGAGCTCCGTGCTCACTGGGGCCCTGTGGGTGTCCCCATGGGCCGGCCTAACCACACAGCCTTGGATGACACAGCCCTGCTGTGGGAAGCTGGGAAGGGAGATTCTCCATGGCTTGTGTTTGGAACGTAATTTAAAAATAGTCTTTTTATCGTCCAAAGGAAGGCAGAAACGGAAGGACGTAGCAAGCAGACTTCTAAGCACCATGACCCGAACACTATGTCAAATCCGAGGTGAAGAAGGAGGGCATCGGGGACGGCTGCGCAGCACCACCCACCTTGCGGGCAAGCTCCTTACGGGCGCGTTCCTCGGCCCGCTCGGCCTCTGTGGGAGGGCCCTGCATCGTGCCGTGCTCCAGCGTCAGGCGGCCCAGCTCGCCGTCCAGTTTCATGCTCTGCGTGAATCTCTTGGGCGTCAGGAGGAATGCTCATTAGCCATGACCAACCTCCCCGAGGAAATGTAGCCCCTGCGCGGCCAGGGCGGGCTGCCGACTTGGGTCGTGGCTCCCGCCCCCCACCCGCCCCGCGCCCGCCCCACGCCCACCAAGTCCTGGAGGCACCTGCATGCAGTTGGTGAACATGACGCACACGGACATGAGCTTGGAGAAGACGCGCAGGAGCTCGGGGTTGGTCAGCATGCAGTCCTTCAGGCAGCTGTCCAGGAAGCTGGTGTGGTGCCCCAGCACGTCGTCGATGTTGGAGGCCTGCAAGGGAGGCACCATCGGGGGGCGCCCGAGGGGACGGCACCACGTCCCCACGGGGCTGCTACATACGCTGCTCTGCTCCTCTTTTAAACAACCCTGGGGCCTTTTAGGGAAAGCCTTCAAAACGTTGCTAAAAGATCACATTTAATGTGCCCCACAAGGTCTAAGATTTTGGTTTTTAAAGACAAAAAACACTGCTCACTGTACTTTTGGTCCTGGAGTTTGGTGACGTGACCTTGGCTGAAGGGCCCCAGGGCCCTGGGCGGGGTGCTGACCCAGCGCCAAGGCTCTGAGGGAAGGACGTGCTCCTCCAGCAGCCTGAGCCCAGGAGTCCTGGGCGACCTGCCTCCCCTCCTGGGAGCCATGGGGCCCGGTCCTGCCTCCCTGACCCCTGACCCCACTCTGCAGATCCCCCCAGGCGTGGGGCTGGCTGGACTGCACTCACGGATCTCAGGTTCTTCTCCAGGACGTGCCAGGTCGGCTCCATCACCTCGAACATCATGTAGTACTGGATGTTCTGCACGAAGTTGAGCATCCGCTGCCGCAGGGTGAAGGCACCTGCAAACCTGCGCGGGGTGGAGGCGTCAACATGCGGCACCCCGAGGGCCCGGGCCTGCTGTTGTACCCGCGCCTGCTAATCCACACCCTGAAGGGGCCGGGGCTCTGTCCCGTGTGCACGCAGCACAAAGGCGGGGCAGCAGGTCTGTGCTGGGTGTGCGCAGGGCCTGCCCGCCCCAGGCGCCAGCACGCACCACTTGGCAGAGTGCAGGGCGTGCTGCTTGGCGGCCTTGTTGCTGATCCAGACGCTGCAGAGCTGCCGCTCCACGTGCTTGCAGTAGAACATGTGTCTGAAGAGCATCTGATAGCGCGTCAGGGCCTTCCTGCCAGCACAGGACAGGCGGCTCCAACGGGCGCCCGGAGCTGCTGCTGCCCCAGACGCCCCACGCGAGGCTCATGGGGCAGAGCGCAGCCCGGCAGCCAGTAACCCCCAGGGCACAAGCAGGCACGAGAGCCTGACGCGCACCTGTTAATGATCAGAGACAGGGGCCACTTGACCACATAGTCGAAGGAGAAGGCCTCGAGGCCGCTGAGCGTGAGCTCGGTGGGGTCGGCGTGGGCCAGGGCTTTCTCCTGCTTGGTCTCGATGGCCAGGACCCGCAGCAGCTGGGTGATGAGGTCGTGAGGCATCAGGTCGATCTTGGGGAAACGGACAAACAGCATCACACGCCGCCACACCCAGCCCGCCACACCCAGCCCGGCATCACAGCTGGAAAGTGAGCCCAGAGGCAAGGAGGCACCCCAGACACACTCTAAGTCTGGCAGATGGCCGAACGCACCAGACATCCACTGACAAACTGATTAAAAAACTAAACCACTTCCCAAAAAAGCAGAGGAAAGAGTACAGAGAAATTACTTTACAAGCAGCCCTGACGGTATCGATGAGAAACCAGGGCAAGGGAGAAGCCCCGAATCGTGAGTCACCGCCCGGGCCCACTGCGCACAGGCCCAGAGCAGGGAGCGTGCCGAGGCCGGCACGGCAGCCCAGGCAGGCAGGGCAGCCCGCCGCCTGCGCCACACACACGAGGGCCTCCCACGTGCCAGCGCTGGTGCGATGGTGACCGGTAAGAAAGTTGAGAGGACAGAGAATGACGGCCAAGAAAGAGGGCAGCAGGAGCAGCGAGCAGGATCTGTAGGTGAGCACACACGTCATCTGCAGAAACGGGCCCGGACACCTGCGCTGCCTCCCGCCGGGCTGCAGCCCCCTCGGTGGGCGGCCCAGTGCCTGGGGACTGAGCGCCAGCGATGCTGGTCCAGCTGGGCACTGGCTGTGTGCTCTGACTCAAGAATCTGACTCCAGGACCTTTTATCTACCTCACAAGAGACCCCAAAAGATATGGAACATGAGCTGAAGGACTGAGGGGAGACCCGACACCCTGCTGTCCGCAATGCAGACGACCAGGCCAGGGGTGGGGCATGAGCACGGTGGGCGGACTGACCCCAGGGCACGGCCCAGACACTAAATGAGCCCAGAACACGCCCCAGGACAGACCATAGGTGAGGCCACGGGTGAGGCTGACGAACAGGGATCCCAGCACGCCCTCAGACGAAAGCAGGGTGACGTCAGAAATCAACATGATAAAACCAGAAAACAGGAGCAGAAAGGATGAAACGTGCCCCTAAAGACAAACAGGTCAAGGAAGAAATCACAGGAGAAATCTGAAAACACCATCAGACGAATGGAAATGCCAACAGCAGCAAAGCAGAGCTGCAGGAAATCCAGAGCCACACACACCTGTGTCAGAAGGAGAGCCTCAAGTGGACAGCCTCACTCTACCTACCACTCAAGAAACCAAACGATGACAAGCTAACCCAAAGTCAGCAGAAAGAGGAAGATCGTAAAGATTAGAGCAGGAATAAACAAAACACAACAGAAAACAGATGGACCCAAGTTAGCTCTCTGAAAGACTAGCAAAACTGACAGGTTTCTAGCTATACTTAACTAAAAAACCAAAAATTATTAAAAAGAGAAATGAAAATGGGGACACTGTCAATCTTACAAAAATAAACAGGATTATGAGAACTAATTCCTACACAAACTCCTAGGTACACACAAAGCACCAAAACAGGTGCAAGAAGACATGGAAAACTGGAGCAGACCTGGGACCGCGGAGCAGGCGGAGGCAGCAGCTAAACCCTCACAACACAGGAGGCTTCCGGGAAGAATCTGCATTAGCCCTTCTGAAACTTCTGGAAAACGGAAGCAAGCACCCATCCAGCTCCACATATGAGGCCAGAGACACCACAGAGGACGGAGGCCTGTGTGCCTGCCCAGCGCGGACGCAGAGGCCCACAGGGAGGCTGGGCGCCCACAGCCCAAGACGCATCCTGACAGCCTGGGCACTCCTGGGAACGATCCCCCCGTGGGGAGCAGTGCTCAGCAAGGGCCCGCCCACCTTAAGGTCGTCTTTGAAGGGGTCGGTGTTGGCGGTGCTCATGCGCAGGGCGAGCTCCAGCAGCGCCTCCAGGCGGGTGGGTGTGATGTCGTCCACCGGCTTCTTCAGCTCCTCCTCTGTGAGGTCCATGAAGTGCACAAAGAAGTCGCCCTGGTCCATGAGGAAGTAGCGCTTGATGGACCTGCAGGCAGGAGAGAGCCCAGACTCGCCTGGCGCCCCAGTGCCAGGCCACAAGGGGCTGGGTGGGGCTGGGAGGACGTGCGAGCGCAGCGCCCATGAGAAACACACATACACGGGAGTCAGAGGTCAGCTCACAGTGAGCTCAAAAGAATAGGAGGCACAGGCCTACTGCGCCAGGCTGTGCAGGAGATGCCGCCAGAAGGGCACGGAGGGGGCTGCAGAGGGGCCCCTGGAGGGCAGGGAGCTGCCGAGCTCAAGCACCTCAGCTGGGCCGCGAGCCCCTTCTCCCCAGGAGGAAGCCACACACCTCAGGTGGGCCGCAAGCTCCTTCTCCTCCATGAGGAAACCCAGCACCCCTTCAGATGGGCCGCAAGCCCCTTCTCCCCAGGAGGAAGCCGCACACCTCAGGTGGGCCACGAGCTCCTTCTCCCCAGGAGGAAGCCCAGCACCACCTCAGATGGGCCACGAGCCCCTTCTCCCCAGGAGGAAGCCCAGCACCACCTCAGGTGGCCGCGAGCCCCTTCTCCCCAGGAGGAAGCCACACACCTCAGGTGGGCCACGAGCTCCTTCTCCTCCATGAGGAAGCCCAGCAGCACCTTGCTGGCGTAGCCAAAGGCCTTTTCGATGTGCTCCACGTACGCCCGCTCCTTCAGCGTGTAGATGACCTCTTTGGCCGCCGGACAAGTGACATCATGACCACATTCTCTGACCACATTCAGGTATTTTCCTGGAAAGGGATGGAGAAAAGCACATTGCAACTTTTGCTGCACAAGTGACAAATCGCAGGCCTGAACCTGAGAGGCCGCAGTCCTAACACGGGCCAGAGATCAGGAACAGAACCAACTGGCAGAGAGCGGTCCCAGAAACCAGCACCCCCCGCTGCCCCGCCCAGAGCAGAGCAGCACAACACAGCCGTCATCCACCGAGCGTGCGACTCCTGCGACTCCTCACTCCGGACCTTCCTCATCGAGGCCACGAGAACCTCAGAGAGCCAGACTCTGCGGCACTTCCCAGCCCTGCCCCAACCCAGCTCTCAGAGCCAACGTCAGGGCCCTGGCTGGAGCCTCTCTCTAGGTGGCTTGTAACACACGTGTCTCTACACTGGGTTCCTGACCCACAAGGTGATGCCTAAAAGCACCGCCAGCCCAGCAGGGCCTGTGCCCTTCCCTGCTTTTCCTCTGCTGGTCTGTGATGCTGGGAGAAACACGACACGTGGGTCTGGCCTTGCTCCTGGTTCATCACTGGGCACCTAGAACCCTCTCACCTGACCTGAGTTCACACCCTCGGGGGCTCCTGGCCGTCCCTGCAGACCTTCAGGAGGTAGGCCGGCAGTCAGAGGGACCAACCACATGGCAGGACAGCGAGACCCTTGGCCCGTCCCCCGACACCTGGGAAGGGGAGGGGCTGGAGGTCAAGTTAGGAACCAACAGCTCACGAGAGGACTGGTCGTGCCCTGCCCTGGAACCTACGTGATCCCCTACAGGATGGGCTTGGAGAGCTTCTGGGCTGGTGAGCACGTCCACCTGCCAGGAGGGAGGGGGCTGGTGGCCCCCGGCTCCTCGGGGACAGACACACTCCCGAGTTTGGGACCCTCCAGACCTGCCCTGCTGACCTTATCGGGCTGTTTGTCTGTATCCATTACAACATCCTTTATAGCAGACCAGCGTGTCTGCTAAGTAGTTTCCCCTAGTCTGGGGGTCGTCACAGCAAATATCAAACTTGGGGAGGAGCCCGGGACCCCAACTGGTGTCCACACTGGACAGACGTGCAGTGGCCTGGGGACCCGATGCTCATGACGGGCCTCTGCTGGGGCAGGCCTCGAGGGAGCCCTGACCCCTGGGCCCACACTGACCCAGCAGCTGAGTGTCAGAGCCGAGTTCAGTGGGGTGGTCCCCTAGCTGGTGTCCACAGGGGCGCGGGGCACCGGCTGCTGTGTGGAGACGCAGGCGCCCGTGCCTGGGGAGCACAGCGGGAAGCTGGCTGCTGTCTGGAGATGCAGGCGCCCGGGCAGCGCGCGAGCGCGGGGCCGGCGCGCACCTGTGCTCAGCACCTTGCCCGCCATCTTCTGCAGGAAGGACGGGATGTGCCTCTGCACCACGGTGTAGCGCTGCTCCCAGTACTTGTCATTGTAGTCCTCCTGGATCTTCTCCTTGCGCAGCTCGTGCTCCTCCACCATGAACTCGCTGCAAGGCAGGGCGCGGTCCCAGGCGTGCGGGGCGGGGGTCCGCAGGCCCGCCTCCGCCCCCACCCCCGGCCCCCGCCCCACCTGTACGGGTCGTCGATGATGCCCCTGTAGATCCACTTCTCCAGGATCTCGAAGTAGGGCACGCTGGCGGCCGTGGTGAGGTACAGACACAGCTCCTGCGCCTGGCTGTCCCCCGTGTAGCTGAAGCTCCGGTCATGCAGGAGGCTCAGGGTGGCCCCCCCCACACACTCGCCTTTATCCACCGAGATGGCTGCCGGGGAGAGGGCGGTGTTCAGCGCCGAGAGGGGCCCTGGCCACGCTGGGCGAGAGCCCTCAGCTCACCTCCCACCTTCTCA
>SJYG01000250.1:307477-317946 GCA_006410535.1 Litocranius walleri | reverse complement strand
GGCGCGTGGTCCCAGGCGTGCAGGGGGCCGGGGGCCCACGGGCCGCTACCCGCCCCGCGGGCCCCCGCCGCACCTGTACGGGTCGTCGATGATGCCCCTGTAGATCCACTTCTCCAGGATCTCGAAGTAGGGCACGCTGGCGGCCGTGGTGAGGTACAGACACAGCTCCTGCGCCTGGCTGTCCCCCGTGTAGCTGAAGCTCCGGTCATGCAGGAGGCTCAGGGTGGCCCCCCCCACACACTCGCCTTTATCCACCGAGATGGCTGCCGGGGAGAGGGCGGTGTTCAGCGCCGAGAGGGGCCCTGGCCACGCTGGGCGAGAGCCCTCAGCTCACCTCCCACCTTCTCAGGGGACAGGTCCTCCTTCTGGGATAAACTCAAACTATGAAGCTGGGGTTTCTGGAAACCCCTCGAGTCTTCCTCTCGCAAATTCGTTAAAACATAAAGCTACACAGCCTCTGACTGCTTGAAAAAATCGGAAGACAAGCACCTTGACCCAGGGGGTCCCGCCCACCAGGCCCTCACACCTAGGGAGGCCAGGATGTCCACAGTGCGCATGGCTGGCTGAATGTAGAACCAGAGCTTCTGCAGAGACAGCAGGCCCTGCCTCTGCAGCTGCTCCAGCTGTGTGACCAGAATCAGGTACTCCTTCAGCAGCGTCCTCATGGCGGCGGCCAGGGCGTGGTTCACCTGTCCGTACTCAAAGGATGATTTCTCCTCGATGAACCTGAGAGGAAGGCGGCCCTGAGCGCGAGCAGCTTGCGCGTCTCGGGAGGGGTGGCCCGAGGGCCTGTGGGCGCCACCTCCCACGCTCCTCCGGGTCTGCCAGCCCCACAGGGAGGCCGGCCTCTCCGCAGCATGGCTCCGCGTGCGCTCTCCGGGCACTGGGGCAAGCCGGGTGCCCACCTGGTCACGGTGGAGTAGCTGGCGGCCACAGGCAGGATCCTGCCCACCAGCTCTCGGATGGACAGGTCCAGATTGGGGTCCACGAGGAAGGTTCGGCTCTGCCTCCCGGTGAGGGGCTGGGCCGTGATGTACCTGCCGTCCACACCCACCAGCACGTACAGCAGGTCCTCCACAATGGCCGCCTCCTGGGAGGCCAGAGGCAGCGTGCCTGTGGGTGCAGACACCAGCGGGGCTCACCTCCAGAGCCCCACTCCACTGGCCTCTCTGCCCCACTACCTCCCTCTATGTAACTTCCTCCAGCACTGCGGATGTGAAAACCAAGGTGACTGCCTGGGTTAACTGATCCCATCAAGTAACCAAAGGTTGAGACTCCAAAACCACCACCAGCAGAGGCGCTGACCACCCGACAGGCAGGGACCACATGATGAGTCTGGAGCTAACGATCACAGCCTTAAAGCAAGGAAGACCCTCCACACACAAACAAGCACTTCATCTTCCAAGTGACAACGCTTCTGATACGTCTTGGCCTCACAGTGCTCACAGCCCGGTGAGGCTGGGTCACTCAGAAGGCCGGGACTAGGCTGTGCCGTGGGAGGGTCAAAGACGGGCATCACGGTCACCACGTGGCCAGGAGGAGACACTAGGGGACCTGGAGCCCGTCGCAGACGTGGAAATCAGGAGAGGGGCGTCAGACAGTGCGCTGGGCCACACGGGGCACGGCAGACCCCTCCTCACAGATGGGGTCCCCCAGAAAGGGGAAACTTGAGAGTTGGAAGCTCTGCCTGAAGCCCCAAGGCTGGGGCAGGGGCTGGGGAGGGGCGAGGGACAGAGCCACGTGCTGCTCAGGCTCCAGGAAACTGGCTGCGTCTGCAGGACCTGAGCCCGAGGCTCGGGGACCCAGCGGGAACCACACGCACGCTTAGAAGCGACAAGGCACCTGTGCCCGCGGCCTCGGGAACAGGCCAGGAATTGTGGAGATGCAAGGCTACACCGCCCAGCCATGGGCAGGATGGCCCAGACAAGCAGATGGAGCTGGAGGCTGGCGTGAGCAGGGACGGCCTGGTCATGGGCGGGGGGCATGGCTCTGCTGTAGGAAGGGACTCGGGTGGCAAGATGACTGTGGGGGCACCACGTGGCTGGCGGGGGACGCCCAGCAGGGCTGCTGCATGCCACACAAGGAGGCAGGGCCCCCAGAGAGGCTACGTCATGGGGACAGCAGGGAGGACCGAGGATGACTGTGATGCTCACAGGCATCTTGGCACAGATGGCACCGGGGCCTGCGGTGCCAGGCAGGGCGTGACAGAGGCCAGAAAGGTGACAGGGGCCCGAGGGACAGACGCCGATCTCGCCACCAGAGCCCACGCGGTGTGGCTGCGGGAGGGAGACAGGCAGGCCGCCTGTCCTAGCAAGGCCTCCCTGAAGCAGCATCACATGAGGTGGCCTCAGGGGCCACCCTCAGGCACAGCTCACCCCTACCAGCAGGCAGCACAGCAACCCCGCTACAAAGAAAACCCGCCACATCACACCCATGAGCCCGGCCGCCCTAAGAGCCAGCGCCTGGCCACCTCCGCTTCACGGAGCCGCACCCCCTTCAACCCGGCAAAGCCTCCCCAGAAGGCTCCAAGCAGCGCCTCACATGGGTCTGGAACCTACTGCGTCTTCTAACCGATCCAAACATGCAAATCTACACTCACAGAGGGCACGACCTCAGGGAACAGGTTCCCTCAGGCGTTTTCCTACGGATCCTCTTTGGATTGTGTTGACTGTGCAGACGCCCCAACGTGCAGCTGCCCCAGGAGGCAGGGCCCCAGGCTGCGTCACCAGAGCCCCCCACCTCGCTTCTCGCCCTTGGATGTGGCCCCGGGGACCAGGCTCCGGGGGTCCCGCAACACGAGACCGCTGCGGGCTCCTCTAGTGCCTGCGCACATGGCTGTGCCTCTGGCCCCGCCTCCCCTGTGCACTGTGAGCAGGAGGGCGAGACACAGCTCTCTGCCCCCAGGGGGTCATGCGGTGTGGGGAGGGGCACAGACACCCGCACGCCCCAGCGCCCCTTGGGGCTTGTGGCCAAGACCATCGTCCTGATGGCAGAACCTGCAGGGACGTGACTCACTGTCGAGGACGACTCTGGTGATCCCGCTGCCTCCAAGTCTGCCCAAGCCCCACGACACACACGTTCCTGAGAGCCAGGCACAAGCCAGCCCAGACATGGGCACATCACCACCCACTGGTGGGGGGCAGGATGCAGAGGCCAAGGGGTACCGCGTGTTGCCACATGGCCGAGGGCAGTAGAGGGCCCAGGGGTGGCACGCCACCATCCACCCATCACTTCCAAGGAGATCAGCTTCCCTGTCCCAATGAGGCCTCACTGTCCGAAGCTGTGCGTCACCTACCGATGGGCACAGCCGCGTCTGTGCTCGTGCCCGAGCCGGTAAGGAAGTCCCCGAGCAGCGTGGGCCTCTCGTACACCCACGCAGGGAAGACTGGGAGGCGCTGCCCTGAGTTTTTTTTGTTCTGCTTGTCTCGAAGCATCTTTCTCGTGAGTTCCAGAGACTGGTGGGGAGGTTTTTAAAGACAGAAAGAAAACACACACCTTTAGTACAAACACTTACAGTTAACACACCTACTGTATGAAAAGACACTTCCCTAAGCATGTGTGAGGAACAAACACACGTGGAAACGAAACACGTCAAAGCCCATCATGGTGAGGGGGCGGGGCCAAGGCAGCAAGGCCCGAGGTGAAGCGGGAGACCCCAGCACACAGGCCCCCAGACCCCTCAGCGCACCCTCACAGCTCCCCCTGGTCCTCGGTGCAGACCCGAGCTGCCAGCTGCGCACAGTGCCCAGTGAGAGCTGGGCCGAAGAAGGGGTGCCCGCACCTGAGCCCCCTGGGCTGAAGTAGGCAGGGAGCAGTGGTCCCCGAGAGCGCCCCGCGTGCAAAAGCACTGGGTGGGAGGGAACTGGGGCAGGCAGAGCTGTGAGGAGCCACAAGGTGCTGGACACAAAACGTGCCCAACCGGCACGGGCCTGCGGCTCAGACCTCAGGGTGTGGTTCTGAGGGGCTCGAAGGCCCAGAAACAAGATGGGGGGAGACACCAGGAGAGCCAACTGGGGCCAGGGACAGAGTCGGAGGAGCAGTGAGAAAGAGAGATAGAGCACCACCGCATACCAGCTGCCCATGTCCCCGAGGGCCCACGTCCCCGAGGGCGGCAGAGCCAGGCCCGTGCTGGCCGAGCCCGCAGTGCAGGGGGCAGCAGGCGCCCGCCACCCCCAGGGCTGACCAGAACCTCGCACCCGGGGCCCAGGACCCCATCCCAGAGCTGGTGCCCCCAGGCAAGTCTCCACAGGCCAACACCGTGGCCTCCGGCTCACCTGCTGCCACGTGGGGCCCGTGGCCACGCTCCCCAGCTGCTTCCTCAGCTCCTCCAGCTCCTGCATGGAGATCTTGGAGGCTGTGGCAGGGGCGCCGAAGCTGGCGGTGCTGCTGGCTGCAGCGTTGGCCACAAGCTCTGCTCTCTCCTTGGCATTCTGCTGCAGGTACTGCAGGGTCTGGAAGCACGGGGCCCGGCGTCACGCGGGCCACACACTGCCGCCCCGCCGCCTGCCCGCAGCTCAGCCTGCAGGTCCTCCAGCTGCAGCCTGGTCGCCTCAGGCTGCCCGCCACGAGCTGCCACGTGCCCAGGTCGCCGGACAGGACCCCACACCCATTTACTGTGGCTCGGCCTATCCTCCGCAGGTGGCTGGCCTCCTCTGCTGTGCGAGACCACATCCCTTCAAGGGTCCCAGCGTGGGGCTGCCAGGCACCCCTGAACAGACCCTGGGCCTCATGACTCGAGAGGAAGCGCTGGCCGGGCCCGCACGCCCTGGGGCCACAGCTCACACCCTGCACGCGCACATCCCAGTGTCAAAAGTAACACGCTCAATTTAAGAGAGTGAGACCGGATTAGGCAATGGAGGACACAGCCCTTCGGCCCCAGAGGCCGCCGCTGACGCTCTGAGTGCTTACCACCATCAGGGCCCACTTCCCCTCGGGCGCATGTGAATTATCTCAGTGCTGCGGGCCTGAGGCTGAGGGTCAACAAGGCCAGCACCAGGGAACAGGGGAGAACACGGGCCAGGCAGCACACTGCCCACCCAGCCCCAAGCCCGGCACACACCTCCCTGTCCTCCGTGAGCTTCGACAGCAGGTACACCAGGGGGTCCAGGTTCCTCGTGTTCTTAGATTTCAGTTCATCGTATTTCTTCAGAAAGTCCTCAGGAGTACGAGAAAATTCTGCTATTTTGACCTCAAAAGCATATTCAGAGTGATTTAGAGACTGTAACCAGGAAACTTTACAAGGCTGTGCAATAACTAACCTCTCCCACCCAAAGAACTGGAATGAAGTTAGGGAGATGAAATAGTCACCCATTTCTGAAACGAAACTAAGTAACAGTCTGTCAGACTTGCCCTCCTCTCCTCTGTGGCTCCCTTGCTTTACCCTCCTGAATGGCTCACAGCCTCGTGTTTCTGTTAGCGGGTCCTGCGTTCATTCTTCACACTCAGCTTTATCCCCTCTGGAACTCATGACTACACACAGGTTCGGGAGTTACGTGTTCTCAATGATCAATATGCCCCCCTCTGTAATAAAGTAGATGTAACCGTGTGTTTTCAAACTCTGTTCTACTCAGTTAAGTTTTCTGAGTTATCCTTGTATCGTCATCAGGCTGTCAGAATAAACGAGCTCTCACAATGTTTTGCTCTAAATGTTCATGCTTCCTTGCTCGGCTGCTCAGTCTGAGCAGGGCAAGCGGAGTCTTTAGCTGGGGGCCTGTGGGGCCGCGCTCCCTGAGCAGGGCTGAGCCCCTCGCACTGGGAGGCAGTCGTGGCCACTGGAGCAGCAGGAAAGCCCCACAGTGCCTTAAACAGACTTGAAACCGTCTCCTGCAGGAGGCCTGTGATTCTAAATCGCATAGTGTTTCAGTCTTTAAAAGCCCACTTTAAAATGATTTCACCGTGGCTGAAGCTGGGAACTTGCTTTTCCACCCAGAAGAGAATCTGTGCCATGACGTGAACAGATACCAGGACCATCTGGGCCTCCAGACGGAGGTCAGGCTGCCAGCTCAGCACTCTCCAGGCCTCCACTCAGTGCGCCCGGCTGGGAGAGGGGCCGTGAGGAGCCACCGGAGCAGAGCTGGGCAGAAACGCAGTCCACAGAGAGCATCTGATGTCAGACGGGCACCACTGTGGCCGCCCAGGGAGGAGAGTGAGTCTGTGCCCCAAACAGCAGTGGGGCACAGCCCCAGCCCAGCCCTGGAAGATGGGACCACCTCAGCCCACAGAGCACCTCAGCCCACACAGCTCTGGGGGTCGGGACCACCTCACCCAGCACAGCCCTGGCGCGATACTCACCTTGGCGCTGTGTGCAGACACCGTGGTTGTGACATACGGGGTCCTGTTCTTCTGCAGCAGGTCGATGTAGACCTCGGCACCGTCCCCTCCACGCACCCGCAGCAGGCTGAGCAGCTCACTGACATCGTGGTGAATCCGAAACTCACTCATGATTTTGGCTCTGAGACATCACAACGTGCTCCCCTAAAGCAAGAGACAAGCCATTCATAAAGCAAATCCCTATAAACAAAAAATCTTAAAGCAATCAAATCTGGCCAACGTCCAGTCTTCAGAAGCCAAACTGTCACGAGCTAGCCTGGTGGGCCCACAGTGTCCCCAGGCAGATCCCACCACAGCCTCCACTGACCAGCCTGCGGGGCCCACAGCTTCCCCGGGCAGATCCCACCACAGCCGGCACTGACCAGCCTGCGGGGCCCACAGCTTCACCGGGCAGACCTCACTACAGCCTGCACTGACCAGCCTGCGGGCCCACAGCGTCCCTGGGCAGATCCCACCACAGCCTGCACTGACCAGCCTGCGGGCCCACAGTGTCCCCGGGCAGACCTCACTACAGCCGGCACTGACCAGCCTGCGGGGCCCACAGCTTCCCCGGGCAGATCCCACCACAGCCGGCACTGACCAGCCTGCGGGCCCAACAGCTTCACCGGGCAGACCTCACTACAGCCTGCACTGACCAGCCTGCGGGCCCACAGCGTCCCTGGGCAGATCCCACCACAGCCTGCACTGACCAGCCTGCGGGCCCACAGTGTCCCCGGGCAGACCTCACTACAGCCGGCACTGACCAGCCTGCGGGGCCCACAGCTTCCCCGGGCAGATCCCACCACAGCCGGCACTGACCAGCCTGCGGGCCCCACAGCTTCACCGGGCAGACCTCACTACAGCCTGCACTGACCAGCCTGCGGGCCCACAGCGTCCCTGGGCAGATCCCACCACAGCCTGCACTGACCAGCCTGCGGGCCCACAGTGTCCCCGGGCAGACCTCACTACAGCCGGCACTGACCAGCCTGCGGGGCCCACAGCTTCCCCGGGCAGATCCCACCACAGCCGGCACTGACCAGCCTGCGGGCCCACAGTGTCCCCGGGCAGACCTCACTACAGCCGGCACTGACCAGCCTGCGGGGCCCACAGCTTCCCCGGGCGGATCCCACCACAGCCTGCACTGACCAGCCTGCGGGCCCACAGTGTCCCCGGGCAGACCTCACTACAGCCGGCACTGACCAGCCTGCGGGGCCCACAGCTTCCCCGGGCAGATCCCACCACAGCCGGCACTGACCAGCCTGCGGGCCCACAGTGTCCCCGGGCAGACCTCACTACAGCCGGCACTGACCAGCCTGCGGGGCCCACAGCTTCCCCGGGCAGATCCCACCACAGCCTGCACTGACCAGCCTGCGGGCCCACAGTGTCCCCGGGCAGACCTCACTACAGCCGGCACTGACCAGCCTGCGGGGCCCACAGCTTCCCCGGGCAGATCCCACCACAGCCTGCACTGACCAGCCTGCGGGCCCACAGTGTCCCCGGGCAGACCTCACTACAGCCGGCACTGACCAGCCTGCGGGGCCCACAGCTTCCCCGGGCAGATCCCACCACAGCCTGCACTGACCAGCCTGCGGGCCCACAGTGTCCCCGGGCAGACCTCACTACAGCCGGCACTGACCAGCCTGCGGGGCCCACAGCTTCCCCGGGCAGATCCCACCACAGCCTGCACTGACCAGCCTGCGGGCCCACAGTGTCCCCGGGCAGACCTCACTACAGCCGGCACTGACCAGCCTGCGGGGCCCACAGCTTCCCCGGGCGGATCCCACCACAGCCTGCACTGACCAGCCTGCGGGCCCACAGTGTCCCCGGGCAGACCTCACTACAGCCGGCACTGACCAGCCTGCGGGGCCCACAGCTTCCCCGGGCAGATCCCACCACAGTCTGCACTGACCAGCCTGTGGGGCCCCTTCCTGGGGAGGCCCTTCCACCCCCTGCTGGTGGGGGCTATCTCAGTGGGCAGCTCTGGGGGAATCGGAGCCCTGACTTAGAGCCTTGGCAACTGCGGCCAGTGTCCAGGCCGCTCCCCCGCTGGGGGCTGGCACACGCACAGAGAGCGGACGCAGGCTAAAGGCCTTTCTCTGGATGACTCCAGCCTCACACGGCCCTGGGCCAGCTCGGAGCTGCTCCCTTAGCTGGCAGCCAGCACGTTCTAGCCCCAGCTGTGCAGACACAATGGCCCCTGCCCTTCAGGGGTCCTGATCACACAGGGAGCTCTGCACAGGCCTAGGCCACTTCCCGTCCTGGCCTCCGCCGCGAGGCCCCAGCTGCCGCTCTGCTCGCCCAGGCCAGGTGGTCACATCCACCATGCACTGCAGCTGGGTGTGCTTCCCCTTCAGTTCCACCTGCCCTGTCAACCAGATGTCCGAATGTCTCCTCCCTAGATATATAACCTTCCAGGCCAAAACGGTAAATGAGATCCCGCCAAGCAGACAGTAGTGGCCTGCATGGGGACTTCTGTTCTCCCACTGATGATCGGTCCAGTTAGCCATCATTATTAACACTAAGACAACGACGGACAACTAGATTCAGAAAACAAACACGAGCAGGCTTTACGTGCTTCACATAAATGTTTGGACATACCTATGCAGGATTCATAATTTGGGATCATGAACCACAGGAGACACTGGGAAATTACAGGCAAGGTCATTTCTGATTTTTATAAGGAGGTCTTTCAACAGATCCTCAAAGGCTCCGTGATCCTAAGAAGATTAGAACCACGGTGCCAACAGCTCCAGTGAAGACAAGCTGTGAGGGAGTGTCAGCTGGGGGAGCCCCCGCACACACGCCCACGGTGTGAATGCTGATCTGCAACCACAGAGACCCTAACCCCAAGCGACAGAAAGCAAGCTCCCAGTACACGAACATCAGTCGTCGGACAGAGACGTCCAGCACTGGCCAGAGGCAGAGTGTCTCCAGACGAGAAAGCCAACAGCAAGGGTGAGCTGGCACGTAAGTCACCAGCACACGTACTTTTCACATTGGGAGGCGCTCACAGGACCACGGTCACGGGCCTGAGGCATGGCGGGGCAGGGGCTGAGGCTGAACCGTGACTGGGGGCTTCCAGGCTGTAGGACCCTGGACAAAAAGCTTGCCCTCTGTAGGCTTCTTCCGAAAGGGAGTGAGTACTAGCTCCTACTCAGGAAGCCGTCGTACAATATGGCACCCAAGAGTCTGCACTGCTGCTATCCAAAGAGCAGGCGGGAACGCCGCTGCCGCTGCACACGGCCCGTCGCTGGAAACGGCTGTCACCCGAGGAAGAGAAAACCAGCCGTGAATCAGGGCCAGCACCCTAAGCCACGGTAACCTCGCAGCCAGCCACAGAGGGCAGTGAGGCGGCGCTGGAGACGACCAGCAAACCAGGAGACACACTGGGCTCTCGCGCGGCCTCTTCAGTCCCGAGGGCTCTACCCACATTCTAAGAGGCTCCCAAGGACTGGGGGTGTCCCGTAATAGCTGGCCCGAGGAGCACTCTGGACACGTGGATGGCAAGGACACTGCATCTGCCCCCGGAAGAGACACAAGCGGGTGGACAGGGCTGCTGTGAGAAGAGCTGACGTGAGCAAACGTTGATGTAAAAGCTCCCTTCGTGAAACCCCACACCTGCAGGAGAGGCAGAGCGGGCGTCCCACAGCGCCAGTGCCGACACCCCCAGGAGCCTGGGTTTGGGAACAGCTCCCGCGAGCTCTGCGGCTCTCACCGGCGGCAGCACCGCCCTGAGAGGGCTTCTGGCTGCGGCCTCGCTGGAAGGGCGCTCCTGATACCGCCGGGCAAGAGGCCGGGGCCAAACACCGACCGAGCGCCCCGCTCGGCACCGCTCGGAGGAGCCTCCAGCCCACCTCGCCGACGCTCCCGAGCGCTTCTCGCGGCTGGCCGCCGCCAACGGACCCAGGACCCCGGCGACAGAGACTGGGCTGCCGGGCGCAGCAGAGCGAACCGCGGACCCTGGATCTCCCGGAGGCCAGGCCGGCGCGGAGGCCGCGGCAGCCCTTCAGGCGGGAGGCGAGGCGGGGAGCGAGCGCGACGGCGGCGAGGGCCGGAGGGAGCCCGCGGGGCCGGGGCCGGGCGGGGCCGGGGCCGGGAGCGGGGCCGGGGCCGGGAGCGGGGCCGGGAGCGGGGCCGGGAGCGGGAGGGCCGCCCGAGGC
>SJYG01000250.1:258480-306926 GCA_006410535.1 Litocranius walleri | reverse complement strand
GAGGCGGGGCCCGGGCCCTGGGGGCGGGGCCCGGGGGCCCGGGCGGGCGGGGGTGCGAATCCGCAGAGCTGTCTTCCGCAGGACGGGGACGTGCAGAGGCACCTCTACCTCCAGGATGTGATTACGCAGGTGGCTGCGGAGCCGGAGAGGCCCAGGTGAGCGCTGTGGCCCGGCTCAGGGCCCTTCTTGCCCGCTCCTCACCCCTCCCTCTGCTCGCCCCGCCCTGGTGTCTGCCCCGGACCACCGACGAAGCCAGCACGGCTGGCCTCTCCACCAGCTCCCTTGTCCGTGAAGATGTATTTGTAATGAAAACGGCTTGGGATTGCAAGAGAAAACCCGAAGCTTTATCAGCTTTATCCGAAGCCACTTAAGGGGATTGGTGACGGGGAGCCTGACGTCCTGTCCTCCGAGGAATTGCATCCCCACCAGGCGTTTTTCTGCCAGGGTGCCTGAGTTCACCTGTCAGGTGGCCGGCTGCTGCCAGGCGTTTGACGCCCTGGAGGACTATGAGCATCACTACCACACTCTGCACGGAAACGTCTGCTCCTTCTGCAAGCGGGCCTTCCCCTCTGGTCACCTGCTGGACACTCACATCCAGGAGTGGCACGACTCACTGTTCCAGATTCTGGCCGAGCGGCAGGACATGGTGAGTGCTTCTCTCCCACTGGCCAGGGGCAGTCACCACGGGGCTTATTCCCAAGCCATGGCCTCATGGTGCTGGAGCCTAGGGTCCGGACTGGGTGAGGCAGTGGTCCCAGGGTCAGGGTCGTGACACTGTTTCTGCCGCAGTACCAGTGCCTGGTGGAGGGCTGCACCGAGAAGTTCAGGACCAGCAGAGACCGGAGGCAGCACCTGGTGGCCCATCACCTCTACCCTGCAGACTTCCGCTTTGACAGACCGAGGAAGGGCAGCCGGTGCGTGTGGCTCGAGGAAGCCGCCTGCTGAGCCCAGCAGGCCTGGGAGCGTGCGGGCGCCCTCGTGCAGCACCCGTCACCCAGTGTCACAGTCAGCTGTGCGTTAACCCTGTGAGGCAGGAGTCACTAACCGAGGGGGTTGAGCAGGTGGAGGCGGTTTTGTACGTGGCCAGTCTGTCTGCAAGGAGGACAAGAAGGGGGGAGCTGCCTTCCTGGGTCTGTGTAGCCGGTGACCGGGGTGCCGGCACGGGGTCTGCTGGGGGTCCCTCTGCGCTCACACTTCTCCTCCACCCTCCCCGCCATCACCTCTCCTCCATCCTCACATGGGCCTTGGGGGATTTGTCCCAGGCCATGAGCCGTTTCCCGCACATGGAGCCCTTTGGCTCTTTATCTGTCCCGTCAGCATTTTACAAGCTTGACGACAGGACTGTGTGATATCGCTCAGCGTGCACTGGGGGAAGCGCCGCGGGAACTGCCGTGCAGTTCGTGTTTTCTTTGCCTTTTCCTTAACTGATCTTCTCAGGGGAAGCTTTGTAACCATCTAAAGGTTGCATTGATTGAAATCATCTTAGGCTAAATTGTTGTCCCCAGTTAGGACTTTGCTGTTCAAAGTAGAATAATCAGGAGAACCCACTTCAATATGGGAGATTTTTCTAAGACCTTGAATATAACGTAACTCCTTCTTTTCCAAGGAATCATTTTAAGGAGAAAAAAAGCATGCAGTGCTGGACCGAGACAGTGCGGTTAAGGAGGAGCAGCTCAGTATCGTATGACTGGCTTTAGCGAATTTCTCACCTAATTGTTGTGGAAAGACGCTTGGTAACATTGATAGTCATTTACCACATGACACCATAAAGGCAGCAGTTTAAAAGACAAAGTGTGGCTGTTACACCTGAATTCACAAAACGTGGTGTATTGTCATAGTAACAGTCACCTCTGTTTGTCCTGGAATTCCAGTAGCCTGGAATTACTCTGACAAAACAGTCATAAACAGCCAAAACAGCTTTGCGAGTTCACCCCTGGGGGAAGGTGGGGCTGCAGGAGCTGACCCCAGGAGAGTGCTCAGCCTCTGTCTTCCCCAGCCCAGCCTCGCAGGTGTCGACAGGAGCCATGGGGGAGGACCGGGCACCCTCTGAAGGAGACGCCATGGAAGTCTGCTCTGAACACACAGAGGCCCACCCAGAACCTCCGAGAGAGAGGCGGGTCTACGGCCACAGGTCAGTCTAGCCAGGTTCTGAACTTGTGCTTCTGGAGAATTCTGGGTTTGACGCTGAGCGTCCCCACTGAGAGAAGCCGCAGTGGGTTGGAGTGTTGGCTTCTGGGGGAGATGAAAAGCCTGACCACCCCGCTGCCCTCGGGTGACCTGGAGCACTGGGAGCACAGCCTCCTCTGGCCGTGGTCTCGGTGGGGATGGAAAGACGCAGGATGCGACTGCCCAGGTTACAGCCTGCTACCTGTCTTTGTACTGCTAATGGTGTTTTTGTTGGATTAATTTGATTTCAAGTCTAATTTGGGGGTCAGTGTTGGGGAAATGGAAAAAACGACCAACAGGCCCACCCTGTCTGAGGGAGGACCTGGAGGCCCTCTGCGACCTGCTCGCGGGTGTGGTCACTCTGGCCTGAGTGAGCTGGGCCAGTGGGAGAGCAGGGCAGCGGGCTCAGGCTCCATGGGGGGCGGGCACGGGGCAGAGCGTGGCCGCGGTGGCCTCGCTGGATGCAGGGAGCACCCGCCTGAAGAGCCCGTGGCCGCCACGCAAGTCAGGCCCCAGGAGACTGCTGCTGCGTTGAGCCGTCTGTGGGCAAAGCCACAGCGGGTTCCTGTGGACGATTTTCCGTTTCAGGGTACCATCGACCATCTGTTTTGGGCAGGGTGCCGCTCGAGGATTTAAAAGCACCAAGAAGAGAAGCAAGCGCCCGTGATGGTGGAGCCTGGCCCACCGCCCTGCTCGTCCCGGGCCATGAACAGCCAGCTGACTGGGGCCGTGGGGATGCGCGGGTTCTGGGTGGGGACCCCTTGTGGGTGACCGGGGTGCGAGGAGCAGCCGCCACCCTGCACAGCGCCCTTTGGAGACCCGCGGGGTACAGTTTTCCTCGAGTGCTGTAGATAGCTTGAGATGCGTGGAGTAAAGGGCCTTCACTTACTTGGAGTAAATGGCCACCCTTCTGTGCTGGGTGACGGGATTTCGTCCTCGGTGGCCAGTGCTCAGAGGGGGCGACGGGGTGACAGGTCCCTGGGGGCTCTTCCTAGTCTGGGGGAGGTGCCCGCGCTCGCGGGAGACTCCGCCTCGGGCGGGGCTGCGAGGCCTGCGGAGCCAGAGGGGCGATGCGGGCCGCCACGCGGGGCTTGGGAGCGGGCTGTCCCCCTGCGGGGCCGGCTGGGCGCTTGGGCCTGGGGTCTGGCCCCTCTGAGCCCCGGCACAGCTGCGGTCGTCAGCCCGAAGGTGGCTCGTCTCCTCCGCGCTGTTCCCAGCAGTGGTGGGGCGCTCACCAGCCTGCCTGCCCCGCGGGGGTGTTCTGCACCTGGGTTGCTCTCTTCAGACGGCCCCTCCAGCCCGTTCTGGGCTCCTGCTCCTTCTGGAACCCCAGAGACAGCCAGACGCCCTCCAGCGGCCCTTCCCTGTTTCCTGCCCCTCACCTGTCTCTGCTGCATTCTGGGTAATTGCTGAGACCCATCTTTCAGTTCCCTAATTTTCCTATCAGCTGTATCAGGTGTGCTGCTGAACTCATTCACAGGGTCTAATTTCCAGAGTTACGATTTTCAGTTCTTTTAAGTGCTACGTTGTTTTTCTAATTTGCTAGACTTTTATAGCTTTTGTTAATCTTATCTTCAACTCATTCTTTCTTAACATATTAAACTTATTGTACACTCTCTGACTGATAACACCAATATCTGAAGTCTGTGGGTCTGATCCCACTATCCTTTTTTCTGTTGCCTCACTCATGCTGCCTCCTTTCCTGGTGAATTTTATGATATTTGGCTGTGAGTTTTTATTTCTTGGAATTTACCACTGGAGTTTCTCTGACATGTCTAGGTTCCAGCTGAAGAAATGACTATTTGTTTCTGCCATGACTGCAGATCTGTGATCTAGGACCACTGTAAAATAAATTATTAGCAAAATAGATTGTTAAAAATTATTAGGTATGAATTTCCACCCCAATTCACTTTTCTACCCATGCCCTTTCTGTGTTGCCTTTACACAACCCTAGCCAAAGTAGAACATCTGAGGGACAGAAACTGACCCCTCATTTCACTCATAGGAGAAATAGAAATAAAAATACACAGAGGCCCATTCTTCTGCATCCAGTTGACAAAACCCAAAGGTTAGATGGCACAGCCTGCGTGTGAAGTGGGGGCACCATCATCTCACACGTGGCCAGTGGGGGTGCTGCGGGCTCAGCCCTTGGCAGGGGGATTTCCTAACAAGCCGCTTCCGCACGTGCCTTTGACCTAGCAACCCCACCTTTAGGACTGCATTCTGAACCCACAGTGCAATACTTGGAAAGATTTAAGCAAAAGGCAGTTTATTCAGTGAAATTCTTAACAACCAGGTACTGAGAACAACTCAAATGTCCCAATTACCAAATGACCTGAGTAGTTTCGAGAACTGAAATTTTTTGGCTTGGGAAAAAGATTTAGGAGCATTGAAGTTAAAAACCCATAGTCCTGAATTTGAATTAGAAGTATTGTTGTAAGCTATAATGTATATACCATATTTACTAAACCTACAACTTTACTGAAAGCCCAGATTAGTCTTTTGAGATCAAGGAAGCTATTGAGGAATACCAAGCTTGGGCTCAGGAGGCACCCCAGAAAGGTGCTGCTGGTCGAGGGCAAGACAGCTGGTGTGGACAGAACAAGAACTACAACTTGAAGAAATACATTAAATATTCTTAAATCCGTGAGTTCATAATGTCCCTTGAAAGACAAAACACGCTTCCACTGCAGAGACTCTGCTCCAGGGGCTGCAGCTGAGGACTCAGGGCTTCCTCCCCCGGCTCCTTCTCCAAGGAGCAGGCCCAGTGCCTGCCTAAGTGGGGGTGAGGCCGCCTGGGCACAGGCGCCCTTCTGCCCAGCCCCCTCTTGGCGGGCAGGCTCCACCTTGGCATCACTAGGGTGCTGGGCGCTGGCCACTTCCGCAGCGGTGGGGCAGTGGCTCTTGCCAGGAGAGATGGCGGACAGGACCCCAGGCCGGCTCCCCGCTGCCCAGCTGGAGCAGGGGTGTCATGGAAACGGCTGCGTTGTCCTCCCCACCGGCTCCAGAGTCACAGCTCGGAGACTGGGGCGCAGAGGGGTGAGCGAGTCAGCGCAATAGATCGCTCCTAATCTCTTCCCAGGGGACTGACTGACTGACTGCAACAGACTGGAGGAGTTCAAGCCCAGGTTCTCAAGTTTCAAGAGGTGGCTGCGGACACTCGGGGAGAGAGAAGGCTGAGCTGGAGGCTGGTTCACAGGGGGAACCAGGACATTAGGCAGCCAGGGGCGCCCTCGTGCGGTGGGAACAGGAAGTGCAGAAAAGATTGTGTCAGATGTCGCGTATTCATACGTACATGTGGAGTCCAGAAAAATGGCACAGATGAACCTGTCTCCTGGAGAAGGTGATGGCACCGCACTCCAGTACTCTTGCCTGGAAAACCCCATGGACAGAGGAGCCTGGTAGGCTGCGGTCCATAGGGGCGCGAAGAGTCGGACATGACTGACTTCCCTTTCACTTTTCACTTTCATGCATTGGAGTAGGAAATGGCAGCCCACTCCAGTGTTCTTGCCTGGAGAATTCCAGGGACAGGGCAGCCTAGTGGGCTGCCGTCTATGGGGTCACACAGAGTCGGACACGACTGAAGCGACTTAGCAGCAGCAGAACCTATCTCCAGGGCAGAAATAGACACAGACGTAGAGAACAGGCTTAGGGGAATTGGGGGAAGGTGAGGGCATGACGAGTTGAGAAAGCAGCATTGACTTACATGCACTGTGATGTGTAAATCTAGCGGGAGGCTGCTGTACAGCACAGAGAGCTCAGTCTCTGCTCTGCGATGACCAAGAGGGATGGGATGGGGGTGGGGTAGGGAGGCACAAGAGGGAGGGGTGTGTGTGTGCTTACAGCTGACTCACTGTTGTTGTACAGCAGAAACTAACAGCATTATGAAGCGATTCTACTCCAGTTTAAAAAGAAAGACTGTGTCAGACAGGCCAGAACCGGACTGGGTAAGTTGTAGAGGAGTTTATGCCCCGGGGGTTGCTGAAATCAGTAGAGCAATCAGCTGGCGGTTCAGTTAGTTCAGTCACTCAGTTGTGTCCAACTCTGCGACCCCACGGACTGCAGCACGCCAGACTTCCCTGTTTACCACCAGCTCCCGGAGCTTGCTCAAACTCAGGTGCATAGTGTTGGTGATACAATCCAACGACCTCTTGCTCTATCGTCCCCTTTCATCCTGCCTTGTATCTTTCCCAGCATCAGGGTCTTTTTCTATGACTTNTTACTGAAAGCCCAGATTAGTCTTTTGAGATCAAGGAAGCTATTGAGGAATACCAAGCTTGGGCTCAGGAGGCACCCCAGAAAGGTGCTGCTGGTCGAGGGCAAGACAGCTGGTGTGGACAGAACAAGAACTACAACTTGAAGAAATACATTAAATATTCTTAAATCCGTGAGTTCATAATGTCCCTTGAAAGACAAAACACGCTTCCACTGCAGAGACTCTGCTCCAGGGGCTGCAGCTGAGGACTCAGGGCTTCCTCCCCCGGCTCCTTCTCCAAGGAGCAGGCCCAGTGCCTGCCTAAGTGGGGGTGAGGCCGCCTGGGCACAGGCGCCCTTCTGCCCAGCCCCCTCTTGGCGGGCAGGCTCCACCTTGGCATCACTAGGGTGCTGGGCGCTGGCCACTTCCGCAGCGGTGGGGCAGTGGCTCTTGCCAGGAGAGATGGCGGACAGGACCCCAGGCCGGCTCCCCGCTGCCCAGCTGGAGCAGGGGTGTCATGGAAACGGCTGCGTTGTCCTCCCCACCGGCTCCAGAGTCACAGCTCGGAGACTGGGGCGCAGAGGGGTGAGCGAGTCAGCGCAATAGATCGCTCCTAATCTCTTCCCAGGGGACTGACTGACTGACTGCAACAGACTGGAGGAGTTCAAGCCCAGGTTCTCAAGTTTCAAGAGGTGGCTGCGGACACTCGGGGAGAGAGAAGGCTGAGCTGGAGGCTGGTTCACAGGGGGAACCAGGACATTAGGCAGCCAGGGGCGCCCTCGTGCGGTGGGAACAGGAAGTGCAGAAAAGATTGTGTCAGATGTCGCGTATTCATACGTACATGTGGAGTCCAGAAAAATGGCACAGATGAACCTGTCTCCTGGAGAAGGTGATGGCACCGCACTCCAGTACTCTTGCCTGGAAAACCCCATGGACAGAGGAGCCTGGTAGGCTGCGGTCCATAGGGGCGCGAAGAGTCGGACATGACTGACTTCCCTTTCACTTTTCACTTTCATGCATTGGAGTAGGAAATGGCAGCCCACTCCAGTGTTCTTGCCTGGAGAATTCCAGGGACAGGGCAGCCTAGTGGGCTGCCGTCTATGGGGTCACACAGAGTCGGACACGACTGAAGCGACTTAGCAGCAGCAGAACCTATCTCCAGGGCAGAAATAGACACAGACGTAGAGAACAGGCTTAGGGGAATTGGGGGAAGGTGAGGGCATGACGAGTTGAGAAAGCAGCATTGACTTACATGCACTGTGATGTGTAAATCTAGCGGGAGGCTGCTGTACAGCACAGAGAGCTCAGTCTCTGCTCTGCGATGACCAAGAGGGATGGGATGGGGGTGGGGTAGGGAGGCACAAGAGGGAGGGGTGTGTGTGTGCTTACAGCTGACTCACTGTTGTTGTACAGCAGAAACTAACAGCATTATGAAGCGATTCTACTCCAGTTTAAAAAGAAAGACTGTGTCAGACAGGCCAGAACCGGACTGGGTAAGTTGTAGAGGAGTTTATGCCCCGGGGGTTGCTGAAATCAGTAGAGCAATCAGCTGGCGGTTCAGTTAGTTCAGTCACTCAGTTGTGTCCAACTCTGCGACCCCACGGACTGCAGCACGCCAGACTTCCCTGTTTACCACCAGCTCCCGGAGCTTGCTCAAACTCAGGTGCATAGTGTTGGTGATACAATCCAACGACCTCTTGCTCTATCGTCCCCTTTCATCCTGCCTTGTATCTTTCCCAGCATCAGGGTCTTTTTCTATGACTTAGTTCTTCACATCAGGTGGCCAAAGTATTGGAGTTTCAGCTTCAGCACCAGTCCTTCCAATGAATATTCAGGACTGATTTCGTTTACCATTGACTGGTTTGATCTCCTTGCAGGCCAAGGGACTCAAGTCTTCTCCAACACCACAGTTCAAAAGCATCAATTCTTTGGCACTCAGCCTTCTTTATGGTCCAACTCTCACATCCATATGTGACGACTGGAAAAACCATAGCTTTGACTAGATGGACCTTTGTCGGCAAAGTGATGTCTCTGCTTTTTAATATGCTGTCTAGGTTTTCATAGCTTTTCTTCCAAGGAGCAAGTATCTTTTAATTTCATGGCTGCAGTCACCATCTGCAGTGATTTTGGAGTCCAAGAAAATAAAGTCTCTCACTGTTTCCCCATCTATTTGCCATGAAGTGATAGGACCAGATGCCATGATCTTCATTTTTTGAATGTTGAGTGTTAAGCCAGCTTTTTCACTCTACTCTTTCACCTTCATCAAGACATTCTTTAGTTCCTCTTTGCTTTCTGCCATAAGGGTGGTGTCATCTGCATATCTAAGGTTATTGATATTTCTCCCGGTGATCTTGATTCCAACTTGTGCTTCATCCAGCCCGGCATTTCGCATAATGTACTCTGCATATAAGTTAAATAAGCAAGGTGACAATATACATCCTTGATGTACTCTTCTCCCAGTTTGGAACCAGTCTGTTGTTCCATGTCTGGTTCTAACTGTTGCTTCTTGACCTGCATACAGATTTCTCAGGATGCAGGTCAGGTGGTCTGGTATTCCCATCTCTTGAAGAATTTTCCACAGTTTGTTGTGATCCGCACAGTCAAAAGCTTTGGCATAGTCAATAAAGCAGAAGTAGATGTTTTCTCAACAACAAAATGGGAAAGACTAGAGATCTCTTCAAGAAAAAACCAAGGGAACTTTTCATGCAAACATGGGCACAATAAAGTACAGAAATGGTCTGGACCTAACAGAAGCAAGTGATATTAAGAAGAGGTGGCAAGAATACACAGAACTGTACAAAAAATATCTTTATGACACAGATAATCACAATGGTGTGATCACTCACCTAGAGCCAGACATCCTGGAATGTGAGGTCAAGTGAACCTTAGGAAGCCTCACTATGAACAAAGCTAGTGGAGGTGATGGAATTCATAGCTGAGCTATTTCAAACGCTAAAAGACATGCGGTGAAAGTGCTGCACTCAATATGCCAACAAATTTGGAAAACTCAGCAGTGGCCACAGGACTGGAGAAAGTCAGTGTTCATCCCAATCCCAAAGAAAGGCAATGACAAAGAACGCTCAGACTAACGCACAACTGCACTCATCTCACACGCTAGGAAAGTGATGCTTAGAGTTATCCAAGCCAGGCTTCAGCAGTACGTGAGCCGTGAACTTCCAGATGTTCACGTTGGTTTTAGAAAAGGCAGAGGAACCAGAGATCAAATCGCCAACAACCATTGGATCATGGAAAAAGCAAGAGAGTTCCAGAAAAACATCTATTTCAGCAATTAGTGGAGTTTAACAGTGGGGTGTGGCCCCAGGGCTGTGTCTCCCTCAGCACAGCACTCACCACTGGCGGGGGTCAGGGGCGGCAGGGTGTGTGTGCAGCAGACAGTCTTCACTGAAATCATCCAACCAGTCACCAGAAAAACAAATAAGGCCCAGGTGAGTAACCTCAGACACGCAGATGACGCCACCCTTACGGCAGAAAGTGAAGAGGAGCTAAAAAGCCTCTTGATGAAAGTGAAAGAGGAGAGCGAAAAAGTTGGCTTAAAGCTCAACATTTAGGAAACTAAGATCATGGCATCTGGTCCCATCACTTCATGGGAATTAGATGGAGAAACAGTGGAAACAGTGTCAGACTTTGTTTTTTGGGGCTCCAAAATCACTTCTGATGGTGACTGCAGCCATGAAATTAAAAGACGCTTACTCCTTGGAAGAAAAGTTATGACCAACCTAGATAGCATATTCAAAAGCAGAGACATTACAACAAAGGTCCGTCTAGTTAACGGCTATGGTTTTTCCAGTGGTCATGTATGGATGTGAGAGTTGGACTGTGAAGAAGGCTGAGTGCCGAAGAATTGATACTTTTGAGCTGTGGTGTTGGAGAAGACTCTTGAGAGTCCCTTGGACTGTAAGGAGATCCAGCCAGTCCTTTCTAAAGGGGACCAGTCCTAGGTGTTCATTGGAAGGACTAATGCTGTGGCTGAAACTCCAATACTTTGGCCACCTCATGCGAAGAGCTGACTCACTGGAAAAGACCTTGATGCTGGGAGGGATTGGGGGCAGGAGGAGAAGGGGACGACCGAGGATGAGATGGCTGGATGGCATCACTAACTTGATGCACATGAGTTTGAGTGGACTCCAGGAGTTGGTGATGGCCAAGGAGGCCTGGTGTGCTGCGATTCATGGGGTCGCAAAGAGTTGGACACGAGTGAGCAACTGACCTGAACTGAACTGAACTGATACCACTCTAATGACAGAAAGTGAAGAGGAACTGAAGAGCATTTGATGAGGGTGAAATAGGAGAGTGAAAAGACTGGCTTAAAATTCAACGTTCAAAAAACTAAGATCATGGCATCCGGTCCCATCACTTCATGGCAAATACATGGGGAAACAGTGGAAACAGTGACAGATTTTATTTTCCTGGGCTCCAAAATCACTGTTGACAGGCACTGCAGCCAAGACATTAAAAGATATCTTACTTATCTTTGGAGGAAAAGCTATGACAAACCTAGACAGCATATTAAAAAGCACAGACATCACTTTACTGACAAAGATCTGTATAGTCAAAGCTATAGTTTTTCCAGGAGTCATGGATGCATGTGAGAGTTGGATGATAAATGAGGCTGAGTGCCAAAGAATTGATACACTCAAACTGTGGTGTTGGAGAAGACTCTTCAGAGTCCCTTGGACAGCAAGAAGTTCAAACTAGTCAATCCGAAAGGAAATCAACCCTGAATATTCATTGGAAGGATTGATACTGAAGCTGAAACTCCAACACTTTGGCCACGTGATGGGAAGAGCCAACTCATCAGAAAAGACCCTGATGCTGGGAAAGATTAAGGGTTAGAGGAAAAGGAAACACAGAGGACGAGATGGTTGCACGGCATCACCAACTTAATGGACATGAGTTGAATCTCTGGGAGATGGTGAGGACAGGGAAGCTTGTGTGCTGCAGTTCATGGGGTCGCAAAGATTTGGACGCAACTTAGTGACTGAGGAACAAATACCATGAAAGCTATAGAACACTATTCAGATAAATAACAGCTAAACAATTAGAAACGCATCTCATGCATGGTTAGCTTAACATTGTTAAAATGGCAGTGCTCCCTGAAATATTCCCTAATTTATAGATTCAATGCACTGTCAGAAACCGAGTGGACGTCTTTGCAGAAATTGACAATCTGATTCCACAGTTCACATGGGATTGCAGGGACCCCAGAATAGGCCATTCTTGTTCTTGAAAGAAGAGCAAAGTAGGAAAGTTTCAAAACTTAGTACAAAACAACAACAACAACAACTTACTGCAAAGCAGCAGTAACCCAGACACTGGTGCTGGCAGAGGACAGACATGCAGACCAACGGAGTAGGACTGAAGGGCCAGAAGTACAGCCACTCGCATATGGCCAAGCGAGACTCGAGGGCAGGCAAAGACAATGGAGACAAGAGTCGTCTCTCCAACAAATGGTGCTGGGATAGTTGGATGACCGCATGCAAAAGCATCACGTTGGACACTTACCTTACAGAACATTAAAAATTGGATCAGACGCCTCAATGCAAGAATATGACTATAAAACACCTAGGTAAAAACCAGAGTGAATCTCCATGATTGTGGACTTGGCAAAAGAGTCTTAAGTGTGACACCACAAGCAGAAGCGAGGCCTCCCCTGGCTCCAGCGGCTAAAGACTCCTTGCTCCCAGGACAGGGTGCCCGGGGCTGGTCCTGCAGCTCAGAGTCTGCACGCCACGGCTAGAAACCCCACAGGCTGCAACTAGAGACCCTGCAACTAAAACCCAGCCCAGCCAAATCGATTTTTTTTTTAAGTGCAAGCAACAAAATTAAAATAGCCACAATGGATTTAATCAAATTAAAATATTTTGTACTTCAAAGGACACTGTCAAGAAAGTGGAAAGACAAGCCACATAATGGAAGAAAATATTTGCAAATTCTGTATCTGCTGAGGATTTAATATCCTGAGCACATAGAGAATGCTCACAAGCGCTCGACACAAAAGAAAACCCAACTGAAAACTAGGCAAAGGACTTAAGCAGATGTTTTTCTAAAGAAAATATATAAATGGCAAATGAGCACATAAGATGGTGTCACTAGCAAATACAGACTGAAGCCTGAGGCTTCACATTCATTCGGCTGGCTGCAATTAAAATGTCAGAAACAAGTGTTGGACATGATGGGGAGAAACTGGACTTTCCGCTGTAGTTTACCATGTTAACAAATTCAAGGGGGAAGCAACTGATCACTCAAATACATGCCGAAAAAGCACTTAACAAAGTGCAACCTTCACTGATGTTAACGCAGCCTATTAACTAGTTGGAAACGTAGGGCACCTGAAAAACCGCTCCACACATCATGCTTACGGTGAAATGTTAAACGTAGTTGCTTTAAAAAGCAAGAGTAAGACAAAGATGCCCCTTCTGGAAGCTTCTGTCCACACTCACACTGCAGGCTCTAGCCAGCCCATAAGGCAGGAGAAAAGTGAGCGATGTGTACCGATGCGTTTCGTTTCAGCTCCTTAACAGAAATTAATCCTGCCTCCTTCAGGTCCTGGGTGCTGCCCCCGGGCCTCTAGGTGCAGCATTCACCACCCCACGTGGTGGGCACAGGAGCTCACTGAGGGTAGGCGTGAGAGCACAGTTCCTCATTCTACAAATTTTCAAAGTCAACCTGGAAAAACAGTGACATCATTCCTTGAATGTTTAAAGGAATGATAAACTGTTTGGTGTGGTTTTCAAAAACACACGCTTCATACGTGCTGAGACATTTCCTGTCCACATTTTACTGCCTCGGAAATTTTGCATCTTATCATCACGGGCCATGCTGGCTAACTTGTGTGGTTATTTTTCCTAATGGTCTAACTGATGGAAATACAGCACAACATACAGAATTTCAGCAATAGCAAAGCTGTGTGTATTTAGTGAGAAAACACTTGTTTAAAAGTCAAATGAAAGTTAGAGCTCTGGGCCATCTGGGAAGCATCACACACGGTCACGCCAGGGACACACGGGCGGTGTGGCCAATCAGAACCACTTCTGAGGGCGTGCGCAGCGCTGGCGCGTTTGCCCACTGCTGGCTGCATCCAGAAGCGTGTGGCCTCGGGTGATGCAGAAATGGCCTCATTCTTTACAAGGTGATTATTTTAGCCTTCCAGCCTATCGGGATGAAGTATTGCCTCAGTAGTGTTTTCCTGAAATGAAATGTTTCATACTCACAGAAGCAAATGTAAAACCGCCTGCATGTCCTGGCAAGGACAGTAGAGCCCACAGCCCCCCGGCCCCCCGGCCCAGCTCAGGAAGTGCTCAGTGTCAGAGGAGACCCTCGAGGAGGCCTCTGCCCTCCTGGCAACTGCTGTCTGTGATCATTCAAGATCCACGGTCAGATGGTGCAGCCCCTCCCCTGGAAGTCCTGAAGCAAGGCTGAGCCAGCCCCATCCTCTGAGGGGTCCACAGGCACAGTGCCTGTGCCCTGGGGTCTATGCCTGGAGTGGGCGGGGGGCGTCCCCCCAGACACAGAGCTCATGCAGGGGCAGCAGGGGCCCTGGAGCTGACTGGGTGCCAGGAGGGGCCTGGGGCCCAGCCTGACCCCACCCAGGCAGCAGAGGTGACACTGACGTGGGAGCCTGCGACTCGGGTTTGGCGAGCGGGTCACGATCTGGGGTCCTCCACAGGCCCACCTTCTGCGCTCTGCACTTCCAGGGTTCGCCCAGCGTCCACACCTTTGCACAACTCTGCCACCCTGTCTCTGGATCAGGGGGCCTCTGTACCTCCAGAGGCCCGGTCTGCCCTGAACTGCTGTCCTGCCCCTCTGTCCGGGGGTGCCCCACAGGAGTGCGCCGGTAGGCAGTGAGGGGGCAAGGTGCTGGAGCTCGGGGCCTTCCACGCAGGGTCATGACGAGTGAATCCTCCCACACTGGCTCCAGTGGGCTCCTGGCCGCTCGAGGGCTTGGAGACACAGTGGCCGAGGAGATGGCCACAGTCCCTGGGCCCCAAGACCTGGCCCAGAGCACTCAGGGGCCCAAGGAGAAGTCCACGGGCGAACTGTCCTCTCCCATCCTGGGCAGGACCCTACTCTAGAACCAAGGGACAGCCTTGGTAAGTCTGCTTCAGCCGTGCCCAGCAAGAGCACCCAGCTGGTGGGCTCTGGGCCCCATAGAGCCTCAGTCACCCTCCGGTAGTTTGGGTGCCAAGCTCTGAGTCAGACAAAAGGCGCTGACCACCTCTGTGGGGACCTGAGCGGTGAGGCTCCCTAGGGGGGTCTTGGGAAGAACCGGATGTGGAGACGGAGCAAACCAGTGCGGCCGGCTCCTCCCCAAGCCCGGGCTGCCCGGTGCTCTGTGGCGGGGAGAAAAGGATGAAGTGTGACCAGCCTTAGAAAGCAGCAGGTGCGCTCCTGTGGGGGCCTGAGCTCCGTGGCTGCCCTCAGGCCCCCGGCCCCTCCACCGAGCCCACTTGGGGCAGGGACGCTGCCCGCCTTCTCCACCACGTTTCCAGACCACCCCTTGAAAGTCGTGACTGGAGTCGGGTGGAGTTTAAACAGCATGGGTTCAGGACTCTCTGGTCCACATCAGAGGAGAGATGGGCAGCAACTGACCTCCTCCTCCCATCACCAGGCCTTCATCTCCAGCAGCAGGGCCTCAAGAACTCTGTGAGCTGCTCTCTCAAGTCCTGACTTTGCATTTTCCAGGAAACCGAGGGAGAATGAGTGCTAAACACAGAAGTTAATGCCTCGCCATCCTCGCTTCCTACTGCCTGCGCGATAGAACTCCATCTCCTTCCTCTTCTCCAGGTGGCAGGACCCCAACTCTGCGGTCCCCAGGGTGGGAAGGGCCGGGAATTCCCTCCCCTGTGGGCCCCCACAGCCCAGGCGGTCTGCAGCCCGGGTCCCCTACTCCAGCTCCGAGGGTCAGCTCTCTTCTCACCCGGCGCCTGAGCTCCCGATTCCTAAGCTAGCTCAGCACGCTGTCCAGAGGCAGCAGGAGGCTAAGGATCAGGTCTCTGGCTGCCAGCCGCGCCCTGCCGTGCAGTCCTTAGGAGGTTCCTGCCCGTAGGCCCCGCCGGTCCTGCTGAGGGTGCGCCTGACCTCGCCCACGCCGGCCCCCTCCGGCTCCGTCTTGTTCTCTTGAAGGCCAAGCCGCTCCGCCAGGCCCGCGCTCCGCCAAGGCCGAGGCTCCGAGGCCGGCGGCCGAAGCGGGGGCGCCCTGAGCATCACACGCGTTCGGGTAGACAGCACCTCGCCCCTGGTGGACTAGAGAAAATAAATGAGCGTGGGGAAAATGCCCTAAAATTCGCGTGGGCGTTTCCCAGCGGCCACGACGCTGAGAAAGTTCGTTAGTGAAAGCAACAGGTCAGTTTCTCTTTAGCAACTCCGGGGCCGGCGCCGAACTACCATTGTCTGTCTTTGCTCCGAATCGCCTTCCGGCGGCCGAAGCCAGAAAAAACGCACAAGGCTCCCAGGCGCCGCGGCTGCTGGAGACGGGCCTCAAAATGCGTTACTGGCTGTCTTGTACACGAGAAGCCCCATTTCGGTCCATTTCGACACTATAAAACTGTGTTCACTGCTTTTCAGGAAAAGTTGTACAGACATGACTTTTTAAAAAGCTTTCAGGTATCCGTAAGATACCCAGAGATAGACAGGTCTGTGCATCTATCGCAACACTGTTAACAACAAAACACAAGAACCTTAAAAACGAGTCAAGAAGAGGCCCCAGACACCCGCTCCGCACCAGCACCGAGGTCCGCCGGCCCGCCGGCCCGCCCTTCCTGCCCAGCGGACCCGCAGCCCCGGGCCTCCGGCTCTAGGGCAGGTAATACAGGCCGTGGGCGGCCACGGGCGCGGCGAGGAGTCCGGACACCTGCGGCGGGGCGCGGCGGAGCCGTGACGGGGGCCCCCAGCGGGAAGGGCGGGGAGGGCCGGGCCAGCAGCGGCCTGGCCGTCGACCTCAGCTTCTCCAGCTCGGCCTCCAGCAGTCGCTTGGCCTTGGCCCGGCGGTTCTGAACCAGATCTTGACCTGCGTCTCGGAGAGGCTCGGGCTGCTGGAGAACGCGGCGCGCTCGGCGACGGACAGGTGCTGCTGCTGACCGAACCTGCGCTGCAGCGCCAGCAGCTGCGCGGCGGGGAAGGGCGGCCGCGGCTTGCGGTCGCTCGTCGGTTTCCGGAGGGCGCAGGGCGGAGGGCTGCGGCGCCTGGGGGGAAGGAGCACGGAGCGGGCGCGCGGACGCACCCCGGGATCGCCGCCACGGCCGGTCCAGGATGTGAGTCCCGGCTCCATACCGCGGGCCTCCGGTGAGCCGCGACCCCCGAAGCTCGCGGGGTAATAGAAGCAAGGCACGGGAGGGGGAGGCACGAAGCCGCAGCAAGACCTGAGCGGTGAGCGAGGAGGGGAAGCAGAGGTCCGCCTTGGCGGGGACTGTAGCGCGCGCGCTCAGAGAGGCTCGAGACGAGAGGCCCTGGGCCTGGGGTTGCGGGCCCGGCCCCCGGTAGGGCAGGGTAGACCTGTTTGGCGGGGCGGGTGGGCCAGGGCTCGCGCGCCGGAAGCCTTGGGCGGGCTCTCGGGCCGGCGCCTTAGTGGATGGCTACTTCCGAAGTGACGAACGACAGCGCCTTTCCCGCCCTGGTCCTCCGAGCCCGGGCCAAGCGCGACAGGGCACTTACGTGGGGCGCTAGAGGGGGCGGCCGGCGGAAACCAGGCCCGGGGTTCCGCGGCGCCGCGCGGCCTCTCCCCCTGGGGTTGCACGGGCTCCCAGCCCAGCCAGCGCTCGGCTTCCAGCAACGACTCGACGCCGAGGGGCAGCGGGCCGAGCCTCGCACGGTCCCCGTCCCACGTCCTGAGCCCAGCGGGGTTCATGCCGAGCAACGCTGGGGCCATGCGCTGACGGGCGGGCGCTGGGCTAGCGGAGTCCGGCGGGCGCAACGTGGAGGCAGCGCGTCGCGAGACTGCCGCGACTCGGCGGCGCCCCCTCCCTCGGTGGCCTTTTTATAAAAAGCGGCGCCCCTTTCATCCCCAGCCGTCCAATCGCCGCAGTGGCTGCCGCGTGGGTCCAGACGCCCGTTGGTTTCACTGATCCGGGAGGAAGGGACGGGCCACGAGGGGCGGGGCCGCCGGCAGACTCAGGACTGAGACCCGTGCGCCCCAGCCCCCGCCAGCCTGGCGCACCCCGTCGGTTTCCTAGAGCCCGCTGTGGCCGGGCTGGGATACGGCTGGGGCACCGGGAAGCACGAGGCGCTGGCCCCAGCCTCCTCTCTTGGAGGTGCTCCTCTCTCCGAAATGCTTCCGAGACGCCGCGACCAGGTGGAGAGGGATCCCGGACCGGGTTCGAAGAAGGAGCGAAGGTCCGACAGACGCTAGCACGTGTTGGGACTCTTTCTCCGAAACTGAACGGATCTGTGGTTTGGAAACCTTGAGTGCTGCAAACGAGGCGCCGCTCTGCAGTTTCTCCGCCAAAGGAAGAAACCCCGCCCGCATTTTAGAATAAATCACGAGACTGGTTTGCCAGGAACTATTTCATGTCAGAGTCATATCCCTGAAAGCAGAAGCAGCAAACTAGATCGACTGTTTATTTTTGAAAAAGCAAAGTTGTTTAATGAAAACTAGTTCTGGATGATGCTTTGTCCATTTAAGCTAGAGAAATTCACTCAGGAAGTTTCTACCATGCAAATTTAGAAGCAAGACTTGAAAGGGGCCCTCAGAGCCCTCCGGCCAGGCCTGTGTCTGAGGCTAGACCAGCTCTTTCTGCATTCTGAGATAAATTGCCCTTTACTAATGTAATAAAGATGTTCTGAGTTGATTGAAGATAATTGCATCATTAAAGCACTTTCTTTGAAGGCCTCTCTCCTGATAGTTTAGCAGGCCACTCACTGGAGCATTTGAAAAAGAATTTTAATGGGGATAACGGCCAGCTGCCTTGTCCTGCCCCATGTCCACTCAGGATAGCCCAGAGGTGGCGTCTGGGTAGATGATGCAGGGCCTGGGCTGTGCCTGGCTGGTCTGGGGTGGGATGGGGCTGTGGGGCCAGGTACTGGTGCCGACCTTTAGGAGGTCGCCCTGGAGGCATCTGGACTGGTGTGTCTCCCTCCCAGCAAGGTGAGCCAGTGCTGACCAGGCTCCTGCCCAGCCCGGCTCCAGAGGTGGGTGGAAGGTGGAGGAGAGCCCCTGGGTGTGGATGTCACAGCCCAGACCGCAGCACCAAGCTCGAACAGGCTCCGGCCCGGCGGCCTCTCCAGCCCCACTGGGCCCTGGGACAGGAGGTGGCCGGGGTGGTGGGCGTGATTACGGGATCCCATTTCTGTCAACGTGCGGGCTTTTGACGCAGAAGCCTGGACACAGCTGCAGGACCTGGGCACCGTCTCTGGCCACCAGAAGAGGTGAAGGTGCCTGCAGGCACCTGGCTTCCCAGTGGCTCAGGAGCAGGCCAGCCAGGCCTGTGGTGTGGACAGGGGTCCAGGCCCACCCCGGCAGTGGCCCCTCTTGAGGCTGGTAGGTGCTGAAGCCAGTGCCAACTCCCCACCCCATCTCAGGTGAGCCCCTGAAATGATAGCAAAGCCTCAAAGACCAGCCCGCTCAGTCTGCACTGGCGCAGACACTGACCCCCGTTTGAGTGGCAGTGTTCCCGCAGTTTGCTCTGAGCCCTGAGGGGCCAGGAGGTCAGCAAAGTCTGGACATGTGTTCTTCCTGTGTCCTGGTGCCTCCTTTTGGTGCTGAGTTCAAGGGGATGAGCACATCCTGACCTTCCAGAAACGACAGACGAGTCCCGGCACGGGGATCGGATGCCGAGAGGCCTCCTGTCAGTGTGGGGAGGTGAGTTCTGAGAACGGATTTTGTTTTGTAGGACTCATCCATCAGGGTCTGGAACTGCGCAGGACTCAAACAGGAACAGAAAAGCTCCCCCCATCTTGAAACCTAGTGGAGGGGAGGTCTGCTGAAGTGAGAGAAAGTCAAGTCACACTCACAGTGGCAGTGCTGAGGGAGGGAAGCTGGCACCACGTGGCTGGGAACACTGACCATCCCCTTCTGGACGTGGATGGAGGCAGCCGGCGTGGTCTCCATGGTGGCTTACAGGCAGGCGCTTTTGCTGGCAGTTGGTCTGGCTGTTGGACAGCTGGCTCCTGGTCTCGCTCCAGGGCAGCACCGCCCCTCCTCTGGGCCCCTCCTAAAGGCCGCGCCTCCCAGACGGTGCAGTCTGCAGGGGGCACCGTGCGGCCCCACCGCCTCACGCCTGCCCTCCGTCATCTCTCTCAGCCGAGGCCCCCGACAGCCTCCCTTTCATCCCGAAAGACTGGGGCCATTCTCCTTCTCAAAGGCGTCTGTGTTGGAGCCTTTGACTTTTTCCTTCTTGACTTATTGCAAAATTTCTCCAAACACAAGAGGTGCTTTCCATGACTCTGGCCAGAAGCGGGCTAGATGGCACGAGCCCCAGCAGCTGGTGGGTGTGATGAGGGAGAGGCTGCTGGACAGGAGGCCCATCTCCCCAGGTGGATGCTTGGGCTTCGCTCAGGAGAGCACCTGCTCCAGGTCAGATGAGGCCCACGAGATGGGGAAGGCTCAGGCGAGGGTGGGGGCTGAGGAGAGAAGGCCCTGGGACTCATCCTGAGACCCCCGTCACTTCAAGGTGTCTCCCCACGTCTTTCCTTTTCTCCTGCTCCCATCTAGATTCTCTGCCAATTCACCTTCATGCTCACTGTTTACATGCAGAGCTTTGAAACTCGGGCACACCTCTTGATGAGAGAAACCAGAGGAGGAGCCCATTTTATCGAGTGACCCTCTGTCCAGAGCAACGGGTGCAGGTAATTTTGTCCGGTACAGAACGACCTCTCCCCGCCCTGATGTCTGCTGCCTGATCCCCGGGACCCAGCAGTATGTCACAGTGTGTGGCAAAGCTGGGGCTGAGACTGTTCATCAGCTGCTTTGGGATGGCGAGAACACCCTGGAGCATCCAGGTAGACCCAGTCTAATTGTGAGGGTCCTCGAGAGGCCAGAGGGGGCAGCGTGGGACGGACTGAGCCTGTCACAGCTGGCTTTGCCTGTGGCCTCTAGAGGACCCAGAGCCTCCAGCAGGGCCCACCCAGGCTGCTCACACCTGATTTAGCTCGGGGAGACCCACTTGGACCTCTGGCCCCAGGTCTGTGCAGAGGTGTATCTGCGCTGTCTGCAGTCGGGAGACAGTGCATCAGGACAGTGCATCTTTCCAGAGGCAGTAGGGCGCTGGCGTCCCCTACGTGGCACTTCTTATCATCCCGCTTTCGTGGGAGAGGAAACAGGCTCTGAGGGAGGCAATTTGGCAGGGTCCGGCGGGATGGGCCCAGCCCCGAGTCACTCTCAAGTCCGTGCTCCTTCCTCAGCATGCTGCCTGGGGTGGGGGCCTGGCACTGTCTCCATGGGTCAGAGGCACCCGGGAGCCAGGCTCCGTGGCTCCTGGGGCCTTGCTGAGGCGCCAGCTCTTGCAGAGTCCAGGCCGCGGGCATCCCCATCCGCTTCCCTTGCTCTGCCTGCCCTCTGCTGGCAGAGTTGGGAATCAGACTGTCTGTGCCTGGTGGAGGTGGGGCTGTCTCCTGGGCGAGCTGGCTGTGGGTGTCTAAGTGCGGAGACTGGGTGAGCTGGAGGTCTCGGCGGACACAGGAGAGCAGTGGGCCAGGGAAGTCCTTGCCTGCGGTAATGAGGGCCCTAGGGTCGGGCTCGCGGAGCAGCCCAGGTGTGGGCCTGAGCATAGGATGGGTGGGAGTCCACCAAGCTTCGCAGAGGATGCTATTTTGGAATTACTGAATTGTAAATATATATATATATATTATTTTTGAGAGTGAATAACTTTGGAGAAGCTTGAGAAAAGGCAGGGCATGGCAGGAAAACAACACCATTCAGGAGAAGATGGGGATGAGTGTAGGATGGTTCTGGAGATGGGAGCCAAGCTGCCACTCCAGGCTTGATGCCCCTCGGCCCCAAGGCCCCGGGGGACAGTGATTAGACCCAGGGCCTCTGGCCAGTGCTCCAGGGGCATCTGGACAGGGCAGGACCGTGACCCAGGGGTGAGCTAAGAAGGCCGCGAGAGCCCCCGGACAGCAGCCCTCTGGGCAGCCAAGGCCTGTCAGCGGCCCGACCTCTAGCAGCCAGCTGTCAGATTCGTCATCCCTATCGTCTCCTGCTCTCCATCTCAGGACTTCCCTGGTGGCTCAGGCGGTAAAGCTTCTCCCTTACAATGCGAGAGATCTGGGTTCGATCCCTGGGTCAGGAAGATCCTCTGGAAAAGGCAAGAGCAACCCACTGCAGCACTCTTGCCTGGAGAATCCCCTGGACGGAGGAGCCTGGTGGGCTGCAGTCCGTGGGGTCGTGAAGGCTATTTCATTGACCTTTTTGTTTCCTTCACTTAGCTTATGTTTAGTTTGCTCTACTTTGTCAGATTCCTTGGTGTCATGGAAACTGTCATGGATTTTTAAACCTTTCTTCTTTTCTGATACAGCCGTCAGCGCTATGAATTTTCCTGTAAGTACTGCTTTGGTGCATCCTACAATTTTTATGTTTTCATTCTTAGTTCAAAATACTAATTCTCTTTTGATTTCTTCTTTGACCCAAGGTCACTCAGAAGTGTGTTACTGAGTTTCCAAGTATTTGAATTTTTTCAGGGATGTTTCTGTATCTGTTTTCATTTTACATCCATTTGGTAGCACACACTTTGACATTTGTCCTTGGCCTTGACTGGGAGGAGGGAAGGGGAAGCTGGGATGGAGAGATGTTGGGGGCAGAGGCCAGAGCCACAGAGCTCAGAGAAGGGGCCCTCGGACCTGTGAGGCCTGAGGGGCCATGGGACTCAAGGACAGGGATCCCAGGACTCTGAGCGGGTGACTCCACCTCTCCTGGGAGTTAACGGCCCACCCAGAGCCTTGGGGGAGAGCCCTCTGTCAGGACCCTGTGACTGGGGAGGGACTGGTGGGAAGTCATGGCCCCAGAACGGAGGAGACCCTGTGTGGCCTGAGTGCACGGAGCCGGGGGAGAGCGGCGGCTGGGAGCAGTGGGCAGTTCCGGGGCCGGCGTGGCGGGGTCACCCCCCCCTCCCCGGAAGTGCCTGGGGCCTGGCTCATCTCCATGCTGCTTGCCAGCTTTCTTCAAGGACTCTGGGAATCCACAGGAGTGTCCCCGTGGCACCTGGGCCAAGGGATGGCGATACCTGGAACCTGGGGTCCAGCCAGGACCCCAAGGCAGCCCCTGGCCCCGGGGAGAGGAGGGAGGCAGGAGGGAGCCCCCGGCACAGGGCCTCACTGCTCTTCTCAGCACTTCAGGGAGGACTGGCTCGGGCCCCCCGCCCCGCACCTCACTGGCCTGGGAGACAGGTGGCCCTGGCTTGGAGAGGGGATGGAGCCCTGGTGGCTGGGGGGAGCCACCCTGGCCCACCTTAGGCAGTCTTTTGCCCTGTCCCACAGGCTGCCGCGCCGTGGAAAGGGCCTCTCACCAGCCGTGGGCACTGTGGACCAAAGTGCTGGTGAGGGGCACGGGCTTGTAGCATGGGTGGGGAAGGCCGCCGCCCCAGACCCCATCCTGGGAGAGATGGAGGGGTCCTTCTGGGTCTGGCCACTCCCCAGGGAAGTTGGAGAGAGTCCTATTCAGCTGGGCCATGTACTTTCCTCCCAAAGGCCTTCTCCCCGCCCAGCCCACCTGCCCAGCACACGGCCTCCTCTGAATGCCCAGCCAGGCCTTTCAATCCTGGCCTGGCCCCTCCAGCCAGGTGGGGCCCTCCCCAGGGCCAGAGGAGTGTTCAACGAGCCTGATTACCAGGTGGGGCACTCTGGGGACAATAGGCGGTCTGGCTCTAGCTTCCGGGCGAGAGGGAGCTGTGGAACCCTCCAGCTCTGCTCCACGCAGCCGACATGCTCCATCCGTGCCAGCCAGCAGCTGGTTAATCACCTGCAAAACACGATGGCGCCCCCTGGCTGTGAAAATCGCTTCAGGGACTGCGGAGCCAACTTAGTTGCTGGAACCGAGAATTGATTTCCTTTGTCTGGGGCGGCCCAGCGTCCAGCCACCCTGCAGCAGAGAGGGGTCCCCTCAGCACAGTCACGGGGATGAACCGTGTTCTAGAACACGCAAGGGGAATTCTCCTTTTCCCCCGGTTATGAGCAACATCAGACTGTCCTCACAGACAGCAAGAAGCCTGGGGGCAATGCCTGGGAGCCCCTGCTCCAAGCGCCCATCTACCCACCTGCCTACGGAGCCCTTTGCACTTGGGGCAGGTGGAAGGTACTAGATGCTAAGGCCTGCAGGCATGACTTGGAGACGGTGCCCACGTCTCAGACCCCTGAGCTCTGCCCCCTGCATGACGCAGCGCTGTACCGCCTGTGTGACGCTGCCCGCCTGGGCTCAGAGCTCACCCACGCCAGAGGACCAGGGGCGTGTGCCCAGTGCCAGTTACAGGAGGGTCTTGAGGGGAAGGGGGGGGTGAGGGGGACTGGGACTCGAGTGCCTGGCTCCAGTCTTGGCTCTGCTGAAGGGCTGTGCCCCCTGACCTGGCACCCTAACCTCTCTGGGCCCCAGATCCCTGCTTGGTCTCCCCCGCATAAGCCAGAGCAAACACACAGAGCATCCCCTTGCTCATGGCCATCAGAGCCCCTGCCCACTGCCCTTGCACCCCCTCGTCGGCCAGGCACAGAGGCCCTGGGGCAGAGCAGGTCACCAGCCACGCAGGGCAGTGGGTGGCCTTAGGGGAAAATGGGCTACTGGGTCTGGCTGCTCAGGGGAGGGAAGAGGGTCCATCTTATCCCAGGTGCTCAGGGCCGACGGTGCCCGCGCAGTTGCCCGGGGCCTTGAGAGGGGAGGGCACCTCTGACTGGTCTCAGGGTCAGCTCTGTAGACAGGGACCCTCTCTCCAGTGAAGTGGGGTTCCGCCAAAGTGCCGTTAGCCTTCCCCAACACCCCGTGCAGTAGGACCACTCCCCACAGGGCAGGCAGGCCTCTGAGTCTCTGCGGGAGGCTTCCGGAGTTTGTAATCCTGCCTAATCCTGCTTCAGATCCCCGTGGGCAGGAGGAAAGCCATACGCAGTGGACTCAAGTCACCCAGCAGATCCTGGTTCCGGGGACAGGCCAGGGCTGGCCCTCTGCAGCCCCGAGTCCCCTGCTCAGGGCCCTGGAGGTCCAGGCCCAGGACCTGTGCTCAGGTGTGAAGCGGAAAGATGAAGATGCCTGCCTTGCCTGCCTCTCTGGGGCCTCCCCTCAACTTGTGCAAGGTCACACACAGGCCGCGTCAGCCAGGCGGGTCTGGGTCCAGGGCCAAAGTAAGCCAGAGCTGGGGCCCCCCCAGAACCTCGGACGGAGCTGCAGGAGACTTTCAGGGGCGCTCTGGGACTTCTGTTCACACTGAACAGACCCTGCCTCAGGAAGCATTACATGTCTTGGGACGTTCTCTCTGAACTGATGGCCTTGCTCCTGAACATGACCAAGCTGGAGGCCAAGGTGCAGTGAGGGCCAAAAGAACCATCCTGGATGGCGCGTCCTCCCGGCCCGGGCCCCGACCCCGGACGGTGTGTCCTCCCCGCCCAGGCCCTGACCCCGGACGGCGCGTCCTCCCCTCCTGGGCCCCGACGAGAGGAAAGAGGGTCTTGGCCACCCTGTGCACCCTCCACAGTGGCCGCTGGGCAGTGCCTGGGGCTCTCCAGAGACACGAAGTGAATGAGGAGCAGCAAGGGGCCCAGGGGTCACACGGGGCATTCCCAACACATCCTCCAACAGCCGTGACGGCACCTGACACGGGAGAGGGATGCTTAGGCGGCTTGGTCAAGGAAACCCAGCGTGAAATCTGAGCAGAGACTCCAAGGCCAGGAGCACTGTGGGGACGGAGGCGGGAGGGGGCAAGAGGACCTTGGTCATCCCATCCGGGACTGAGACTGCGTTTTGTTCTAAACATGTCAGGGCAGAGACAGGCAGGAAGCATCAGAGGCTCAGACCAGAGGAGGTGTGACAGCTCTCTCTACCTGCCTCACAGGCTCCTCCAGCAGGGTGGGTGGGCTGCAACCAGGAGCTCTGCAGAGACCATTGGTGGGGGCCAATGAGGGCCTGACCGGAGCAAGGGGGATTTCTCCTCTGGATCAAAGCAGGCCAGCAATGTGGATTGTGTTTGAGGATGCTGTGTTTGGAAACAAAACAGGATAGAGGATAACTAATAACTGAGCATCTAATTTAATCCTGGTCCGAAAGCCTGTTTATTTAGACCAAGCAGCTGAGTGAACACTTTGGCAGTGGGTCTGACCACCAGGTCCTGGAGCAGGGTGCCTGTCAAGCCAGGGCTTGAGTCAAGAGGGGATGAGGGTCGGGCACCCCCAGACTGCCCGGGCAGACTCCAGATGGGTCGGGGTGACGGGCTCATTGTGGGGAAGCTCACGGGCATGGAGGGAGCTCCTCCCCTGGAATGGCACAGGCTCCAGGCAGCCACCCTGGTTCCCGACCCTGACCCACACACACCTGCAGCCTCATGCAGCTGGAGCCCGGCCATCGCAGGCCCTCTATTGCAATGTGAACTGTGTGTATGAGGATGTTGTGTTTGGAAACAAAACAGGATAGAATGTAACAACTGAGCATCTAATTTAATCCTGGTCCGAAAGCCTGTTTATTTAGACCAAGCAGCTGAGCGAACACTTTGGCAGTGGGTCTGACCACCAGGTCCTGGAGCAGGGCGCCTGTCAAGCCCGGGCAGACTCCAGATGGTTCAGGGTGACGGGCTCATCGTGGGGAAGCTCACGGGCATGGAGGGAGCTCCTCCCCTGGAATGGCACAGGCTCCGGGCAGCCACCCTGGTTCCCGACCCTGACCCACACCTGCAGCCTCATGCAGCTGGAGCCCGGCCATCGCAGAGGTGGGCCAGCAGAGGACTGGGCCTCGACCGGAACTAGAGGGTTCTTTACTTCCCTGGGGGCCAAGCCTGGGCTGGGGTCCCATTCTGTGTGCCCCTCAGCCGGGCACTGAGTCACTGGACCCTCTCTGGGGCACATGCGGCAGGCTTCCCAGGGGAGGGCCAGAAGCCACGCCCCCGGCCCCCGCAGGAACCCCCGAGGACGTTCGAGGGCGTCCTGGTCAGCAGGGAGGCGCACGCTCCCAGTCCACGGGCGGGGCGCACGCCTGCCGCCCCCAGCGGCCTCCCAGGCCGAGAGCCCTGCCCAGGCTCCATGCCCCTAGGTGCCCGGGAGGCGTCTGGAGCGTCCCGCAGCGGAGCCCCTGGGCCGGCAACGGCCCTCAGACGCCACGGCAGGGCGGGGGCCCGTGGGGAGGCCGGGCAGGTCCCGGGGAGGGAGCCGGAGGAGCGGGTCCTGCGGCCGCTCCCTTCCCGTGGCCTCCGCTCCCGCAGCCTCCCAGAGCACCACTGTCCCCCCTCCCACCCCGCCTCTCCCCTCCCACCCCGCCTCTCCCCTCCTCTCCACACCTGGCCTCTGCTCCCCTCCCCGCCGCCTCCTCCCCGCTCCCGCCTCCGTCTTCGCCCGGGGTAGTTGCCGCTTTGAAGCCCCCGCCGGCGGCTTCGCGGCGTCCTCAGCGCTCCCACCTGCGCGGAGCTGCCCTCAGGCCCCTCGGTTTCTGCTCCTTTTCATCCTTTCCTTTTCAACTTGATTAAAACCAGTGGAGAAACAGAGGGCAGGGGGCGGCGTCATGGTCGAGGGGGCGGAGCCTACGCTCTGGGGAGGCCCCGCCCCGCCCCGTCCGGTCCCGGGCCCCTTCGTGCGGGAGGGCGGGGCGAGGTCACGGCCTAGGGAGCGGAGCCTACGCTCCGGGAAGAGGCGAAGCCCCGCCCCGCCCCGCCCCGCCCCGTCCGGTCCCGGGCCGCTGTGTGCAGGTGCGTGGAGACACCGCCTGGGCTGTTTCAGCGAGGCCATGCGTGGCCAGCTGTCCTGAGCCCACAAAGCGACCAAGTGTGTCTCCCAGGTACTGCTTGGTTGTTTTTAGTGTTTGTAGAAAGAATGAGACGGAGAAGGAGAGAAAATTCGGACAGGTTTAGGGGACAGGCCACAAAGGCCCCACCCCAGTCGTCCTGGACCAAGGGCCTCAGAGGCTGTGCTGGGCCTTCCTGGAGCGGGGGGTGTGCAGGACCCCGTAGGTCTTGCCCCGAGGAGCTCGAGCTGATGGCGGGGGCGCGGGTGGTGGGGGAGTAGTGCCCTGGAGTTCAGCTCCGGTTCCCTCAACCCCCAGCTCTGCCCGCAGCGGTGAGGGACTGGCTGCAGACGTGGGGGGGAGGTAGTCGGAGGAGGGCACCTACCGTTTTCACGCGTCTTCCTGGGGAGTCCCGTGGAACAATCAGCTTTTCAAGCAAAGGCGCAGAGCTCGGGTGTAAACTCGCTTCATTCGCTCATTCACTCATTTATTAAAGAAATAGCTGTGGGCATTTTTCCAGCTGTACCCGGGCCCTAGAATGTAGCCCTCGGGAGCCAGGGAAGAACTTTGGAGAACAACTCCTTGGGGCCCTGTCCCAGCTCAGGCCTAAGCCTGGTCCCTAACTCCTGTCCCCTGGGCCTTGCAGCTTCCTCCCCCCTCCAGTATTCTTGCCTGGAGAATGCCATGAGGAGAGGAACCTGATGGGCTATAGTCCTCGGGGTCGCAAAGAAGAGAGGCGACTGGAGTGACTTTGTTATGCCCAAGTTGCGAAATCTCCCAATGAGCACCAGGGAGCCGATATCTGATGCAAAAGCAAGAGATTTTTTGTTACCAAGCTGGAGCTGGGGCTCCCACCCATACCGACTCAGCGGCTATAGCGAGGAGCCCTGAGCTCTGGGTTATATTGCTTATAAAGGGTATTCTCGCGCCAGAAATTTGAAAGACAGGAGTTTCTGGGTTGGGAGATGTCTAATTGGTTACGTTCTGTGGAAGGGTTAGGTGTTGGGTTCTGATTGGTTCCCATTTCCTGCTGGCCACGGGTTCCGATTGGTCCACGGGTAGTGGGGTGGGGTTAAGGATCTCTAAAGACTCTTGGATTTCCAAAGGATCTTTTCCTGGAACCTTACAAAATGGAGTAGCTTAGATTTTTCCACTTAGTGCCACTTTGATTTAGCTTGTGTTTCTTCCTCGGATATGAGGCTGACTAGCCATGTTTTTCAAGTGATCACGTGTGTCCAAAGGCCCGGATCAGAGAGGAGCATTTGGGGGCCGGCTTCGCCAGGTGAGAGGGAGANACTTAGTGCCACTTTGATTTAGCTTGTGTTTCTTCCTCGGATATGAGGCTGACTAGCCATGTTTTTCAAGTGATCACGTGTGTCCAAAGGCCCGGATCAGAGAGGAGCATTTGGGGGCCGGCTTCGCCAGGTGAGAGGGAGACGTCGAGGCCCGAGGGACACAGGCGGCCCTCCCAGGTCACGGGCGGCACTGGTGAAGGGAGGGAGAGTTTCAGGAAGCCGCAACAGGGTGCAGCCGCCTGGCTCCGCCCCCGGGGGAGGTGCCTGGAGGAGAGCAGCTGTTTGGGGATGGTCACAGGCAGCTGGGAACTTCCCTCGGAGCTGGCAGCCCACCCCAGTTATGGTGTGTGCTCCCCCCTGATCCCAGCCTGGCCTGCCCTCCTGATAACTGTCACCCCGCCTCCAGAGAGCTCCAGGACCCGCCAGAGCCTCTTGCTCGCCTGGCTCCACCATCAGGTGGATTACAAGGGAGCCCTGGGCGACCCGCCTCCACGACAAGCCTGGGCCCTTTCCCAGCAGCTGCCGCACTGGCCGCTGCTCCTGAAACACCGCCTTCCTCAGTTTGCTTCCTTCTTTCACTTTCCAGCTGTTCATCAGATTTAGCAGAGATGTCTCAGAAAGCGTTGACTGCAGAAGTCCTTCTGTCTGGGGCAGACACCCCCCGGTTGCTCCCAGGCCTCCTCTGAGTCGGGAGTGGGGAACGGGCAGCGTGGGCACCACATTGGAGGCCCTTGGTGCCTAGGAAGCACAGCGGCAGCCTCTGCCTCCCAGACGCCTGGACGCTGCGGGGGAACGCCCTCTCCCCCTTGGAGGTGAGAGGAGGTGTGGGGGGTGGGGTCCCCAAGTGCCAAGCTTCCCCTCGGTGTCCCTCCGAGCCTCAGCACCTCCTCCCCTGGTTCTCAGCTGGCCGCTGACTTGGGATGCAGGGGCCCTGTGGCAGGGGCAGGGGGGGCTAGACCACAGGGTCTTCATGACTGACTGGCCCTCGTGACCCCCACACTGCTCCCCCAAGTGGGGAGGGGTCTGAGCTGCAGGACCCAGAGGCTGTGAGGTCACAGCCTGCCTTGGGCCTGTGGGGTTGAGGGCTGCTTGCTGGGACCTGCACGGGGCCATGGGCGCGCAGGGACGCCTGCAGGACTAAGTCTTGGGAGGAGGTGCTTTTGGGGACAAGCAGGAAGACCCGTGAGGGCGGCCCAGGCTAAGCTCTGGCTCCTGGATGGTGCGGCCGGGCCTCGGTGTGACGATGCGTGCAGAGCAGAGGCACGCCAGGGCCCTGCACACGTGACCCCTCCCAGGGCACCACTAGAGGCGACCGCCCAGCCCCAGCGCCCTCCCACAGCCCAGGAGGACGGAAGCTGCAGGCCTTGGCCTCCAATGTGTTTCCCTGAGGCCCACTCCTGGCTCCTCGACACTGGGTCTTCGTGCTAGGGTGGGTGGGGACAGCAGGAACTCCTGGGGTCTCCTCCAGAAGGACTCTGACCCCCGCCTGGGGCTCCACCGGTGGCCTTGTCACTTCCCCAAAGCCCCACCTCCTGAGACCTTCACCACGGGGTTATGATCTCAGCACAGGAAGTCTGGGAGGGCACAGCAACCAGGCCCCCATGCTGATGGGACAGTGAACCACAGGGGACTGAGGGTGTAGCCTCCGTGAGCCCCAGCCCTAGTGGAGCCACAGGTCCTGTGGATGTCCCCAGAGGCCCTGAGTGGGTTCACAGAGGGCAGACCCCCAGGGAGTGCTGGAGCAGGGTCCCGGTCACTGGGGTTCGGTGGAGGCCCGAGGGCAGGCCCCAGAGTGGGAGGGGCTCAGGGACCCCCTGGGAGGCTGTGTCCTCGGGACGGGTGAGGGGCGCCTGTGACTTCCTCTGGTGGGTCCCCAGTGGGGAGGGGGAACGAGGGCCGTCACTGACGGCACCCTGGCAGGTTTGGGTGGTTGGTGGCTTCCCAGGCTGACCACGGCCGGCTGTGTCTGCGGCTCCACCTCTGCTGAGAGTCGACCTTTGTCCGTCTGCAGGGTCAGCCCGTCTGTCTCCACCTCCTGCAGCCTAAGGGCGCTTCTCTTCTCAGGGACCAGAGGCAGACCCAGGGCAGCACGCATGGGTTCCTGCCCGGGGGAGGAAGGCGTGGCCCCGGCCATCCCCCCGCTGGGGCCCGGCGACCAGTTCCACCTGTTTGTGAGCTACAGCAGCGTGGACGCCGTGTGGACCCACGGGCTCACCGGCCGCCTGGAGGCCGAGCTCCCGGGGCTGCGGGTGTGCCTGCACGAGCGGGACTTCACGCCCGGCAGGAACGTGCTGGAGAACATGGCGGGCTGCATCCAGCAGAGCCAGAAGGTGCTGCTGGTGCTGAGCGAGGACTTTGTGCAAAGCCGCTGGTGCCTCCTGGAGGCAGACCTGTCGCTCGTGGGCTCCTGCCTGGAGAGGAAGCCGGTCCTCCCCGTCCTGCTGCGGCCCTGCCGGGTCCCGCTGCACCTCAGCCACCTGACCTACCTGGAGGCCACGGATGGCCGCTTCTTCCAGAAGCTGGTGCAGCTCCTGTGCACCCCCAGCCAGCGCCTGGCGCGCCCCCCGGCCCTGCGCTCGGCCCCCGCCCTCTACAGTGGGAAGGCCCTGCTGACCCTGGACTGCATCAACAGGGAGAGCCTGCCGTCGTGGGAGGTGGGCAGCTTCAGCACGCTGGCCGTGCCGGACCCCCTGAAGGAGGTGCTGGAGGACCCCGAGCTGTACAAGCGCGCCGTGGGCATCCTGAACAGCGTGCGCGCGCCCCGCTGCTTCCTGCGCTACCTGGGCTGCAGGGTCCTCCTCGCCATCCTCCTGATTCTACTCGCCGTGGTTTCGCTGTTCTTGCCCTTCACCGTCTGGTTCGTGGAGCGCCCGCCAGCTCAGTGGTTCCCTGTGATCAACGCCACTGCATTTTTCTGTCTCTTTTTAATGATCTTAAGTGTCAACACGCTGTGCTGGCTCCGAAGGTCTTCCAAGAGGACCCTGCGGGAGCTGGCGTGCCGCGTTGGGGAGGCCAACCTGTTCCTGGCGAGCGGCCATCCACGGGGATGCAGAGAGTCGGACTCGACTGAGTGACTGACCTGACTAATGAGGGCCTGAAAGCAGCCAGTGGGATTCCCCCTTATCAAAGCAGGCCGGCAATGTGAACTGTGTGTATGAGGATGTTATGTTTGGAAACAAAACAGGATAGAATGTAACAACTGAGCATCTAATTTAATCCTGGTCCGAAAGCCTGTTTATTTAGACCAAGCAGCTGAGCGAACACTTTGGCAGTGGGTCTGACCACCAGGTCCTGGAGCAGGGCGCCTGTCAAGCCCGGGCAGACTCCAGATGGTTCAGGGTGACGGGCTCATCGTGGGGAAGCTCACGGGCATGGAGGGAGCTCCTCCCCTGGAATGGCACAGGCTCCGGGCAGCCACCCTGGTTCCCGACCCTGACCCACACCTGCAGCCTCATGCAGCTGGAGCCCGGCCATCGCAGAGGTGGGCCAGCAGAGGACTGGGCCTCGACCGGAACTAGAGGGTTCTTTACTTCCCTGGGGGCCAAGCCTGGGCTGGGGTCCCATTCTGTGTGCCCCTCAGCCGGGCACTGAGTCACTGGACCCTCTCTGGGGCACATGTGAAATCCAGGAGAGCTCGTCCCTCCCGGAGCCGGTGGCGAGGAGCCCGGGATGCCAGGGAGCCCTGCAGGACTGAAGGGCCCTGTGCTTTGAGAGGTGGGGAGACATGCACCGGGTCGGGGGCAGAGGCAGGACCCTCAACCGAGGCCCGAAAGGGTCTGATGCAAAGCTGAGGGGTATCCCAGCGTGAGAGCTCCTAGGGTCCAGGCACTTCCTGCCATGTGAACCTCGGAGAACAACTCTTGGGGCCCTGTCCGAGCTCAGGCCTAAGCCTGGTCCCCAACTCCTATCTCCTGTCTCATCAGCTTCCTCCCCCTCTCCTCGGGTGGCCTCCCCTCCTGCCACACCACACACCCTCACACATATACAGATACAGGGACCCCCCACCCCCACCTGTGGCTCCCAGAGCCCAGAGACCTGCAGTGCGGGTGCTGGACCCACCGCACTGGGCCCACTCTCTGCCGGGCTGCCGGGCCCAGGGTCCCCGGGGACACCTGTCAGACTGGGGCCCTCTGGACTCCTGCTGGCCTCCACCTTGTGATCAGGCCCAGACACCAGATCTGGAAGGGCTCCTTTGAAATCTGGGACCGTGAGTGCAGAGACCTCACCTGGCCAGGGGCCTCTGTGGGTGAACCTCAGTCTGACCAGGTGAAGGCGAGGGGCAGCCATGGACACGCCCCGTGCTGACCAGCACCTTCAGCTCCCCCGGGCCTCAGCTGGGACTGTGGCTCTCAGGCTCCTGCCTCCCCACCCGGGTGTAGCACCCCTGGGAAGCAGGACCACACCCAGGACCAGGGCCTCTCCCTGGCCCCGTGGCCCCACAGTCCCTCGTGGGCTCTGCTGTGGGCACAGCCCTGCCCCAGGCCCCCTCCCTGCAAGGCCTCAGTCTGTCTTTTCTAAAATCGCACTCAGGCTCCTCCTTGCCCCGTGGGTTCCCGCCCGTCCTCCGCCCGAGGAGCCTCAGCACACAGACTGGTAGGAAGGCAGGAAGCTGCTGCCACAAGGACCCCCACTGGCAGCCCAGCAGGAAGTTCCAGAAGGGCGGAGGGAGCTGGGCCAGCATCCTGTTGTTGCCTTGAAAACAGAGGAACTGAGTGCCTGGCTGGCTGCCGAGGCGTGAGCTCTCCAATCATGCAAGTGGGAGGCAGGCTTCCGTGTGTGTGGCCACTTGTCTCCCCCACGGCCCCAGCCTGCTGTGCGGAGCTGGGGTCCTGCCCTCCCTCTGGGCTCTGGGCGGTGGGCCCGGCCTGCTTGAGGCTCTCTGTGCCCCCGGCCAGTCACAGCTGAGCAGAGAGCCGGCCACCAGCACCATTTCCAACACCACCATTTCCACCCCCCGTCAGAGGCCCTTCCGCCTGCCCTCGCCTGAGGCTGCCGTCGTACCTAGACCCTTCTGGGGTTGTGGGCAGACCCTGGCTAGGGGAGTGGGGACTGCAGGCCTCAGGTGAGGCCTTCCCTGGGCCTGGAGCTGCACCTGGGGGTGGGCACAGTCCAGGTGAGGACATGGTTGACCCAGGGCAGAGGAGCCTGTCGTGTGGAAAGCTGACCTGAGCTTGGTTCTCCCACCCTCTCATCCATCCCAAATATGTCTGCTACTTGGCAGGCTGGAAACACGGGTGCCCACTGTGTCCACTTCCTGACCTTGCCGAGCAGGGACAGTGAGCTAGGACACAGCGCCTGTGCTGGGGGCTGCTGGGGATGGTTGAGACTCCAGGGGGCCCTTACTCAGAGGCCTCCTGAGATCTGGAAGCGGAGAGGGAAAGGGTGACTAGTAGAGGCGATGGAGGCTGGGTGTGGCTGGAGCCCTGGGGCTGACTGAGGGGCCTGCAGGGTGAGGGGTCCCGGGAGCTCGGGAGAAGACCATCTGGGATCCTGCTAGCCAGCAGGGCCCACTCCCCCTGGCAGCACCCGCACCTGTCTAGACACCGATCAGATGCTCAGAAGGCAGCTGGCTGAGGTCTTCCAGTGCAGCCTTGATGGGAAGGAAAGAGGGAGCTGCCCCGCCCACCGCCAAGAGCCCTGGTAACAGGCGGCAGGGGGCGTGGGGTGTTGGCTCCCTCCCTCCAGAGAGCATTGTGCCCTGCCAGGGCCTCTTGCTCACCTGGCACCACCATGAGGTGGATTCCAAGGGAGCCCTGGGCGTCCCACCTCTGGGACCAGCCTGTGCCCTTTCCCAGCAGCTGCCTCACTGGCCGCTTCTCCTGAAACCCCTCCTTCCTCAGTTTCCTTCCTTCTTTCACTTTCCCGTTGCTCATCAGATTTAGCAGAGATGTCTCAGAAAGCGTTGGCTGCAGATGTCCTTCTGTCTGGGGCAGATACCCCCTGGTTGCTCCCAGGCCTCCTCTGAAAATGGGCGTGGGGAACAGGCAGCGTGGGCACCACATTTGAGGCCCTTGGTGCCCAGGAAGCACAGCAGCAGCTTCTGCCTCCCAGACACCTGGATGCTGCGGGGGAGTGCCCTCTCCCCCTTGGAGGTGAGAGGAGGTGGCAACTGGGGCCAGGGGCGGGGGGAGGGGCGGGGGGGTTCCCCGGGGTGGTGGGCGGGTCCCCATTGCCAGGCTTCCCCTCGGTGTCCTTCCGAGCCTCAGCACCTCCTCCTCTGGTGCTCAGCTGCCCGGCCAGCTTGGGATGCAGGAGCCCTGTGGCAGGGGCAGGGGGGGCTAGACCACAGGGTCTTTCGAGCTGACTTGGCCCTTGTCACACCCACTCTGCTCCCCCAAGTGGGGAGGAGCCTGAGCTGGAGGACCCAGAAGCCGTGAGGTCACAGCCTGCCTTGGGCTTGCGGGGTTGAGGGCTGCTTGCTGGGACCTGCAAGGGGCCGTGGGTGGGCTGGGAAGCCTGCAGGACTGAGTCCTGGGAGGAGGTGCTTTTGGGGACAAGCAGGCAGACCCGTGAGGGCGGCCCAGGCTAAGCTCTGGCTCCTGGACGGGCACAGCGGGGCCTTGGTGGGAGGATGCATGCAGAGCAGAGGCACGCCAGGGCCCTGCACGCGTGACCCCTCCCTGGGCACCGCTGGAGGCGACTGCCCAGCCCCAGCGCCCTCCCAAGGCTCAGGAGGACGGAGGCTGCAGGCCTCGGCCTCCAGTCTGTATCCTTGAGGCCCACTCCTGGCTCCTCCACACCGGGTCTTCGTGCTAGGGTGGATGGGGACAGCAGGAACTCCTGGGGTCTCCTCCAGAAGGACTCTGACCCCCGCCTGGGGCTCCACCGGTGGCCTTGTCACTTCCCCAAAGCCCCACCTCCTGAGACCTTCACCACGGGGTTATGATCTCAGCATAGGAAGTCTGGGAGGGCACAGACAACCAGGCCCCCATGCCGATGGACAGTGAACCACGGGGGACTGAGGGTGTGCCTCCATAAGCCCCGCCCTGGTGGAGCCAGAGGTCCTGTGGATGTCCCCAGAGGCCCTGAGTGGGTTCACAGAGGGCAGACCCCCAGGGAGTGCTGGAGCAGGGTCCCGGTCACTGGGGTTCGGTGGAGGCCCGAGGGCAGGCCCCAGAGTGGGAGGGGCTCAGGGACCCCCTGGGAGGCTGTGTCCTCGGGACGGGTGAGGGGCGCCTGTGACTTCCTCTGGTGGGTCCCCAGTGGGGAGGGGGAACGAGGGCCGTCACTGACCGCACCCTGGCAGGTTTGGGTGGTTGGTGGCTTCCCAGGCTGACCACGGCCGGCTGTGTCTGCGGCTCCACCTCTGCTGAGAGTCGACCTTTGTCCGTCTGCAGGGTCAGCCCGTCTGTCTCCACCTCCTGCAGCCTAAGGGCGCTTCTCTTCTCAGGGACCAGAGGCAGACCCAGGGCAGCACGCATGGGTTCCTGCCCGGGGGAGGAAGGCATGGCCCCGGCCATCCCCCCGCTGGGGCCCGGCGACCAGTTCCACCTGTTTGTGAGCTACAGCAGCGTGGACGCCGTGTGGACCCACGGGCTCACCGGCCGCCTGGAGGCCGAGCTCCCGGGGCTGCGGGTGTGCCTGCACGAGCGGGACTTCACGCCCGGCAGGAACGTGCTGGAGAACATGGCGGGCTGCATCCAGCAGAGCCAGAAGGTGCTGCTGGTGCTGAGCGAGGACTTTGTGCAAAGCCGCTGGTGCCTCCTGGAGGCAGACCTGTCGCTCGTGGGCTCCTGCCTGGAGAGGAAGCCGGTCCTCCCCGTCCTGCTGCGGCCCTGCCGGGTCCCGCTGCACCTCAGCCACCTGACCTACCTGGAGGCCACGGATGGCCGCTTCTTCCAGAAGCTGGTGCAGCTCCTGTGCACCCCCAGCCAGCGCCTGGCGCGCCCCCCGGCCCTGCGCTCGGCCCCCGCCCTCTACAGTGGGAAGGCCCTGCTGACCCTGGACTGCATCAACAGGGAGAGCCTGCCGTCGTGGGAGGTGGGCAGCTTCAGCACGCTGGCCGTGCCGGACCCCCTGAAGGAGGTGCTGGAGGACCCCGAGCTGTACAAGCGCGCCGTGGGCATCCTGAACAGCGTGCGCGCGCCCCGCTGCTTCCTGCGCTACCTGGGCTGCAGGGTCCTCCTCGCCATCCTCCTGATTCTACTCGCCGTGGTTTCGCTGTTCTTGCCCTTCACCGTCTGGTTCGTGGAGCGCCCGCCAGCTCAGTGGTTCCCTGTGATCAACGCCACTGCATTTTTCTGTCTCTTTTTAATGATCTTAAGTGTCAACACGCTGTGCTGGCTCCGAAGGTCTTCCAAGAGGACCCTGCGGGAGCTGGCGTGCCGCGTTGGGGAGGCCAACCTGTTGCTGGCGCCGCACTCGGTGCTCGTGGGCTGCGAGACCAAGAACAAGCTCTACTTCGTGTACGTGCTGCTGGGCGACTGCAAGCGGGCCTTCCTGGGCGGCCCCGAGGGCGAGGCCGCGTTCCAGGAGGCCATCCTGCGGTTCTCGTCCAGCTACGCCTGCTGCCTCGCGCACAAGCACTTCCCCCACTGGGATGAGGCCGTGAGGGCCACGGGCCACATGGAGGTGGGCCTCTGCTTCTGCCAGTTTGTGTCTCTGCAGCTGAGAAGACTCGGGGCAGTCGGGGTGAACCCCGTGTGACGGTCTGAGGGCAGAGGCAGGGACCCTTTCTTCACCGTCTGGTTCGTGGAGCGCCCGCCAGCTCAGTGGTTCCCTGTGATCAACGCCACTGCATTTTTCTGTCTCTTTTTAATGATCTTAAGTGTCAACACGCTGTGCTGGCTCCGAAGGTCTTCCAAGAGGACCCTGCGGGAGCTGGCGTGCCGCGTTGGGGAGGCCAACCTGTTGCTGGCGCCGCACTCGGTGCTCGTGGGCTGCGAGACCAAGAACAAGCTCTACTTCGTGTACGTGCTGCTGGGCGACTGCAAGCGGGCCTTCCTGGGCGGCCCCGAGGGCGAGGCCGCGTTCCAGGAGGCCATCCTGCGGTTCTCGTCCAGCTACGCCTGCTGCCTCGCGCACAAGCACTTCCCCCACTGGGATGAGGCCGTGAGGGCCACGGGCCACATGGAGGTGGGCCTCTGCTTCTGCCAGTTTGTGTCTCTGCAGCTGAGAAGACTCGGGGCAGTCGGGGTGAACCCCGTGTGACGGTCTGAGGGCAGAGGCAGGGACCCTTGCTGGACACCGGCCACCCCTGTGGGTCCCTGCTGACGGGTCTGCTCTGAGGATTGAAGGCAGATTGAAGGCAGGGGAAAAGGGGACCACAGAGGATGAGGTGGCTGCATGGCATCACTGACTCACCGGAGATGAGTTGGGAGTAAACTCCAGGTGTTGGTAATGGAGAGGGAAACCTGGCGAGCGGCCATCCACGGGGATGCAGAGAGTCGGACTCGACTGAGTGACTGACCTGACTAATGAGGGCCTGAAAGCAGCCAGTGGGATTCCCCCTTATCAAAGCAGGCCGGCAATGTGAACTGTGTGTGTGAGGATGTTGTGTTTGGAAACAAAACAGGATAGAATGTAACAACTGAGCATCTAATTTAATCCTGGTCCGAAAGCCTGTTTATTTAGACCAAGCAGCTGAGCGAACACTTTGGCAGTGGGTCTGACCACCAGGTCCTGGAGCAGGGCGCCTGTCAAGCCCGGGCAGACTCCAGATGGTTCAGGGTGACGGGCTCATCGTGGGGAAGCTCACGGGCATGGAGGGAGCTCCTCCCCTGGAATGGCACAGGCTCCGGGCAGCCACCCTGGTTCCCGACCCTGACCCCACACCTGCAGCCTCATGCAGCTGGAGCCCGGCCATCGCAGAGGTGGGCCAGCAGAGGACTGGGCCTCGACCGGAACTAGAGGGTTCTTTACTTCCCTGGGGGCCAAGCCTGGGCTGGGGTCCCATTCTGTGTGCCCCTCAGCCGGGCACTGAGTCACTGGACCCTCTCTGGGACACATGTGAAATCCAGGAGAGCTCGTCCCTCCCGGAGCCGGTGGCGAGGAGCCCGGGATGCCAGGGAGCCCTGCAGGATTGAGGGGCCTTTGCTTTGAGAGGTGGGGAGACATGCGCCGGGTCGGGGGCAGAGGCAGGACCCTCAACCGAGGCCCGAAAGGGTCTGATGCAAAGCTGAGGGGCATCCCAGCGTGAGAGCTCCTAAGGTCCAGGCACCTCCTGCCATTGAGCCTCGGAGAACAACTCTTGGGGCCCTGTCCGAGCTCAGGCCTAAGCCTGGTCCCCAACTCCTATCTCCTGTCCCATCAGCTTCCTCCTCCTCTCCTCGGGTGGCCTCCCCTCCCAACACACCACACACCCTCGCACATACACAGATACAGGGACCCCCCACCCCCACCTGTGGCTCCCAGAGCCCAGAGACCTGCAGTGCGGGTGCTGGACCCACCACGTTGGGCCCACTCTCTGCCGGGCTGCCGGGCCCAGGGTCCCCGGGGACACCTGTCAGACTAGGGCCCTCTGGACTCCTGCTGGCCTCCACCTTGTGATCAGGCCCAGACACCGGATCTGGAAGGGCTCCTTTGAAATCTGGGACCGTGAGTGCAGAGACCTCACCTGGCCAGAGGCCTCTGTGGGTGAACCTCAGTCTGACCAGGTGAAGGCGCGGGGCAGCCATGGACACGCCCCGTGCTGACCAGCACCTTCAGCTCCCCCGGGCCTCAGCTGGGACTGTGGCTCTCAGGCTCCTGCCTCCCCACCCGGGTGTAGCACCCCTGGGAAGCAGGACCACACCCAGGACCAGGGCCTCTCCCTGGCCCCGTGGCCCCACAGTCCCTCGTGGGCTCTGCTGTGGGCACAGCCCTGCCCCAGGCCCCCTCCCTGCAAGGCCTCAGTCTGTCTTTTCTAAAATCGCACTCAGGCTCCTCCTTGCCCCGTGGGTTCCCGCCCGTCCTCCGCCCGAGGAGCCTCAGCACACAGACTGGTAGGAAGGCAGGAAGCTGCTGCCACAAGGACCCCCACTGGCAGCCCAGCAGGAAGTTCCAGAAGGGCGGAGGGAGCTGGGCCAGCATCCTGTTGTTGCCTTGAAAACAGAGGAACTGAGTGCCTGGCTGGCTGCCGAGGCGTGAGCTCTCCAATCAAGCAAGTGGGAGGCAGGCTTCCGTGTGTGTGGCCACTTGTCTCCCCCACGGCCCCAGCCTGCTGTGCGGAGCTGGGGTCCTGCCCTCCCTCTGGGCTCTGGGCGGTGGGCCCGGCCTGCTTGAGGCTCTCTGTGCCCCCGGCCAGTCACAGCTGAGCAGAGAGCCGGCCACCAGCACCATTTCCAACACCACCATTTCCACCCCCCCGTCAGAGGCCCTTCCGCCTGCCCTCGCCTGAGGCTGTTGTCCGACCTAGACCCTTCCTGGGGTTCTGGACAGGCCCTGGCTAGAGGAGTGGGGACTGCAGGCCTCAGTTGAGCTCTTCCCCACTGGAGCTGCACCTGGGGGTGGGCACAGTCCAGGTGAGGACATGGTTGACCCAGGGCAGAGGAGCCTGTCGTGTGGAAAGCTGACCTGAGCTTGGTTCTCCCACCCTCTCGTCCATCCCAAATACGTCTGCTGCTTGGCAGGCTGGACCCATGGGTGCCCACTGTGTCCACCTCCTGACATTGCCGAGCAGGGCCAGTGAGCTAGGACACAGCGCTTGTGCTGGGGGCTGCTGGGGATGGTTGAGACTCCAGGGGGCCTTTACTCAGAGGCCCCCTGAGATCTGGAAGCAGAGAGGGAAAGGGTGACTAGTAGAGGCAATGGAGGCTGGGTGTGGCTGGAGCCCTGGGGCTGACTGAGGGGCCTGCAGGGTGAGGGGTCCCGGGAGCTCGGGAGAAGACCATCTGGGATCCTGCTAGCCAGCAGGGCCCACTCCCCCTGGCAGCACCCGCGCCTGTCTAGACACCGATCAGAGGCTCAGAAGGCAGCTGGCTGAGGTCTTCCAGTGCACCCTTGATGGGAAGGAAGGATGGAGCTGCCCTGCCCACTGCCGAGAGCCCTGGGAACACGTGGCAGGCGCCTCGGGGCATTGGCTTCCTCCCTGAGAGCCCTGGGAACACGCAGCTGGGGCTGTGGGGTATTGGCTCCCACCCCACTCCTCCAGGTCATGGGTGCTGAGAGCAGAGCAGGCCGGGTGGGAGTCCTCTGGGCTGTGCGCCCAGGAGAGCGCCAAGCCCCCAGGGTTTCCCTCCTGGGCTCCGGCCAGGAGCATCCCTTCCTGCACAGTCAGCCTCTGTGGTCCAGGCCGGGGTCATGCGGGGCTGCTGCTGGGGCTCCTAAAGGAGCCCGGAGGTCACAGCCCCGCCCCTGCCTGCAGTGCTCTGGTGACCCTTGGGCTTTCTCTAACTCTTTCCTGCCCATGTGACATCTCAGAGTTTTAGGTGGAAAGGTGGCTCAGACGGGAAAGAGTCCGCCTGCGATGCGGGAGACCTGGGTCTGATCCCTGGGTCGGGAAGATCCCCTTAAGAAGGGCATGGCAACCCCCTCCAGTATTCCTGCCTGGAGAATGCCATGGGCAGCTGAGCCTGATGGGCTATAGTCCACGGGGTCGCAAACAACAGAGGCGACTGGAGTGACTTAGTGCCACTTTGACTTAGTTTGTGTTTCTTCCTCGGGTATGAGGCTGACTAGCCGTATTTTTCAGGTAATCACGTGTGTCCAAAGGCCCGGATCAGAGAGGAGCATTTGGGGGCCGGCTTCGCCAGGTGAGAGGGAGACGTCGAGGCCCGAGGGACACAGGTGGCCCTCCCAGGTCACGGGCAGCACTGGTGAAGGGAGGGAGGGTTTCAGGAAGCCGCAACAGGGTGCAGCGGCCGGGCTCCGCACCCAGGGGAGGTGCCTGGAGGAGAGCAGCTGTTTGGGAATGGTCACAGGCAGCTGGGAGCTTCCCTCGGAGCTGGCAGCCCGCCCCAGTTACGGTGTGTGCTCCCCACGACCCCAGCCTGGCCTGCCCTCCTGATAACTGTCACCCCGCCTCCAGAGAGCTCCAGGACCCGCCAGGGCCTCTTGCTCGCCTGGCTCCACTATCAGGTGGATTCCAAGGGAGGCCTGGGCATCCCGCCTCCGGGACCAGCCCCGGCCCTTTCCCAGCAGCTGCCTCACTGGCCGCTTCTCCTGAAACCCCTCCTTCCTCAGTTTCCTTCCTTCTTTCACTTTCCCGCTGCTCATCAGATTTAGCAGAGATGTCTCAGAAAGCGCTGGCTGCAGAAGTCCTTCTGTCTGGGGCTGACACCCCCTGGTTGCTCCCAGGCCTCCTCTGAGGACGGGCGTGGGGAGGGGGCAGCGTGGGCACCACATTGGAGTCCCTTCGTGCCCAGGAAGCACAGCGACAGCTTCTGCCTCCCAGATGCCTGGGCGCTGCGGGGAGTGCCCTCTCCCCCTGGGAGGTGAGAGGAGATGGCAACTGGGGCGGGGGGTGGGCAGGAGGGTCGCCCGGGGGGGTTGGGGGGCCCCCAAGTGCCAGGCTTCCTCTCGGTGTCCCTCCAAGCCTCAGCACCTCCTCCCCTGGTTCTCAGCTGCCCGGTTGACTTGGGATGCAGGGGCCCTGTGGCAGGGGCAGGGGGGCTAGACCACAGGGTCTTCCTGACGGACTGGCCCTCGTGACCCTTACCTGGCTCCCCCAAGTGGGGAGGGGTCTGAGCTGGAGGACCCAGAAGCCGTGAGGTCACAGCCTGCCTTGGGCCTGTGGGGTTGAGGGCTGCTTGCTGGGACCTGCACGGGGCCTGGGCGAGCAAGGACGCCTGCAGGACTGAGTCCTGGGAGGAGGTGCTTTTGGGGACAAGCAGGCAGACCCAGGCTCAGCTCTGGCTCCCAGACGGGCGCGGCGGGGCCTCAGGGGGAGGATGTGTGCAGAGCAGAGGCACGCCAGGGCCCTGCATGCGTGACCCCTCCCGGGGCACTACTGGAGGCGACCGCCCAGCCCCAGCACCCTCCCAGAGCCCCGGAAGCCGGAGGCTGAGGCCTCGGCCTCCAGTATGCTTCCCTGAGGCCCACTCCTGGCTCCTCGACACCGGGTCTTCGTGCTAGGGTGGATGGGGACAGCAGGAACTCCTGGGGTCTCCTCCAGAAGGACTCTGACCCCCGCCTGGGGCTCCACCGGTGGCCTTGTCACTTCCCCAAAGCCCCACCTCCTGAGACCTTCACCACAGGGTTATGATCTCAGCACAGGAAGTCTGGGAGGGCACAGCAACCAGGCCCCCATGCCGATGGACAGTGAACCACGGGGGACTGAGGGTGTGGCCTCTGTGAGCCCCGCCCTGGTAAAGCCAGAGGTCCTGTGGATGTCCCCAGAGGCCCTGAGTGGGTTCACAGAGGGCAGACCCCCAGGGAGTGCTGGAGCAGGGTCCCAGTCACTGGGGTTCGGTGGAGGCTCGAGGGCAGGCCCCAGAGTGGGAGGGGCTCAGGGACCCCCTGGGAGGCTGTGTCCTCGGGACAGGTGAGGGGAGCCTGTGACTTCCTCTGGTGGGTCCCAAGTGAGGAGGGGGAAGGGGGGCCATCACTGACCGCACCCTGGCAGATTTGGGTGGTTGGTGGCTTCCCAGAATGACCACGGCCGGCTGTGTCTGCGGCTCCACCTCTGCTGAGGGTCGGCCGTTGTTCGTCTGCAGGGTCAGCCCATCTGTCTCCACCTCCTGCAGCCTAAGGGCGCTTCTCTTTTCAGGACCAGAGGCAGACCTGGGGCAGCACGCATGGGTTCCTGGCCGGGGGAGGAAGGCGTGGGCCTCAGTTTACCGATCTGCAGGTGAGCAGCGGGCATCCATGCCCAGTGCTGGGCAAATGCTCCTGCCCTCCTCTGGGAGCCCGCAGTGCACGGCCGGGTGCGGTGCTGGCACGGGCTCGGCTAAGCCCCGCATGGTATCGCGGCTCCACAGGCACTCTCACCGTGAAGCCTTGCAGTCTGTCAAGCGCAGCCCGGGCCGGCAGCCCCTGAGCCTCAGGCAAATGCAGCCCCTCATGGGGCCTGCCCAGCCGCCCTGAGCCACAGCGCCCTCCCTCCCAGGCCTGCTGGCACCCCTTAGAGGAGGCCTCCAGAGTGGACTTGGCCCCAACAAACCCAGCCCAGCCCAGGGACTCCGATGCGCTCCCCCTACCCCACTCAAGCCCGGGCTCCGGTCCCACCTGCCCATGCCTGCGGGAACAGGCCTCCCTGTCTCATCATCCCCTGTGGTCGGTCAAACTGCAGGCTGGCTCCGAGGCTTCTCAGGTCACCTTGGTCCCAGAGCTGAGGTGGCACCGGGAGGGTCCCCTGGAGGAGACTGGCCAGGGTGCGAGGGCCCCGAAGAGGAGGCTCTGGGCCAGGGGCAGTGTGAGCAAAGGGGCCGGGCAGGGGGCCCTGACCTCGGGGGCCCCGTGACGGGCTCCGCTGCAGCCTCTCCCTGGCCTGTGGACCTGGAGCCCCTGCACGGGGCTGATGGGGGAGCAGCGTGGCCAGGACGCGGCGATGGACGCTACCCAGAGAGGGCACATCCTGTAAGCCTCAAGCTCGCTGAATGGCCTTGGTCCTGGAACATTCCAGGGGGATAGCAGTGAAGCAGCTGGACCCCCCCAACCCCTGAGGGTCCCAAGACCTGGCCTCTCAGATGCCCAAGGCAAGGTCGCCATTGGCCCTCAAGGAGCAGTGGAGGCTCCTGCTGCCTTCCAGGGATGGCTCCCCCGACTCCACTGGGTCCTCTGTCCCTGGCAAAGTCTCAGCACATGTCCACCACACCGACTCCAGGCCAGAGCTGACTTCCAGATTGCAAGCTGGCACCACAGGCCACACTGGCTGCGCCTGACCCACCCGAGGGTCCACTCAGTGCCCAGGGTGTCTGTACCAGAGAGCGTGAGCCCCAGGCATAGAGCCGGGCAAACGGTTGCCCTTTCATGCCAGACTCCTGGTGGCAGCACTGGGAGCCGGGGCCAGGGCTGGGGACAGGGGCCTGAGGCCCCACTGTGGGCACACACACACATGTATGTACGTGCACCCACAGGTATGCATGCCCATGGCCTGTGGCTCCTGATGGCAGCGGCATTCCTGCCCTGTAGTGACAAGCCATGGCAGACAGGCAAAAAGAAGGGCAGTCTGTCACTTCAAAAGGCTGAGATTTTTCATCATTAATTAGCACATTTGTGCAACAAGAAAGGGAAAACTTAAACGAGCCATTCCACAGAACAGTCTCTCACAGGGAATGTGGGAAATCCCAGCCACTTTTGGACCGTGTGTGGGGGCAGGTAGGCCCTGCCGTAGCCAGCCCTGGGGGCTCGATGGGGCTTATGGGGCTTGGTCCCCCCCTTCCTGAGCAGATCCCGCCGTCGGGGCAGGGCAGCATCAAGGGTGGGGATGCAAGGCCTGGAGGAGTGGTCCCCCGAGAGGGACCCCGGTTTCCAAGGTGTTGGGGGGCCCCAGGATGGTCGACCTCCAACACAGCCCCCCACTCCAGGGCTGCGTGACCCAGGCCTGCTGCTCCAGGATTCCAGGACCCCCACCCACCTTTCCGCAGCCTGGATCCACGGCTGCCCAGGGTCACACTGCCTGCTCTGGCCTCTCAGCCTCACCACCAGCACCAGTGGCTAGAGGCTGGGGGGCACCCAGGAGTGGGGTCTTCACGGTGGAAGCAGGAGGAGAGGACCTCCAGTGCCCAGGACAGCACCTCGACCCCCACTCTGGGCAGGTGAGGGATCTTTGTGGGCAGATGCCCTGGGAAGCGCTTCCGCTGGGCCTGGGGCTAGCTCTCAGTGAGGTGACAGGCAGGGGCCGCTGAGGCTTTGCCCAGTGCTGGGAGCCCCTCACAAGGCTGCTGGTCACCAGTCTGGCATGCTACCTGCTGGGGTGCCCCCAGCGGACTCTGCAGAGGCCCCACCTTGGCCCCAGAGTTTCCCATGAGACACAAGAGGAAGGCAGCCACATCCTGTGACCCCCTTATCCCAGCTCAGGCCTGGACTCAGCAGGCGTGACCTGGGACTCAGTGATCAGCTCTCTGGCCCCCATAGGACTCTCCAGGGTCTTTTAGGACCTTTGATATTCCCCAAGGTTTTCTAGGCCCCTCCACTGACCCTCCACCTGGCTGAACTCTGCCCTGTGGGTCAGGTGAGCCTTACCAGGGATGGTTGGGATGAACCAGAGCTGTCCTTGCCATTATCTTCACCCAAGGGGACAGGGAGGTGGGATTCGGCCTGAGGTCAGCAGAGGGCTGTCCTGCAGCTGCTCTGGGTGTCCTGGGCACTGCGCTGAGGCCATGAACTGGGGTCCTTTCCCAAGAGGCCCATCCCAGGGGGGAGACTTGGGTGGGGCCTGGAGGCATCAGGCGAAGCTGGGACAGAGGGCAGGTCCCAACTGCCTTTCTAGACGATCCCTATGGGTCTTGGGGTCCAGCCGTAGCTGAGAGACATCTTGGCCAAGAAGACAGCTGGGCTGGCTAGTGCTGCGGGGGTGACTGGGCTGCTGTGATGACAAGCAGCAGCGGGGGTGGAAGGGGTCCCCTGCAGGATGCCCTTGGCTGGGGCGGGGTTCAAAAGGTACTATGGAGCTGGGAGCTGGCAGGCGACCCTAGGGGCTTGGGAAGCCTGGCTCCAGAGTGAGTGGCCCACGTGCCCGGGCAGACCCTGCTCCAGCACCCCAGCTTGGGGGGCTTGCCCGGGTCCTAGCTTTACAGACAAGGAGACTGAGTTTTGGGGTGCTGGCCCCAGAGACTGCACAGCTCCACACCACCACGGCAGAGCGGCAGCCCAGGCCCCTGCCGCGTGGTCCTGGCTGCGGGCGAGTGGCGGGAGGCCCGAGGTGGCGTGCCCCACCTGTGGGTGTGGCCACCGGCCAGCAGGTTTGGGAGGCCCGTTCCAAAGGGAGTCCCTGTCCAACACCCCAGGCCGCTGACCCTCTGCCAACCCCTACCCTCTGCCCCAGCTGGGGAAGGAGGACGTGTGTGCGTGCGTGCGTGTGTGTGCGTGCGTGCGTGTGTGTGCGCGCGCGTGTGTGTGCGTGGAGGGAGCTGCACTGTCGACGCCTGGGGGGGAGGTGGGAGTGCGTGTGCGCACACTGCTGGCATGTGAGCGTGTTCCTGTGTACATGCGACCTGTACCCTTGGGCTCTGCATCCAAGGATTCAACCAATTCCCCATCAGAAATACTCAAAAAAAAAAAACCCAAAACAAAACAAAACAAAACGCCAAAACGTTCCAAAGAGCAAAACTTGAATTTGTCAAGCTGGCAACTATCTACATAGTATTCACATGGTATTAGGTATTATAAGGAATCTAGAGATGATTTAAAGTAAGCGAGGGGATGTGTGTAGCTTACATGCCAATATTACACCATTTTCTATCAAGGACTTGAGCATCCCTGGATTTTGGTGCCCACAGACTTCACCGTCTGTGGGGGGTCCTGGAACCAATCCCTGAAGTACCAAGGGACGACAGTTTGTGTGCACGTGAGTGCGTGCACATGTGTGCAGACAGGACCCTGGAAGGGTCACTACCACATCGCAGCACAGGGGCGCAGCAGGGGGAGGCGGGGAGGCGGGGAGAGTCCTACTGCAGAGTCTACCGCTGGACCTCCTGCAGGGGGCCTGGCAGGCCACCCGGAGCCGGCTCCAGCCCACGCCCTGACACTGGCCAGAACCCAGGCCTCTTGGTCTGAGTCCATCCCGGAAGCGTGTCCTGGAGCCAGCAGGGTGCTGCTTGCCCCCTCGGGTGAGCCCAGTGGGCTGAGGCAGCCCGCAGGGTGTGCAGGGACGGTGGGGCCCTATCATGTGTCTCTCTCAGGTTAGGTGCACCCAGCGGGGTGAGGGAAGCATCAGTTCATGATGTTTGGCCTTAAGAGAATGTAGCACTGGTGGATTGTTTTAATTTGAAATGGTTTAAATTTCGTCCCAACACCCTTGGGTGTTAATTCTAGGAGGTGAGGGGATTTCAGTTTAAGATCTGACTCTGACCTTGTAGTGTCAGGCGGTATCTTGAGAAGCAGGCTGTTAAAATGATCCGAAGATTCCTGGGGTTTGAAATCCTTAGGAAATCTAATTAATGAAGTTTGTCTCTTTGGGGAGATGTCTTAAAAAGTTCAGAGGAATTAAATTTACTAAATGGATAAGACCGTAAGGAAGGCTGAAAGCCAAAGAACTGACGCTCTTAAACTGTGGTGTTGGAGAAGACTCTTGAGTCCCTTCGACTGCAAGGAGATCCAACCAGTCTATCCTACCGGAAATCAGTCCTGAATATTCACTGGAAGGACTGATGGTGAAGCTGAAAAACTCCAAACCTTTGGCTTTCTGATTCGATGAGCCGACTCATTGGGAAAGACCCTGATGCTGGGAAAGATTGAAGGCAGGAGGAGAAGGGGACGACAGAAGACGAGATGGTTGGATGGCATCACCAACTCAGTGGACATGAGTTTGAGCCAGCTCTAGGAGAGGGTGACGGACAGGGAAGCCTGCGGGGCTGCAATTCTTGGGGTCATAGTCGGACACGACTTAGCGACTGAACGATAACAATGACATACTAGCTACGGAATAAGTGGGGGCATATACAAAGGTTACTAGATTAATAAACGTTTTTAAGTTGAGCTTTAAAGCTTTTTTTCTAAAGAAAAGCCGGGGTAAAGGGGACACGAGGCAGGAGGGCGCCCAAACAGGGTGAGGCACGAAGCGGGAGCGCGCCCGAATCGGGGGCGGGGGGCGGCAGGAAAAAGGCCGAGGACGGAGGGTGCTCAGGGGAAACCAGGTGGAATCTTTACTCAGAGAAAAGCGACAGCGCCAGCGGCCCACGCGAGGCAGGAGGGGCGGCAACAAGGGGGCGCCTGGGGGCAGGGGCGCGACCACAGCGACCACAGCGGGGGCGGCTTCGGGCGAGGGCGGCCACAGGTGCAGGCGGCGTGGGGCGCTGCGAAGACAGAGCGAGGAGGGATGAGGGCGCGCGCGGCAGGGCGGGCGCAAGGGCAGCCCGACGCCCACTGCGGGCGGGGACCGCCAGGCGGAGCTCCGCCCCCCCGCCCCGCCCCGCCCCGCCCG
>SJYG01000250.1:223762-257684 GCA_006410535.1 Litocranius walleri | reverse complement strand
GCCCCCTCCACGCCCACGCCCCGGCCCTGCCCCCGGCCCCAGCCCCGCACGTGTCTCCAGGGCGGAGCGCACTCCCTGGTAAGCCTCTAGCAGACTGGGCCGGCGGACCCCGGGGCCTCGGTCCCTATCTGCGGGCACACCTACCCGGAGCGGCTGCGACTCAGAGGCCCTCACTGGGGGACTGGGGGCGGCGTGCTCCCCGCCACCTTCTGCGCCGCCTCCTTCTCTCCCTGCAGCGAGGCGTCCCCGGGGGGCTTCCCGGAGGGCTTCCCGGTGGGCTTCCTGGAGGGCTCGGTGACCGCCGCCGCGGCCGCCGCGCGGGCTTGCGCCCTGGACGCCTTCCTGGGCCCCTCCTTGAAGGCGTGGTAGCTCGCGGACAGCCAGGGGGTCTCGGTGCCGTGCTTGCGGCCCACAGGGTAGGCGCCGATGGCCGCCAGGAGGCTGCGGTGGTGCTCGGGGTCCAGCTCGGTGTAGTACATCTCCAGGGTCAGCGGGGTGCAGACCTTGTGCTGCGGGAAGGGCGGGTCAGGGGCGCAAGCCGGGCGCCGCGGGGGGGCGGGGGCCGGTGGGAAGCGCCGCGCCCCTGGGCTCGGGAGGCGCAAGGATGCGGCGGGCACGTTCCAGGGCCACCCGCGGGTGGGCGGTCACCTTCTGCTTTTGAGCAGTTCGATAATACTGGAGGCAGGGTCTCTAAATGCATTTATTTCTGCCGTAACTTCAAGTCACCAAGGGGCGACCTCTGATTCTGAACTGAAGGGGCCACCGAGAGCCAGCCCCACACAGAAGACCGGTGGCTGACCTGCCCGCATCCTGCGGGTCCCCAGGGTGTCCAGGCGAGTGCGGGGCGTTAGCAGCCTGGTGACCCCCTGGACGTATACTGAGGACTGGTGGCCACTGTGGGGTGCATTTTCATCGTGGAAACAACGGGGAAAGGAGAAGGATTTAACTACTGAAAACAAGAGTCTCAGAAAAAAATACACTGAAAATGATTTTTTTAAAAATCATTTCCTTATGAGGAAAGCTGAGAGAAGAAAAGGAGGAAGGGGAGCCCCTTGCCAAGCGCAGGGAAAACTCTCACCACTGCCACCTCCTTCCTTAGGCTTCACTGTTTAGATTACAGGGAGAGAAAACTTCTTGCTAAAACACCTTTTCTTTGAATTTTTCTAAAGGTAAAACTTGACTGTTCCTGGGAGGTGATGTTCCCACAGAGCTAGGAACACCCATTGCCCTCTTGTTGGCAGTGGTGGGGAGGCCAGTCCTTCCACTGGACTCCCCATGGGACCCTTCCTGGCACAGAGCTCCACAGACCTTCCCAGGCCCAGTGCCCAGCACACTGGACTTACCCGAAGCAGGAAGCCGTCCGGGCAGCTGAACTGGTCGTACCAGATGGCCTTGTACATGATCAGGAGGCATCCCATGAGCGCCATGGTGAAGGCGATCATCCGGCCTGTGGGCATCTGAGGGCGGACGGGTTGGAGGGAAAGCGGAGGGTGAGGCTGGGCTGGGGGCGGGGGGCAGGCAGTGGCCTCTCAGAGAGGAGGGCAAGGAGGAGCAGTTCTGTCACTGAAACATGAGATGCTCCAGAGTCCATCGTCAGTCTGAGTGAACTCCAGGAGAGGGGGTAGGTAGGACAGAGGAGCCAGCGGGCTCCAGGCCTCGGGGCGCAGGGAGTCAGGCGCGGCTTACTGACCGAACAACAGATCACAAAAGCTGTCAGTGAAAAAGAGCTAGAAACGGCAGGGAAAACACATTTGCTAGATACACAGCAGGAAAAGTGACTCTCATCATATGTGGGAAACCTGGGCGCCAGAGGAAGAGACAGATGACCCAGGAGTGGTGGCCCAGGGCAGGAGCCCCGCCGAGGGCGGCGGCTCCCCCTGCCTTTACGGCAGCGGCCTCCCCAGCAGGAACCTGGTTTTGCCCAGAACTGGCTCCACCTCTGATGGGGTGGCTCCCCGTCCAACTCCTGAGAGCAGGACGCTAACCAAGGAGCCCTGGCCCATCCACCCAGCCCCGAATCTGGGTGCCCACAGCTGGCAGTGCCTGCCCACCCCCCCAACCTGACCCCTAGGGACAGGCCGGGCGCTTACCCTGCTGCGCATGTCCTCCGGGCCGCCGCTCAGCTTCTGGCCCTCCAGGTCAGAGAACTTTGTCGACGGGTCCCCGGAGGACAGCTGGTATTCCGTCTGCGTCTTGATGACCACCTGTGGGAAGGGACGATGCAAAGGGCCTCTGAACTAGGAGGGCTGAGAGGGAGGGGGCCAGAGGTCAGTGGGCCTGCAGTGTGGGCGCCAGCGGTGGGGCTCTGGTGGTTACCAGCTGAGGCCAAAGAGACGCTGGAAGTCTGCTGGGGTTGAGGCAGCCCAGGACCTGGCCAGACCATGGAAAGAGCCCCTCTGAGGAAAGGGTGGTTCTGAGTGCTGGAGGAGCTGACCGGGTCACATGGCGGGCTCAGCCTGGCCCTTCCTCTGCTGGGCACACTGTCTTGGAGGAGGTCATACCTAAAGCTGCCTGGCCCACCATCCTTTGCTTCAAGGGCAGGCTGGGAAGGGCCCCTCACCTGGTCAGCAAACGATGGCTGGAGCTGGCTGACGTCCAGGGGGCTGATCAGAGGGACGCTGTCCATGGTACCCCCATCCCCAGAGCCTGTCTTCCCAGAGAAGCTGCAGTTCAGCTTCACCATGGTGGACGGCACTCCTTGTCCTGTCCAGAGGCACACACAGAGTCACCAGCCACCCAACAGATAGCCCGCATCAGCTGGACACTGAGCGGGACCAGGTAGCCCTGATGCTCCTCACACCAGAGCTGGGACAGGTCGTGGGCAACCAGGCCATCCTCCTCAGGACAAACCAGGTGAGTCCGGCCACCTTCCTGCCCGCCCGACTCCCTCTGAGCCCCACAGCCAGGCAGGCGATGGCGCCTCTGCCTGGTGACTGCCAAGACACGCACACCAGAGCCTTCCACCGGCCCAGGGCCCCAGGCAACCAACAGAAAGCAACCCCAGACAGAAGCCTGGTGAGTCTGGCGGCCAGACGCAGCAGATACAAGTACAGGACACCAGGTCAGATCCGAATTTCAGATGAGCAGCGGATGCTTTTGCTTTTCGTAACATATCCATGTACTATGTAGTACAGGACACACTTACACTAAAAAGTTATTCATTGTCTCTCTGAAATTCAAATTTAACTGGGCACCTTATATTTTATCTGGTGGCCTTGCTGGAGATGCAGGAAGGAATGAAGAGCTCTGGAAAGAGGCTGCTGGTGAGTAAACCCAAGCTCGGGCTGCGTGGAGCATGGGAATCACAGGGCACATGGGAGCAGCCATCTGGGGGGCTGGGACTCCCAGGAGGAGCAGGAGTGGCAGGCGGAGGGGACGGGAGGGCAGAGCTCCCCTGGGGAGGGCAAGACAGCGCCACCTCTAGGCTGACCGCTGAGAAAAGGAGCACAACAAGTGACTGCCGAGTGGAAAAAGAGAAACACGAAGCAGAAACATGCTTGGCCAATCGAAGGAGAGAGGAGCGGCCCCGTGTCCGTTAGAAATTAGATCTGCTGTTAAAGTCTTCCTACAAACAACTCCTGGCCCAAGGAACATCACCCCTGAATTCTCCCACTCACTTAAGGAGGAAATAATGCAAATTTCAGATGAAACTCACCTGGAGGAAACAAGGGCACCTACCCCAGCTTGTGAGGCTAACAACCTTGACCTCAGCGTTTGGCAAGGACAGGAGAGAGGAGACTGAAGGCTGTGCCACCCACCAATGCCAGTTATAAGGTCCCAGATAAAATGCAAGCACAGGGGATCCAGTAAGACAGACAAAGGCAGGGTATATTTTGGAATTTAGCATCTGAAAAGCAATCAATAGTTTTACCACATGAACAGAATAAAAAAGAAAATTCATCTGATCAATTTCAATAGTAGCTGAAAACGTATTTGATAAGATTCAACATTTGTTCACTATCTTAAACACTATTGGAGTGGTTAGCGCTTTGTGCTCTCACTGCCGAGGACCTGGGTTCAGTCCCTGGTCGGGGAACTAAGATCCCTAAGATCCCACAAGCAGTGTGGGAAAACGTCTATTAGCACACTAAGAAAACTTCCTTAATCTGATCAAGATTATCCACAAAAACCCTACAGCACCCCTTGCTGAATGTGATCAGAGAAAGCTCTGCTTTTAAAATTGGGCTGGGGACTTCTCCGGACCACTGGTTGGGTCTAGTGGTTAAGATGCCATGCTTCCACGCAGGAGTTCGATTCCTGGTCAGGAAACTAAGCAGCCAAAAACAAAACAAAATAAACAAAAATTGAGAGGGAGATACAAGGCCTTTTATTATCAGTTGTATAAATCATGCTGGTAGAGGTCCTATCCAAACAGTAGGGTAGGAAAAAGAAATATGAGGTCCAAGGCCTGGAGGAGATTAGGTAATACTCTCATTAGTCACAGAGAGCATCGTGTGTGTGTAGAAAATCCAAAAGAATCTGCAGGAAAGTTATATGGATTAAAAGTGAGTTAAGCAGAGTTGAGTTTAAGATATTCAGAAATCAATTCTGTTTTTATGTATCAGTGACAAAAAAATTAGAATATAACTTGTTGAAAGATTCCATTAAAACAGTATCAGAAATAATGAAATGTTCATGAGTAGGTCTAAGAAGGCATTAGAAGGACCTCCCTGTGGAAAAACAGGAAACCTTCATCAAAATATTATTGACTAGGACCAAATAACCCTAAATTCCTTAAACGGGAGGGACGTGGTCGTGGATTTTGGAGGGTCCATGTGACCGCTGAGAAAAGGAGCACAACAAGTGACTGCCGAGTGGAAAAAGAGAAACACGAAGCAGAAACATGCTTGGCCAATCGAAGGAGAGAGGAGCGGCCCCGTGTCCGTTAGAAATTAGATCTGCTGTTAAAGTCTTCCTACAAACAACTCCTGGCCCAAGGAACATCACCCCTGAATTCTCCCACTCACTTAAGGAGGAAATAATGCAAATTTCAGATGAAACTCACCTGGAGGAAACAAGGGCACCTACCCCAGCTTGTGAGGCTAACAACCTTGACCTCAGCGTTTGGCAAGGACAGGAGAGAGGAGACTGAAGGCTGTGCCACCCACCAATGCCAGTTATAAGGTCCCAGATAAAATGCAAGCACAGGGGATCCAGTAAGACAGACAAAGGCAGGGTATATTTTGGAATTTAGCATCTGAAAAGCAATCAATAGTTTTACCACATGAACAGAATAAAAAAGAAAATTCATCTGATCAATTTCAATAGTAGCTGAAAACGTATTTGATAAGATTCAACATTTGTTCACTATCTTAAACACTATTGGAGTGGTTAGCGCTTTGTGCTCTCACTGCCGAGGACCTGGGTTCAGTCCCTGGTCGGGGAACTAAGATCCCTAAGATCCCACAAGCAGTGTGGGAAAACGTCTATTAGCACACTAAGAAAACTTCCTTAATCTGATCAAGATTATCCACAAAAACCCTACAGCACCCCTTGCTGAATGTGATCAGAGAAAGCTCTGCTTTTAAAATTGGGCTGGGGACTTCTCCGGACCACTGGTTGGGTCTAGTGGTTAAGATGCCATGCTTCCACGCAGGAGTTCGATTCCTGGTCAGGAAACTAAGCAGCCAAAAACAAAACAAAATAAACAAAAATTGAGAGGGAGATACAAGGCCTTTTATTATCAGTTGTATAAATCATGCTGGTAGAGGTCCTATCCAAACAGTAGGGTAGGAAAAAGAAATATGAGGTCCAAGGCCTGGAGGAGATTAGGTAATACTCTCATTAGTCACAGAGAGCATCGTGTGTGTGTAGAAAATCCAAAAGAATCTGCAGGAAAGTTATATGGATTAAAAGTGAGTTAAGCAGAGTTGAGTTTAAGATATTCAGAAATCAATTCTGTTTTTATGTATCAGTGACAAAAAAATTAGAATATAACTTGTTGAAAGATTCCATTAAAACAGTATCAGAAATAATGAAATGTTCATGAGTAGGTCTAAGAAGGCATTAGAAGGACCTCCCTGTGGAAAAACAGGAAACCTTCATCAAAATATTATTGACTAGGACCAAATAACCCTAAATTCCTTAAACGGGAGGGACGTGGTCGTGGATTTTGGAGGGTCCATGTTCACAAATGTCATTTCCCCTCAAGGTGCATAGAGCCAGTAAATCTGAGTCGACAGTCCAGGGTGAGTGTGTGTGTGTGTGAGCGCGACAGGCTTCGCGATTCTATATGGAAGGTGGAGGGACAAAGACACGACAGGTTGGGAAAGTCCGAGGGGGTCGGGTCTGCCAGGCGGCCAGCTCATCACACGGCAGACACACCCCACACAGGGGTCAGGAGGCGTCCCTGCAAAGCAAGGGCACAGCCACCTTTCGATAGACAGCATCCACGTGGCAAACGGTGGGCCCAAGCCCCACCTCGCAACCACAGAAAAACCTACTCCCGGTGGAAAAGCCAGATGGACAAGCACCATGGGGACAATTCAGAAAACTTGCCTGGTCTTAGGGAGGGGAAGCCCTTCAGTGTCACGGATAAGCACTAACCACAAAAGGAAACATCAAGAACAGAACTACATTAAAATTAAGAGCAGAGGACGAGAGGCTGGGTGGCATCACCAACTCGATGGCCATGAGTCTGAGTGAACTCCGGGGGTTGGTGACGGACAGGGAGGCCTGGCGGGCTGCAGTCTGTGGGGTCACAAAGAGTCAGACACGCCTGAGTGACTGCACTGAACTGATACATAAACTAGGTGAACGACAAGGGGACAAGGGAGCTTCCCTGGTCACTCAGTGGTAAAGAACCTGTTTGCAAGGATGCAGGAGACGTGGGTTTGATCCCTGGGTTGGGAAGATTCCTCCAGAGGAGGGCATGGCAACCCACTCCAGTATTCTGGCCTGGAGAACCCCACGGACAGAGGAGCCTGGTAGGCTACGTCCATAGGGTCTCAAAGAGTTGGACACTACTGAAGTGACTGGGCATGCACGCATGCAGACAAGGAGCCACTGTGGCCCAGGGAGCTCGACTCAGGGTCTCCTAATGACCTATAATGGGAAAGAATCCAGACAAGAACAGACAGACACGTGTAACTGAACCACTTCGCTGGGCGCCTGAAACTAACATAGCACTGTCGATTAACTACTCTGAGCTTCCGCCCCAAACAACACAGCCCTCAAGGGGCAGAGACGGAGACTGGGGCCAGGAGCAGCCATCTCCAGCTCCTCAAGCGGGCAAAGCTTGTTTGCCCAACAGCAGGATGAGTCCACGTCCTTACTCTAGGCACATGTGCACGTGAGCTTATTCTGGAAACGGGGTCTCTGCGGATCTAATCAAGTTCAGATGAGCTCATACTGGATTAGGATGGACCCTGGCCCAGTGACTGGTGTCTTTACAAGCAGGGGGAAACCTGGACACAGACACGCAGGGAGGAGGCCATGTGAAGATGGAGGCAGCTACTGGAGGGAGGTGGCCACAAGCCAAGAGACCCCTGGGGCTCCTGGGGGGCTGGATGAGACGGGGAGGGGGGCGCCTCCCCTGGAGCCTGGGAGGGAGCTCCGCCCCATCAACAGCTTGACGTCTGCCTCCAGAGCTGTGAAAGAGAGAGTGCAGGCTGTGGTGATTTGTTACAGCAGCCCAAGGAAGCCAGTAAGCCTCAGACATCTAAAATACAGGGAACGTCTCAACGTGGTCAAGAAATACAGGTAACCCAAGAGAGAAACAGATAAAGGAGGATTTCAGAGGGCCCTTGAGCGCCGAAGTGGTGCTCTGTCTAGGGTGTTGGCTCCGCGCCGGCCTCCCTCCTGCGTGCACACCCAGCAGGACACCCCAATTTACTGGACGGGCCCGTAAATAGAGCATCGTTCCTGCGGTGGAGTGAAGGGAAGGAGCCATGCAGCCTGCAGGAACGGCCCTGAACCACAAAGGAGCGCTGGCCAAAAGAGGCCAAGCACTGGACGGTCAGAGAGTGAGCGAGCGCCGCCTCGCCCAGGAACCCCACGCTGGGCGCTCAGGGGTGCGGCCGCTCCTGGGCCAGCAGAACCCCGAGGGCCCTTCGGGCCGGCGTTTCCTGTCTTCCCCGGGATGCTGGATGCCTGGGGCTCACTTATGATCCTTAGGCTGCACCTTTGTTTCACGTCCTCTTCTGAGTTCATTATATTTCCCAACAGAAAAAGTTAAAAACAAAACCAGGGGACAGCGGGCCGGCCACAGAAGTGCCCACACTACGCCCTGGTCTAGGACTGGGCCCCCACCCTCCCATAAAGGATGGACTGGCGGCTGGCTGTCCCCTCCTCACGAGGACCCTCTGGGAGTAAAGGGTACAACCAAGGGCCACTGTCCCCCCTGAGCTCTGAATGTGGCTCCCCCTCGCCACTGTGGGGGCGCACCCCACAAAGACTGCCCGGCCTCCGAATGCCCACACTCGTGTCCTGTGAGACCCTTCTCGGGTAACGGCGCCACCAGCGCCGTGGCTCCTGGGCACAGGCGTTGGCTCTCACTCTGCCGTTCAGGCCTTGCTGTGGGCTCCCGAGCTGGCGGACCGGAGGAACGCAGAGGTGGAGCCCCTGCTGGCGGCAGAGACAGAGAGGGCTGCGGGGTGGCGAGTGAGAGGCGCTGGGCAGGGAGGCTCAGGCGCCACTGTGAGGTGGGCGGGAAGCCCCCGGCCTGGGCTGGGAGAGGGGTCACCCTGCCGTGGACTCCCCAGGCGCCCGAAGAGGAGGGTTTTCTTAGGGTCTTGAAACGGGGCCCTTCCCTGAGCGCCTTGCCCGGGCGGTACACGCCAACAAAGCGCCCCCACTGCCATCCACCCCAGGCGGGGGTGGGTACTCTTCTTGATGTGCGTCGAGGTCTGGCCGGGGCTGGCCTGCAGATGACATGCGGGCACCTGGGCACCTGCTGCAGGGGGCGGGCCATCTGTCCGTCATTCTCCACCAGGACAGCGCTTATGTGACGTCCACGCTCCAGGAGGCAGAGACGGCCAAGGAGCACCCAGTGCTAAGAGATGAGAAGCCCCGAGAGGGGCGAGGGGTGGGGACAACCGGGGCGGCAGGGGAGGGAGGTGCGAGGTGAGGACAGGGCGCCCAGGGCTTGAGGGGAGCATGGCGTGGGCGGGAAGGGCAGCATCCAGGGGGGCCGGACTGTGGGCCTGCACGCAGCAGGCAGCAGACGCCCAGCCTCACACCCAGCCCGCGGTTGAGGAGCGCTGCGCAGAACGGTGGAGGTGCACCCCGACGCCTGCAGACGCCATTCGCAGGTTGGTGACCGACCTCGCCCTTTGGGCGGAGGATGGCCGAGGTCTCCCCCTCACCCCACCGGAGGCCCCTCCTCAGGGGAGATCCGCCCCTGGGTTCCCTTTCAGCTCCAACTCCTTTGATCGGTGTGACGTCATGTTACATCATCTGGGGTTTCCACAGCAATAGAGACAGGCAGGCCACGACATGTCTTCTCGAAGAAAAGAAGCTCTGGGGACCCATACCCTCTGCGCCTGGTCCCAGGTAGAATGCTGGGGTAGGGCTGGGCGGCACGTGGGAAGGCCAGGTCTCTATCATTCCTTTCCCTTTCACGTGGACCCTCTGGGCCGTACACCCCAATTTACTGGACGGGCCCGTAAATAGAGCATCGTTCCTGCGGTGGAGTGAAGGGAAGGAGCCATGCAGCCTGCAGGAACGGCCCTGAACCACAAAGGAGCGCTGGCCAAAAGAGGCCAAGCACTGGACGGTCAGAGAGTGAGCGAGCGCCGCCTCGCCCAGGAACCCCACGCTGGGCGCTCAGGGGTGCGGCCGCTCCTGGGCCAGCAGAACCCCGAGGGCCCTTCGGGCCGGCGTTTCCTGTCTTCCCCGGGATGCTGGATGCCTGGGGCTCACTTATGATCCTTAGGCTGCACCTTTGTTTCACGTCCTCTTCTGAGTTCATTATATTTCCCAACAGAAAAAGTTAAAAACAAAACCAGGGGACAGCGGGCCGGCCACAGAAGTGCCCACACTACGCCCTGGTCTAGGACTGGGCCCCCACCCTCCCATAAAGGATGGACTGGCGGCTGGCTGTCCCCTCCTCACGAGGACCCTCTGGGAGTAAAGGGTACAACCAAGGGCCACTGTCCCCCCTGAGCTCTGAATGTGGCTCCCCCTCGCCACTGTGGGGGCGCACCCCACAAAGACTGCCCGGCCTCCGAATGCCCACACTCGTGTCCTGTGAGACCCTTCTCGGGTAACGGCGCCACCAGCGCCGTGGCTCCTGGGCACAGGCGTTGGCTCTCACTCTGCCGTTCAGGCCTTGCTGTGGGCTCCCGAGCTGGCGGACCGGAGGAACGCAGAGGTGGAGCCCCTGCTGGCGGCAGAGACAGAGAGGGCTGCGGGGTGGCGAGTGAGAGGCGCTGGGCAGGGAGGCTCAGGCGCCACTGTGAGGTGGGCGGGAAGCCCCCGGCCTGGGCTGGGAGAGGGGTCACCCTGCCGTGGACTCCCCAGGCGCCCGAAGAGGAGGGTTTTCTTAGGGTCTTGAAACGGGGCCCTTCCCTGAGCGCCTTGCCCGGGCGGTACACGCCAACAAAGCGCCCCCACTGCCATCCACCCCAGGCGGGGGTGGGTACTCTTCTTGATGTGCGTCGAGGTCTGGCCGGGGCTGGCCTGCAGATGACATGCGGGCACCTGGGCACCTGCTGCAGGGGGCGGGCCATCTGTCCGTCATTCTCCACCAGGACAGCGCTTATGTGACGTCCACGCTCCAGGAGGCAGAGACGGCCAAGGAGCACCCAGTGCTAAGAGATGAGAAGCCCCGAGAGGGGCGAGGGGTGGGGACAACCGGGGCGGCAGGGGAGGGAGGTGCGAGGTGAGGACAGGGCGCCCAGGGCTTGAGGGGAGCATGGCGTGGGCGGGAAGGGCAGCATCCAGGGGGGCCGGACTGTGGGCCTGCACGCAGCAGGCAGCAGACGCCCAGCCTCACACCCAGCCCGCGGTTGAGGAGCGCTGCGCAGAACGGTGGAGGTGCACCCCGACGCCTGCAGACGCCATTCGCAGGTTGGTGACCGACCTCGCCCTTTGGGCGGAGGATGGCCGAGGTCTCCCCCTCACCCCACCGGAGGCCCCTCCTCAGGGGAGATCCGCCCCTGGGTTCCCTTTCAGCTCCAACTCCTTTGATCGGTGTGACGTCATGTTACATCATCTGGGGTTTCCACAGCAATAGAGACAGGCAGGCCACGACATGTCTTCTCGAAGAAAAGAAGCTCTGGGGACCCATACCCTCTGCGCCTGGTCCCAGGTAGAATGCTGGGGTAGGGCTGGGCGGCACGTGGGAAGGCCAGGTCTCTATCATTCCTTTCCCTTTCACGTGGACCCTCTGGGCCGGCTGGCTGGGCACGTTCACGCGACAGACAGAGCTCCGGGGAGCGGGAGGGGGTCTTCCCTCCGCTCCCACCCGCCCCCCCCCCACCTTGCGGCGTCACTGTGCTTTCTGCAGCGGATCAGCTGCTCCCCGCTCTCTGCAGTGCGCGTCTCTTCTGTGAGACGCGGGGAGCGGGCACAGGATGAGCAGAGAGGCCATGATCGCGCTCCGACGAGTTGGTGGGTGGGAGGGCACAGACCTGGAGCTGCCAGCCCCCCAGGCAGCTCGGCTGCAGGCCGCGTCACAGACTCGCTCACACGCGCCACCCTGGGATGCTGCGTCACCCAGAGGCGCGCGCCGGTGCGCACCGCGCGGGCACGAGCGTCCTGTGCGCACGGGGCGCGCGTGTGCCGGCGGAGCGCGGGGGCTGCGCGCTCTGCTAGAACCCCGCTGAGCCCCCTGCCCGCCGCGGCCCCGGCCCAGGTGCTCTCTCGCCCGCTAGCCCGCAGGCCGGTGATGGGCTCGGCCGCCCATTCAAGGGCTGGGGTCTGCGGGCGCCAGTCCCCCCGAGGCCCGGGCGAGGCGGGGCAGGGAGCGGAGCCGGTCTGCACTGGGCTTCGGCGTCCCAAGAAGCCGACACCTGTAGACCCCGAGCCTGCGGCAGGTGGTTCAGAGAAATATCCCTCGGCTTCTTGGCCGCTGCCCGCCTTCCCGCAGCCTGCCTCACCACCGCCACCCCGTGCCGCCTCTGGCGGCTCTCCTCTGTGCCCTGATGGGTCCGAAGCCTCTCCTGCGACTCCCACCCCAGAAGAAGCTGAACGGGCCCTGGAACCGGCGCCCCCCCTCTGCTCCCACTGGCTCTCTCAGACCTGCAGAGGTGGAGCTGGCTGGCGGGGAGGGGGCTGCAGTCACCAAGCGGTTGGGAGAGCTGATGTCCCAGCGGTCCAAGATGCCCCCCTCTACTGAGGAATCCGGCAGCACGTCGGGTCTGTGCTGGACACCCACGGCCCTTCCGAATGTCCATGCAGGGACCTGCCTCCCCCCCGAGGGGCTCCCGGATCCTCCCGGAGGCCTGACAACATCCTGCCCTGGGGTCAGCCGGGCCCCTAAGTGGAGGACCCCTGCTCGGCCAGCTGCCAGCGGGTCCACCGCAGTGCCCCCTCCCCGCACATGCACCTCGCACACTTGCCCTTCATACACGCACCTCGCACATCCATGCACACACACAGTATACCTGCGACCCCTGCACACACATCACCCTCCCCGCACACACACATCACGCATTCCTGCGCCACGCACTTGCACACCCTGCACACACTTGGCTCCACACTCCCACCCCCAGACCCTGCTCCGCAAGAAACGGAAAAGGCTCACAGGCGTCTCCCAGGGGCAGCTGCGCAGGACGCGGCGGCAGGACGAGGATGCGGAGGATGCGGAGGATGCGGAGGATGCGGTTCCAGACGCTTCTTCGCTGGGGCGGGGCGGGGGTGGGGCCGGGCCCCAGACCGAGGCTGCGGTTGCCCAGGAGACGCAGGCTGGGGGAGGGGGCGCCGCGGTCTGCAGCCGCCGGAACCTGCCCGCGCGTGCCCGTCAGAGCCTGCAGCGCGTCCCCAACCTGTCACAGACGCACACCCACATCCAGCCATGCTCACACCTCACGTATGGATGCATATGCCTCACACACCCCTCACACACATACCTCACACACTCGCACACACACATACCTCACACACATTGCACACACACATACCTCACACACTCGCACTGCAGGCAGGGTGGGAGATGGGGTAAAGGGGGGCACACAGAGACCCTGGCCAGCCTCCCCCACCCCAGGACGGCCGGCACTCGGGCGCCTCCTGGTGGCGGGCGCAGACTTGCCCTCTTGCTGCCTTTGGGCAGCTTGGTTCAGACACAGCTAGCTTGGGCCTCATCTGCCCAGAGGGTCTCCTCCTCAGGTCTCAGTGTCTGAAGCCCCTGGGCTGCTGTGCAAGGACAAGCCTGTGGTCCTTGGTGGCTTTGTGGCCCAGGGCCTGCTCAGGGCCAGCTGTAGAGGGGACGCACCGTCTGCTTGGCTGAGTGAGCTGGTGAGCAGGGGCTGTGGCCCCGAGGCCCCCAACCAGGGCCCAGGGTCGGGGGCCGGCGCGCAGGCTCACAGCTGCTGAGCAGCGATGGACGTCTCTGACGTGTCAGCTATCCTGCTGTGGACAAGCGCCGCGCGGTGGGTGCCCTGCGTTACCTGACCAGTCCTTCTGGACTCGGGGACGCACAGTAGTTCCCAGGTGTGTCCCCTGTTGACAGAGTGGCTGTGGAGGTTCTTGGACTAGTGTTGGTGTGGACTTTCATTTCTCTCAAGGAGTGGAACTGCTGGGTTGGGTGGCAGTTCCCTTGAAGCTTTTTGAGAAAAAGTTAACCTTCTTCCCAAATCAACTGCACTCTGCGCGTCTCTGCCAGGGACCCGGCGTGGGGGTGGGGGGGGGTTGGTCTCGGCTCCCAGCTTCCCCCTAGGCCTGCCGCTGTCTCTCCTTTCTATCGCTGCCATCTGTGTTCAGTGCTAGAAGTGTTTAAGTGTTAGGTGCTCAGTTGTATCCGACTTCTTGTGATCCTGTGGATTGCAGTCATCACTGAGTCCCATAGACTGAGTGCCTTATACAGCAGGCCTTGTCTCCTGCTGGCTCTGGAGGCTGGATGGCAGACACCAAGGTGTTGGCGGGGCCAGCTTCGCTGTGGCCTTTCTCCTTGCCGGCGTCCCGCTTGTCGACAGGTGGCCTTTCCTCCGTGTGGTGAGGGTTCTACCCTCACAAGGGGTCAGGGCCCACCCATGCGACTCCACTCTAACTTAACTATCTCTTTAAAGACCATATTTCCACAGACAGTCCCATTCTGAGGTCCTGGGGGTTAGGGCTTCTCCATGTGAACTGTGAGGGGACGCAGCTCTGCTCGTATCACTGGCCTCACACCCACTAGGACGGGGAGCGAGATCTCACTGGGGTTCAGTCTACATCCTTAATGGCTCACGACGCTAAAACAACAACAAAAATTCATCAACAGTGGCTCTAAAGAAGAAATAGAGAATTTTATTCAAGCTAGCCTGAGGCTTATAACTCAGAAGATTCTGAGGGTTGTTCTGCTTGTTAGAAGTTGAAGGGACAGCTATATTAATACATTTTCAAGACAAGGGATTGTTCATCAAAATGACACTGACATTTTATGTGAAGTTCACCAGAGATATGCCTTCCAGATCTATCAACACATGTATGAATCGAGACTTCCCTGGTGGCCCAGTGGGTAAGAATCCACCTGCCAGCGCACGGGACACAGGTTCAGTCCCTGGTGCGGGAAGATGCCTCATGCCTCAGAGCAGCGAAGCTCGTTCTCCACAACTCCTGAGCCTGTGCGCAGCAACTACTGAAGCCCCCACGCCGGGGCCTGCGCTCCGCAACGAGAGGGGCCGCCGCAGCGGGAAGCCCGTGCGCCGCAGTGCAGAGGGGACCCCCACTCTGCACCCAGAGGAAGCCCGCAGCAGCAGCAAGACCCAGCGCAGGAAAAGTGAGTGAATGCACGCTTGAAAAATACACGCGTGAGCCGAGCTGCAGGCCAGCTTGGCCCTGCAGAACTAGGAAGGGAAGGGAAGGGAGAAGGGCAACAATTTGGTCTCCGTGGGGAGGCAGATGCTCTCCCCGAGGGGTCCGGTGGCCACGTGATGCGGCCGCACGTGAGCAGGCCCAGGGCCGGGGCGTTCCGTGTGCCCTGCCTCGTCCTGTCTCAAAACACCACCCGGCTTCATCAGTAACTACACGTCTCTTCGTGGCTCCTTTGCCACCTGTACATGTTTGGTGAAATGCTGACTTAGATGCTCTGGACCCTTCCAGCTGCTCGTCTCCCTGCCGCCGAGCCGTGAAGCCCCTCGCCCGTCCTGGCCTCAGGTCTGCGGGCGGCCTCCCAGTCTGCGACTCAGCTTCTCACTTTCTTGAGTCTCTTTTGAAGTGAAGTTTGTAGTTTTGATGAAGCCCCAGAAATCAGTTTTCTCTGTTACCTGTCATGCTTTCGGAGTTGTGCTTAACTGTTTCCTTGATCCAAGTCTATGAATATTTTCTGTTTTTCTTCCAGTGGTTTTGTAATTTTAAATTTTACGTTTAAGCCTATGATGCACTTTGAGGTGACTTTTTTTTTTAATTTTAATTTTTTTTTTGAGGTGACTTTTGTGCACAGTGTAAGTTATAGGTCTGATTTTTTTTTTTTTTTGCTTATGAATGTGCAGTTGTCTCAGGCTTCCCTGATGGTTCAGGGGTAAATAATCTGCCTGCAATGCAAGAGACGCAGATTCTATCCTTGGGTCAGGAAGATCCCCAAGAGGAGGAAATGGCAACCCACTCCAGTATTCTTGCCTGGGAAATCCCATGGACAGAGGAGCCTGGTGGCTACAGTCCACAGGGTCACAAAGAGTCAGACGTGACTTAGTAAGTAAACAACAACATTTTTCAAATTTCTTGCTCACCACAGGCTATGCATAAGGGCTGTGGAGCGTGTGCAGAGGAAGGCTTTGAAGCGTGCGCTGTACAGGTTGGCGGCATGCCAAGCTGGCTGGTTGCTCTTGGTAGCTGGTGTTATGTGGCCTGGCTGGTTTGAGTGGAGCGCAGACACTGGGGTGGTGAGGAATGTGCTGACCCCTGTTAGGCTGGTAGCGACGTCAGCTACTGAAAAAGATGACATCACTGCGGCCCAGCAAGGGCTCCTGTCCCTCAAGGTAGAAAGCAAGTTCTGACAACAAGTATTTCCCATCTGAATGCAGAGTTCCAAAGAACAGCAAGGAGCGATAAAGACCTCTTAAGTGAACAATGCAAAGAAATAGAGGAAAACAATAGCAGGGGAAAGACTAGAGATCTCTTCAAGAAAATCAGAGATGCCAAGGGAGCATTTCATGCCAAGATGGGCACAATAAGGGACGTGGGCCTAACAGAAGCAGAAGAAATTAAGAAAAGGTGGCAAGAATACACAGAAGAACTGTACAAAAAAGGTCTTAATGACCCAGATAACCACGATGGTGTGATCACTCATCTAGGGCCAGACATCCTGGGTGTGATGTCAAGCGGGCTTTAGGAAGAATTATTAGGAACAAAGCTAGTGGAGGTGATGGAATTCCAGCTGAGCTGTTTCAAATCCTAAAAAATGATGCTGTTCAAGAGCTGCAGTCATTATGCCAGCAAATTTGGAAACTTCAGCAGTGGCCACATTTAGAAGTGTCTCTTCTGTTGTTGGAAGAGGGGGGTGTTCGCTATGACCAGTGTGTTCTTGTGGCAAAGCTCTGTTAGCCTTTGCTCTGCTTCATTTTGTACTACAAGACCAAACTTGCCTGTTACTCCAGGTATCTCCTGACTTCCTACTTTTGCATTCCAATCTCCTGTGATGAAAAGGACTGTTTAACCTCAGCTTCTTTGGCATTCGTGGTTGGGGCATAGACTTGGATCACTGTGATAGCAAATGGTTTGCCTTGGAAACGAACAGACATCCTTCTGTCATTTTTTAAAGAAAAACTCAGCAGTGGCCACAGGACTGGAAAAGGTCAGTTTTCATTCCAATCCCAAAGAATGTTCAAACTACCACACAATTGCACTCATCTCACACGCTACCAAAGTAATGCTCAAAATTCTCCAAGCTAGCTTTCAACAGTACATGAACCAAGAATTTCCATATTTACAATAGATTTAGAAAAGGCAGAGGAACCAGAGATCAAATTGCCAACATCCATTGTATCATAGATAAAGCAAGAGAGTTCCAGAAAGACATTGGCTTCTGCTTTATTGACTATGCCAAAGCCTTTGACTGTGTGGATCACAACCAACTGTGGAAAATTCTTCAAGAAGTGGGAATACCAGACCACCTTACCGGCCTCCTAGGAAATCTGTATGCAGGTCAAGAAGCAACAGTTAGAACTGGATATGGAAAAACAGACTGGTTCCAAATTGGAAAAAGAGTATATCAAGGCCATATTGTCACCTGCTTATTTAACTTCTATGCAGAGTACATCATGTGACGCGCCAGGCTGGATGAAGCACAGGCAGAAATCAAGATTGCTGAGAGGAATAACCTCAGATGTGCAGACGCACCACCCTTATGGCAGAAAACGCGGAGGAACTAAAGAGCCTCTTGATGAAAGTGAAAGAGGAGAGTGAAAAAGCTGGCTTAAAACTCAACATTCAAAAAACCAAGATCATGACATCCTATCCCATCACTTCATGGCAAATAGTTGGGGAAAAAGTGGAAACCGTGACAAACTTTATTATCTTGGGCTCCAAAATCACTGCAGACGGTGAGTGCAGTCATGCAATTAAAAGATGCTTGATGCTTGGAAGAAAAGCTATGACAAACCCAGATAGAGTATTAAAAAGCGGAGACATCACTTTGCTGATGAAGGTCCATTAGTCAAAGCTATGGTTTTTGCAGTAGTCATGCACAGATATGAGAGTTGGCCCATAAAGAAGGCTGAGTGCCAAAGAATTGATGCTTTTGAGCTGTGGTGTTGGAGAAGACTCTCGAGAGTTCTTTGGACTGCAAGGGGATGAAAGGAGATCAGTCCTGAATATTCATTGGAAGGACTGATGCTGAAGCTGAAGTTCCAATACTTTGGCCACCTGATTCGAAGAGCCAACTCTTCGGAAGAGACCCTGATGCTGGGGAAGATTGAAGGCAGGAGGAGAAGGGGACGACAGGATGAGAGGATGAGATGGTTGGATGGCATCATCAACTCAACGGACATGAGTATGAGGAAACTCCAAGAGACAGTGAAGGACAGGAAGCCTGGCGTGCTGAGGTCCAGGAGTGTCGCAAAGAGTCGGACATGACTGAGTGACTGAACAACAGGCAAGGGTGGGGACACAGTCCTCAGATCCACTCAGACCAACTCAGATAAGCCTTCAACCTACTTGGTCTTTGAGTTAGGGGATTTATTTAAAAAGAGCACAGAGAAAGAGGCTGGGATTAGTCATCCTTTTGTGACATTTTGGAATCTGGTTTCAGGAGTCATGATGTCTCTGGTTTACACTCTCAGGCCAGGTGGCCCATGGCTCCAGGATCTGTGAGCTCATGTGCCTGGAGAAACAAACTGAATGGCTGGCTAATCTCTGACAGCAATTTAAGTCCATTAACACTGTTATCAACAGTAGCAGTCAGTCACCTGATTCTGATTGACTGCTGTTCAGGGAGCACAGGTTAGGGTCAGAGGGAACAAGAGAGGGATAAAGTTTGGGGTGGAGAGATTAATCATGAGCTCAGGGAACTCAGCTTTAGGGGGACTCAGTGTCACCACTAGGAACAACTCTCTGATTAAGTTGATTGTTGCGGGCAGGGCTAGCTTTGGAAGCACTGCTAATAGTCGACTGTCTTTTTGCCTTTTTATACAGTTCATGGGATTCTCACAGCAAGAATACTAGAGTGGTTGCCATTCCCTCCTCGGGCAGCAGAGGATGAAGTGGTTGGATGGCACCACTGATTCAATGGACACGAGCTTGGGCAAACTCTGGGAGATGGTGAGGGACAGGGAGGCCTGGCATGCTGCAGCCCATGGGGTCACAGTCAGACATGACTTGGTGAGTGAACAGTAACAACAGTCATCAAGTTGCCTTTAGTGGAAGAAATGTTTATGCCCTGGGCTAAAATCATGGCTCAGCTGTGAGTAGTTCAGGTCTCCCTGGTGGCTCAGACAGTGCAGAGCAGGAGACCCAGGCTGATCCCTGGGTCAGGAAGATCCCCCGGAGGAGGCAATGGCAACCCATGGACAGAGGAGCCTGGTGGGCTGCAGTCCGCAGGGTAGCAGAGTCAGACCCGACGGAGCATGCACAGAGTCCTTTCATGTGAGGCGAGGCCACGAGCAGCTCCAGGGCCAAAGCCCGTCTGCACCATCACAGCGTCTGGGTGAGGACAGCTAAGGCGCGGTGTGGCCCGCAGAGGAGCAGTGATGAGCGAGCAGAGCTATTACGACTGCTCTTTATTCGGACAATGAAAGGCCTGGGTCTGCTCTGCGTCTTGAAGACTTGAGAACCGTAGATCCCGCATGGGGACGTCTACACGCACAGTCAGAAGTATAACCCATAGAGGAGTGCTTTCACTGGAAAAGCTCTCACGTGTGATGACTGTATGACAGTATTGGATAGAGTCAGGTATTGCTTGGGTTCAGTACTGGGTTATTAAAAGGTTTGGTGAACTCCTGACATTTCAGAGTCCGGCAGCTGCGGCTGAGGGCCCAGTGGGCAGGGCGGGCTGGGATGCCCTCTGGCTTCCAGCCAGTTGGCCCAGCTTGGGGTCGGAACCCCCCCGCCCCCTGCCCTAGTGACAAGGCCTGCAGCATCAGAACACAGGTGGGTGGGGTGCAGGTGGTGCAGATCCCAGCGCGTGGAGAGATGGGGCAGCAGGCCTGAGCCAGGTCTCGGGAGCAGGCTGAGAGCCACTCCTGGGGAGGGTCATGGGTGTGACCGACGGGTGGAGGGGGACCCAGTCACCTTGTCAGCACAGACAGGATCCCTGGCCCCTGACCTGTGTCCAGACACACCCATGTGTGGGCCATAAAACCTGAAGCGGCAAGAGCGGGAGGAGCAGGACCAGGCGTCTGGATACCTGGGCTGCCGGCCACCTGGGTCTGAAACCGTAGGCCCCCAGAGCACCCTCTGCACCAGGAAGGCGGCCTGACATGAGAAGGTAATGCCCAGCATGCTTAAACCCGGGTCCCCCCACCACATCCCGTCTAACCGCAGCTTTGCTGGGCGGTCCCTTGGGTCCAGAGCCCCAGCACGGGGGCCGGGCTCGGGGCAGCTGTGTCCAGAGCCCAGCTTGGTTCTGGACGGGGGTCCAGGCTCTGTCTGGCCGGCACCCCGGGCGCTGGCTCCTCCTGGCTTGGGGACAGAGCTCTCCCTCCTGAGCCACCAGAGTGCTCGCTGTCCCACGGCTCTATCTCCAGAGGCCACCCCTGCGGTTCGGGAGAGAGAGCCCCTATCCCTTGGCCTGAGAAGCGCCTGAGAGCCCCTGGAAGCAGGGGGACGACACCAGGCTCAGAGGAGGCAGGTCTGTGACAAAATGGAAACGGGGTCAAGACGATGAGGTCGGGCTGGAGGCCTGGGGGTCCTGGGGTGGGGGCAGCTGGAACCCAAGGGGTCATCTCCCTGGGAGCTGGAGTTGAGCCAGGGAAGTCCTGAGGCTCCTGCTGGGTGCCCCGCTCCTGTGAGCCCCTCCTCAAGTCAGAGCTCCCCTGGCCCTCCTGTCCTGGGGGCTCTTCCAGGAACCCCAGCTTGGACATGAGGTGGGCCCATCAGTGACTTGGGGACCCCCTGGTGCTCAGAGCCTCTGCCTAGGGCTCGGCGCCCAGATCATAGTCCAGGGCAGGTGCCTGCCCTTTGCCCCCCTGATGTGCCTGGAAACCCTTATCTCGATGTGCTGAGTCACCCAGAGGGGCAAAGGTCTCCGTGGGGCTGGAAGCGAAGCTGGGGCATCGGGCAGGAAGCCTTGGGGCCCTCCCCAGGAGTGGAACACTCCCTACACATGGACAGCTGAGCTGTGCTTGGCAGGTGAGACGGTTGGTTTATTTAGGTGAGACCCCACTGGAGTTTCCAGTCGGGGAAACTGGGCAGCATCCAGTCAGCAGACAGGAGCTTGAGTGGCACAGAGGTGGAGGCCGTGCCGGGCGGCGACCTGAGCCCGGGACATGCAGCAGCTGCGGGCGGCTGGTGCGGCGGGCTGCTCTCCACCAGGACTGGAAGGCAGGGGCTGCAGGCTGCTGCTCCCGTGGTGCCGGGCGATCCTGGACTGTCTGGTTCAGATTCCGTCCCGGGAGGGCCCAGGCTGCAGGGAGGTGTCCGTTCAGGGCCGGACATGACTGAAGTGGCTTAACACGAGCACACACACAGCGGCAGCATCTCCACAGGGGCCTAGTGTCCTGTGGTTTAATAACGTGAGACACCAGGGTGTGCGCACAGCACACACCTGCACACGTGTGTACCCTAACACGCCTCACGCCTCTGCCGTCAGCCCCAGCCCCCTCGAGTGCTCAGGTCACCTCATGTTCCCCGTGTCCCTCTGTGCCCAGCCTCGGCCGTGCTCCCCAGAAGCCCTGCTCGGGCTTGGTCTTTGAGCCTCTCAAGGTCAGGCTGCAGGTGTCCACACAGAGCACCCCATCTTTCCTGCACACGTCTCCTGGGCGGAGGGAAGTGCTGTCTGCCTCTGAGGAGCCACAGGGTGTAGCCTTGGGGTGCCGTGGGCCCTGAGAGAGGAGCCCTGAGCTTGCACCTCACCCGTCCCTTGGCCCCAGGCCCCGAGCACGTGGCCGAGAGGTTCCAGATCCTCAGGCAAGGCCTGTGGGAAACGGGGGCCTGTAGGGTGGGGATCAGACGTGAGCCTGGCCTGCGTGTCTTGGTCTGTGACGCTAGCTGTGAACTAGCTGTGGACCTGAGCAGGACCCGCCCCGGCTTCCCCGGCTGGATCCCTGCCGGCCAGGCAGGAGTCCTGCCTGGAGCCACGGGGCAGGAGCCCCTCACCCTCCCCTCTGCCCTCAGGCTCCTGCTGCTCGCCAGCCTGGTGGCTGTGTTCCTGCTGGAGGCAGGCTCAGCCCGGACCCTCCAGGTACGTGTGGGCTCCTCACCCAGCTGCCCCCGGGGCTGGAGAAAGGCACCAGATGCGACCGCAGGGCCTGTGGGCACCGGGGGCCTCAGCAGGGTCTGCTGGACAGGTCTCGATGACCCCAGGTGAGCCAGGGGGAGGAGGGGGCCTGGTGAGGCTCCCCTGTGCTGTGAAGCCCGGGACCCTTCCATGTGTGGGCTTGTCCAGGGGGCCACGACTGCTGGGACCATGTCCTTCTGCAGCCCCGAGTCCAGGCCACCCCGCCCGACAGCCTGGAAGTGCCCAGGGCAACGGGGAGACGCCGGAGGCAGGCACAGCTGTCCCGCAGCTGCTGGGCCCGGTCACTGCAATGGGTCGGCCCTGCAGGAAGGACAGGCAGGGGAACTGGCCCCCGTGCTCAGGCCGCCAGCTGGGGGTGGGGGGAGCGGGTGCAGCCCCTGTGCTGTGCCCAAGTGTCCCCGGAAACCGCAGGGTCTCCAGCCAGAGACCTGGGGCAGGATGGAGCCGGCAGGGCCTCGGGGCCCTCTGTGCGGCCCCTCCCAGCCGCTCCCCACCCTCGCACCCTCGGAGCACTGCGCCGCGCCTCACCTGCGGCCTCACTCTCCCAGGTCCGTGTCCAGACCAAAGGCAAAGTCGGGGCTGAGCAGGACACACAGGAGTGAGTGCCCCTGGCAGTCCTTCCCGTCCCCCGGGGACCTTGGTGGAAGAGGGGGTCGTGTCCAGCTTTGGGGAGGAGGGGAGGTACGGGAGCCCCTGAGAGCTGACCAGCAGAGCAGAGCGCAGGCCTGGGGGGTTGAGCGGCTCCCCACCGCCCCACCCAGGGGATTCGGCCTCTCAGCCCGCCCAGCTCCTTGGCACCCACTAGGCTGGCTCCCGCTGGGTGGCTAAGGCGGCAGGCAGATGGCCGTGTGGGCCAGGCGGCCAGGCAGGAGGCCGCAGCCCTGTCTGCAAGTCCCAGGCTCCGCTGACCTGCCCTGGCCAAGCCCTCGAGCCTCCTCCAGGGCCCACCCACAGGAGGGGCACGGCGGGGACGGGCCTCCTGCTGCGCACAGGATGGGAACCTGCCCTCTGGCTCACAGGGTCTGGGACGCCCGCGCGGTCGAGTCTCCCGGGAAGGACGACCAGCTCATCTGGCTGCTCATGGCACCCAAGCTCATGGACCCCAGCGAGGAGCAGAAAGGTGGGGGTGGGCACTGCCCGCTGGGCTGGGGGCCATGGGGTCGGCTTGGACGGATGGCACCTCGGGAGGGAGGCGGAGGCCACAGCCGCTCTGTCTGTCCCCAGGTGGCAAAGCCCCAGCAGAGGCCGAGGACACCCTGGGCCGCGTCCTGGGCCCGAGGGAGGGTCCTGAGCCCGACCGGGACAGCCTGTTCCACGACGGGCCCGAAGAGGCCTTGGAGGAGGCGAGGCCCTGGGCCCGGGTGCTGCCCTCTCTCCAGGTGCTTCATGAGCCTGAGGAGGACCGAGACCACATCTACCACCCCAGGGAGCCCTGACCCACCCCGGCCGCAGAGAAATAAAGCCTGCAGAGGTGGCCCTGTGTCTTCAAGAGCAGTGATCGCGGCCTCCCCACTGTCTGGGAGAAGGGGTCTGCAGGCTGGCCTCACACGCAGGGTGCCCGCGGTGCAAGCTGAGCCTGGGCCCCGCCCAGCGCCCTCTTGCCTGGCACTAGCTGCTCCCCTGGCCTCCTTGGGCGCTGGGAGGGGTGGGGATGGAGCGGCATCGGAAAGCAGGAGGACTGGGAGGAGGGGACCCGGCACTGCTGGCTCAGGGGACTGGGCACGGGCGAGTGGGGCAGACTGGCCCAGGCCCCGTGTCTGTGGCTCAGCAGGCCCGCTGCCGGCCATGGGCGCAGGCCACTGGAGCGCTACGCCGTCCACATGCAGGTGCAGAGGGTTTTCGCTGTGGCAGTCACGTTGCGGGGAGTGCCTGGACCCTCCCCACACCTGAACGGAGCCTGCTCAGGGCTAAGACAGCGAGGAGCCCAGCAGGGGCCTCACGTGCCCTAGAGCCAGTGGGTCTTCCCCAGTTCTGAGCTCCGCAAGGACTCGAACGGTAGCCTCACCCCAACATGCACTGCTGAGCAGTGCACAAGCCTCCCAGCCCCAGACAGGAGCTGTCACACCCACAGCACCAACGAGACCAAGGCCTGGCAGCGACCTGCGCAAAGTGAGACAGTGAAAGCCGTCCAGTCACAGCCGACTCTGCGACCCCATGGACTGACTACGCTCCATGGGATTCTCTAGGCCAGAATCCTGGAGTGGGTTGCCCTTCCTTTCTCCAGGAGCTCTTCCCAGCCCAGGTCTCCGGTATTACAGGTGGATTCTTTACCCGCTGAGCTATCAGGGAAGAGCTGCTCAAGGTGCGTCCTAACTGGGGCGGAGCGGCGCTGGTCCCCACCAGGTACCTCGCCGCCCTCCAGCTGAGCACAGGGCAGCGCCAACTCGGCGCGCTGCTCCTGCCCCAGAATCGCCCAGGCCTCGGGCGGCCCCGAACCTCAGGCGGCCCCTCCAGAACACCCTGTCAGTGAGGCGACAGCCATCCCCAGCGAGACTGCAGGCGACCAGGAACCACCGTCCTGAGGGCAGAGCCGGGTCCACACTGAGCACGGCCTTGGGCAGCCCAGGGGGGTGTCTGTGGCCAAAGCTGCCTCCAGGCCTGCTGGAGCCCGGCCACCTTGGGCCCTTTCTGCACCGAAGGCCCACATGGAGAGGCAGCGGGCGCCGGGGCCTTAGGGCGAGCAGGGGACACTGGCGGAGGCCACGGGCTACTCAGCCCCCTGACTGGGATCCTGGGGAGGTCTATCACCTGAAACGGCCATGGCCCCTTCTCCTTCACGGCAGTCGGGGTGGAGGGTGTTAGAGGAGCCCCACCTGGCTGGCATCCCCTGCAGCCCCCTAAACTCCCAGGGGCGTTCGCGCTGCTCGGCCGCCTGGGGGCGCCAAGTCCTTGACTCTGAGCACGGTCACCTCCCTCTGCCCCTGCCCCCCCCCCACCCCCGTCACTAGGCAACGCTTCCGCAGGGACCCTCGTTGGGGGAGGCACCCAGACACAGAGGGGACAACTGAGGCCAGCCCTCCTGGGAGCTCAGCCTTCCGCCATGATGCAGGGGCCCTGGGCACAGCACCCCCATCTAGGGACACAGGCTCTCAGCCAGGCCGTGCACCGACCCCCACCCCCACACGCCTGAGCTGCCCCGAGTGGGGAGGCTGTGACCGGCGGTGTCACGGGATGTTACTCCTCCGGAGGCTGCGTCTTCCCCGAGTCTGAGCATTTGGTTGAACCCAAGACTGGAAACGACAAACAGATTCGAGGGACTAGATCTGATAGACAGAGTGCCTGAAGAGCTATGGACAAAGGCTCGTGACACTGTACAGGAGGCGGTGACCAAAACCATCCCCAAGAAAAAGAAACGCAAAAAGGCAAAATGGTTGTCTGGGGAGGCCTTACAAATAGCTGAGAAAAGAAGAGAAGCTAAAGGCAGAGGAGAAATGGAAGATTTGAATGCAGAGTTCCAAAAATAGCAAGGAGAGATGAGAAAGCCTTCCTCAGCGATCAGTGCAAAGAAAGAGAGCAAAACAGCAGACTGGGAAAGACAGAGATCTCTTCAAGAAAATTAGAGATACCAAGGGAACATTTCATGCAAAGATGGGCTCGATAAAGGACAGAAATGGTCTGGACCGAACAGAAGCAGAAGATACTAAGAAGAGGTGGCAAGAATACATGGAAGAACTGTACAAAAAAGAGCTTCACAACCAAGATAATCACGATGGTGAGATCACTCACCCAGAGCCAGACATCCTGGAGTGGGAAGCCAAGTGGGCCTTAGAAAGCATCACTACGAACAAAGCTAGTGGAGGTGATGGAATTCCAGTTGAGCTATTTCAAGTCCTAAAAGATGATGCTGTGAAAGTGCTGCACTCAATATGCCAGGAAATTTGGAAAACTCAGCAGTGGCCACAGGACTGAAAAAGGTCAGTTTTCATTCCAATCCCAAAGAAAGGCAATGCCAAAGAACGCTCAGACTACCGCACAATTGCACTCATCTCACACGCTAGTAAAGTAATCCTCAAAATGAGCTTCCAATGTACAAGCTGTATTTTGAAAAAGGCAGAGGAACCAGAGATCAAATTGCCAACATCTGTTGGAGCATAGAAAAAGCAAGAGAATTCCAGGAAAACATCTACTTCTGCTTCATTGATTGTGCTAAAGCCTTTGACTGTGGATCACAACTGTGGAAAATTCTTAAAGAGATGTGAATACCAGACCACCTTATCTGCCTCCTGAGAAACCTGTATACAGGTCAGGAAGCAACAGTTAGAACTGGACATGGAACAACAGACTGGCTCAAAATTGGGAAAGGAGTACGTCAAGGCTGTATATTATTACCTTGCTTATTTAACTTATATGCAGAGTATATCATGCGAAATTCCAGGCTGGATGAAACACAAGCTGGAATCAAGATTTTGGGGGGAAATATCAATAACTTCAGATATGTAGATGACACCACCCTTATGGCAGAAAGTGAAGAAGAACTAAAGACCCTCTTGGTGAAGGTGAAAGAGGAGAGTGAAAAATGTTGGCTTAAAGCTCAACATTCAAAAAACTAAGATCATGACATCCAGTCCCATCACTTCATGGCAAATACATGGGGAAACAATGGAAACAGTAAGAGACTTTATATCCTTGGGCTCCCAAATCACTGCAAGTGGTAACTGCAACCGTGAAATTAAAAGACACTTGCTCCTTGGAAGAAAAGATTTGACCAACCTAGATAGCATATTAAAAAGCAGAGACATAAGCTTTGGTTTTTCCCGTAGTCCTGTATGGATGTGAGAACTGGAACATGAAGGCTGAGCACTGAAGAACTGATGCTTTTGAACTGTGGTGTTGGAGAAGACTCTTGTGAGTCCCTTTAACTGCAAGTAGATGAAACCAGTCAATCCTAAAGGAAATGAGTCCTGAATATTCATTGAAAGGACTGATGGTGAAGCTGAAGCTCCCGAACTTTGGCCACGTGATGCAAAGATAGCATCACTACGAACAAAGCTAGTGGAGGTGATGGAATTCCAGTTGAGCTATTTCAAGTCCTAAAAGATGATGCTGTGAAAGTGCTGCACTCAATATGCCAGGAAATTTGGAAAACTCAGCAGTGGCCACAGGACTGAAAAAGGTCAGTTTTCATTCCAATCCCAAAGAAAGGCAATGCCAAAGAACGCTCAGACTACCGCACAATTGCACTCATCTCACACGCTAGTAAAGTAATCCTCAAAATGAGCTTCCAATGTACAAGCTGTATTTTGAAAAAGGCAGAGGAACCAGAGATCAAATTGCCAACATCTGTTGGAGCATAGAAAAAGCAAGAGAATTCCAGGAAAACATCTACTTCTGCTTCATTGATTGTGCTAAAGCCTTTGACTGTGGATCACAACTGTGGAAAATTCTTAAAGAGATGTGAATACCAGACCACCTTATCTGCCTCCTGAGAAACCTGTATACAGGTCAGGAAGCAACAGTTAGAACTGGACATGGAACAACAGACTGGCTCAAAATTGGGAAAGGAGTACGTCAAGGCTGTATATTATTACCTTGCTTATTTAACTTATATGCAGAGTATATCATGCGAAATTCCAGGCTGGATGAAACACAAGCTGGAATCAAGATTTTGGGGGGAAATATCAATAACTTCAGATATGTAGATGACACCACCCTTATGGCAGAAAGTGAAGAAGAACTAAAGACCCTCTTGGTGAAGGTGAAAGAGGAGAGTGAAAAATGTTGGCTTAAAGCTCAACATTCAAAAAACTAAGATCATGACATCCAGTCCCATCACTTCATGGCAAATACATGGGGAAACAATGGAAACAGTAAGAGACTTTATATCCTTGGGCTCCCAAATCACTGCAAGTGGTAACTGCAACCGTGAAATTAAAAGACACTTGCTCCTTGGAAGAAAAGATTTGACCAACCTAGATAGCATATTAAAAAGCAGAGACATAAGCTTTGGTTTTTCCCGTAGTCCTGTATGGATGTGAGAACTGGAACATGAAGGCTGAGCACTGAAGAACTGATGCTTTTGAACTGTGGTGTTGGAGAAGACTCTTGTGAGTCCCTTTAACTGCAAGTAGATGAAACCAGTCAATCCTAAAGGAAATGAGTCCTGAATATTCATTGAAAGGACTGATGGTGAAGCTGAAGCTCCCGAACTTTGGCCACGTGATGCAAAGAACTGGCTCATTAGAAAAAACCCCGATGCTGGGAAAGATGGATGGCAGGAGAAGGGGACGACTCGGGAACCACCGAGTCGAGGATGAGATGGCTGGATGGCATCACTGACTCAATGGATGTGAGTTTGAGCAAGCTCCAGGTCGTGTAGGACAGGGAAGCCTGGCGTCCATGGGGTTGCAAAGAGTTGGACACGACTGAACAAGACCCTTCTGGTGGGCACAGGGGATCCCCAGAAAGAGCTTGGACTAACTGAAAAAGGCTGTGATACTGTGATTTGTCTTCAGAAACATGTTTGGTTTTCATCCCTGATCCTGGCACAGAAGTCCTAAAACCCTTGGGACTTCCTGTGATGAGTGTGACCCTTCATTGTGCGAAAGAGGTGACTCTGGGAAGGTCCCTAAGGATGGGGCCAGTTGCCAGGGACCCAGCAGTAATCTAGGAGTGGAACTTCCAGCCCCACACCCAGTCCTGAGGGAGGGGAGGGGCTAGGGGTTGGATCAATCGCCAGTGGCCCAGTGCATGCCATGAAGCCTCCAGGGAACATCAGAAGGCTGGGTCTAGAGAGCCCTAGGGCTGCTGCTCCCGTGAAGAGGCGAGGAGAGTGGCGGCCAGGCGGGCAGGGACACGCCGCCGTCCAGGACCCACTCACCTGGTGGTTCCCGAGTCCTGTCCTTTTAGGGTAAATGGTGATCCAGGGAGTGGCTTTTTCCCTGAGTTCTGTGAGCTGCTTGAGGAAAGTAATCAAGCCTGAGGAGGGGTTGTAGGAACCCCAAACCCACAGCCAGTCAGCCAGAGGGACTTGGGAGTGACACCTAGAGAAGGGTGTTGTCGGGGCAGTCCTAAGCCTGAGCCTGTGGGATCCGACGCAGCCTGGGCGGGCGGTGCCAGGACCATGCTGGACAGCAGGTCAGCCGCTGGGAACCCAGGGGAAGTGGGGACCAGAATGGGTAAAGGCCCTGGTCCAGAACAGGCAAGAGCCTGACCACTCGCGTCAGCAAAGACAGCAGACAGAAGGCCACACACCCACGAGAGGATGCGCAGCATCACTAACCGTCAGAGAAGGAGAATGAGGACTGGAGGCAACACCAGGACCCGGGCCAGAACAGGCATTCTCTGGGGCTGGGGAGGTCAACCCGCTCAGCGTCCTGAAACAGCCTGGGGGCTTCTTACAAAGTCACACACACACGTGCCCTACGGCCAAGCCTTAAACAGAGGTGCTTACCCCACTCATGTTCACAGCAAGCTTGTCTGTAACAGCTAAGAGCTGGAAGCAACCCAGAGCCCCCCAAGAGGTGCTGGGGAGTGGCGGGACTCTGCTTGGCAGCAAAGAGGAATCATGGGCTCACACGGGAAGCACCCAACACAAGCATGCTGGGCACAAGCGGCCTTCCACTTGAACGAAATTCTGCAAAGTGCACACCATCCTGGGGGGTAGGGATGGAAGTGCTAACCCAACACCCAAACGAGTTTAACTGAACATGTTAAGTGTGAGCAGTTACTGCGTGAGAAGCCAACCTCAGTAAAGCTGCTTCAGGAGAGGCCCTTCTGTGGCTGGAAGTGGCCAGCTGGGGGTCAGAGGTCTGAGATTAAGCCCCAGCGGTGGTGGGCCAGAACACAGTCCCTTCCCCAGGCTGAGTCCCAGATCTGCCCAGTGTGCCTGTCTGCCCTCCAGATCTACCAGCCCCGGGTCCAGGCCACGGGAGCCTCCCCCGAGCCCTGGGGATCCCCGGTCACCCCAGCTCCCGCATCTAGTCCTGTAGAGTCTGGAGGAGGAAGGAGGGAACCCTCAGGGAGGGACCCCCGCCCACCGTAGTTTGAGAAGATGCCAGGAGGCCATCGCAGCCTCACAGGGCCCCTTCCCCTCTACCACCACCCCGGCCATTCCCAGACACACTCAGGCTCCTGTGTGCTGTCGTAGGTGCTTAACCACTGGAGCGGGAACACGGCACTGCTCCCCACCAGCTGACGGTCTGGTCGGTCCCCAGAGCTTCTGGGCCAGCCCCTGACACCTTCCCTCCTACCTTTCGGGCTGAGGGAACGGCCCCAGCCCCCTCTTCAAGGACTACCTTAGTCCTTGCAGCTGAGCAGGGCTAGCGCGAGCCCACGCCCACTGAGGGTTGCCCAGGCGGCTGACGCAGCCCCTCCAGCCCCTGCCATGTGCTGCATCACCAAGGACCCCCACCCAGCCCCCAGGCCCTGCCCAGGCCCCTGTGTGCTCTCCCCACTCACGGGTCTCTCTGCCTGTGTGCACTCTTGCTCCACATCCAGGGACCTGCCAAGCAGGTGACCCAAACCTGCTGGGAGGAAGGCCTTACCTCCCGCTGAGGATTCACTGGGAGTGGGTAGGGGTCTGCTCTCTGGGGAGCCAACAGCCTCCCTTGCACTCAGCACCAAACAGGCCTCTGTGAGTCAGGAAACAGCTACTGTTTAAAGCTTTGGACCCAACGTGGGGCACGCCACCACACTTTTGCATCGTTTTCATAAACGGGATGGTCCCGGCCCTGGTCAGCAGAGGCCCATGCGGGACTCCGGTGGGGCGAGCCCTGGGTGCTGCCTGGGAGGGCCAGGCTGGCTGATCTGGCCACCGGACGGACGTGTCTGCTGGTGGCCTCGGCAGGCTCGGGGGGCGTAGAATCCTCTCTGGGTGGGTGGTCTTCAACAGGCTTAGCACAGGTCTTCAGGGGCCAGCACCCCCTTCTTGAGGATGAGATTCCCGTAGAGGGCTGTCTCCCTGCACAAGGAGCAGGCTGAGCGCCGGGCGGGGATGGAGAGGCCCCGGCTGCCTGGACCACCGCTCTGGCCCCCGCCTGGGCACGCCCAGCAAACCCCTTGCCTCTCTCATTCCCTGTGGGGTGTTTAGTCCAGGGGCAGGGGCTGCATGGAGGGTAGAGAGAGCTCTGGAGTCGGAGGGGTAGGGACCCTGCTTGGCAGACATGGTGTGACCCAGTGGGCCCAGTGGATCCAGCCAGAACTCACCCAGTTGCCACAACAGCAAAAGCCTTTTTCGCCCGCTCATAAAACGCAAACCTCTCCATCATCCCCAGGGAGAACTGGAAGGCAGAGCGGGAAGGTTGAGGCTCAGGCCCAGGGGCAGTGGGAAACTGCAGGCGGGGGCCCAAGGACACTGGCCTTCTGACCTGTGCGGACTGGGCAGGCAGGGACACAGGGGGCTGTGGTGGCCACCTGCTTGGGGGCCCTGAATCAGGCCTGAGCTGCAAAATCCCATGGGCAGAGGAGCCTGGTGGGCTGCCGTCTATGAGGTTGACTGACTGACTTCACTTTCACTTTTTACTTTTATGCGTTGGAGAAGGAAATGGCAACCCACTCCAGTGTTCGTGCCTGGAGAATCCCAGGGACGGGGAAGCCTGGTGGGCTGCCATCTATGGGATCGCACAGAGTCGGACACGACTGAAGTGACTTAGCAGCAGCAGCAGCAGCCCCCAGGGTGGTGGGTGGGGGAGCTACTGTCCAGACCAGGAGCCCCGGGTCCTTTCAGGAAAGTTCCACCCAAGACCTGCCTGGCCCTTTGCAGGACAAGGGGTGACAGGCAGCATCGGGCCAGGCCTCTGGCCACAAGTGGGAGCCAGGAGTGCCCTGCTGTTCCCAAGATGGGGTGTGTGAGGACCCCCCAAGCAGAGACAGATGAGGGTCCCGGGAGGGAGGGGGTTGGCCGGGGCAGGATCTCGCATAACCGAGGTGCAGAGTTCCGGGGCTGTCTTTCACTTCTGGGCCTCCAAGGCACAGAGGGTTCCTGAGCCCTTTCCCAGTGGGGATCTTAGGCTCACCTCATAGCCAGCCCTGGAAAGGATGGACTGGTAGCTCGTCCACACTGGGGCCAGCAGGCCGCTCTCTCTGTCGCTGGGCACCAGCTCCATGACGGTAGCCTAGAGACGGAGAGACTCGGCTCTGTGGCCACCCACCCCTGCCCTGGGCGCCCTCAGGGCTCCTCTGGTTGGTTCAGCGCCTCGGGAACACACGTCCTCCCCACCTCATCCGGGCAAGTGGCCCCTGCGTTCTGGCAGAGGGTAAGCCAAGGCCCGGGGCAGCCTTACCGGGCTCTGCACGTAGGTGTCCAGGGGCAGCAGCTGCAGCACGGCCTCTAGGAGCTGGGGGATGCCCAGGCCTGGGGGCAGAGGCCAGCCTCAGACACGGGTGCAAGCGGCCCACCTGGGGACACCGACCAGCTCACACTGAGTCTCCCCACCAGAGCCACGGCCCCTGTCTCTGTCTGCCCCTGCCCACCCCACCTTCACTCCTCCACAAAGGCCGTTGGTGGTGATCCCAAACATGTGTCCACCAGGAGGGGCACCCAGGCCACTTTCTTGATCCCAGGAGGCCCTGGAAATGACCCCCTGAGACGATAGTGGGGTCTGGAAAGAGGCCTCTCTTGGCTGCCCTCAGACCTGCCCCGCTTGCTTCCAAGGCCCTCTGCTCTCCTGAAAGCTGGTTTCTGATTGTTAAACTAATGTGTGTTCATGTACAAAACTGGGAAATACAGAAGTCCATGAAAAGAAAGGACTGTCCCACCCTCAGAACATCACTGGGGGTGGGAAGCACCAGGCACATCCAAGCCCAGCCCACCCCCACCGCCCCTCCAGGACCTGGTCCCGATCCCCAGTCTCACCTCCCACTGTCCCCTTATGCGACCTGCCCGGCTCCCCCACCCCCCACACCCGGAACATTTGGGGCCAGGTCACCAGTGCTGGGTGGAGAAGGAAATGGCAACCCACTCCAGTGTTCCTGCCTGGAGAATCCCAGGGACAGGGTAGCCTGGTGGGCTGCCGTCTATGGGGTTGCAGAGTCGGACAGGACTGAAGCGACTCAGCAGCACCAGTGCTGGGATTCCACGGCAGAGCACAGGCTGAGCTCATGTACTGCGCTGGGCACCACTGCTCGGCCAGGCCTGTCTTCCCATTTTAAGAAGCCACCAAGTGCTGCGCGAGACGGGGCAGGAGGCCCAGGCTCCCATCTGGGGGCGGGGGCTGCGGGGAGAATCTGCTGAGACCTCCTGGGTCCCTGGGGCAGTGCCTGCGGGCTTGGTGGGGGCGGGGCAGAGCCGCAGCGCCCGGCGGCCCAGAGCCCAGCGCACCCTGTCCCCCACCCTGCGGCAGGCGGGGCTCACCGTCGGCGCGGATCTCCTCTGGGCCGCCTCTACAGATGGAGCTGCTGGGGAAGTTCACGTCTGCAAGAACTGAAGGCCCAGCACGGCCAGACATCAGCGCGGGGTCGGCCCACGTTCCTCGCGCCGCGTCGGGGGCACAGACCCGGAGCCGACGCCTGAGGACTCGCCCCGCCCCGCCCGGGTCTGCGATCGCGAGGGACCGGAGCCTGCGAAGGCTGGGCGGGCTCCGGGCTCGCGGCCGCGGTCCCAGGAAGAGAGACCGACGCACACGTCCCAGACCAGCCCGGGCGCCGGCGGTGCGGGCCCGAGGGCCGTGAGCGGACGGGGCTGGAGCGCGGGGCCGCTCGGACACCGGGCTGGAGAAGGAACCGGACCTGCCCGCCCCCGCCCAGGCCCGGCGCCCTGCCCGCCTGCGGCTCGCGGGGCCGGCTCTCCCGGAGGCTCGGGCCCCGCGCTCACCGATCTCATCTCCGTGCCCCATCCGCGCCAGGGCGAAGAGCAGCTCCGGGGACAGGAGCGCGGGGACACCCTTGAGCACCACCATGGTCGCGGGCCGCGGGCTGGCGGGCGGGGGCGGGACCTGGGAGTGGGCGGGGCGGCAGGGGCGGGACCTGGGAGTGGGCGGGGCGGCAGGGGCGGGGCGGGCGGGGGCGGGGAGG
>SJYG01000250.1:195351-222850 GCA_006410535.1 Litocranius walleri | reverse complement strand
GGGGCGGGCGGGGGCGGGGAGGCAGGGGCGGGACCTGGGAGTGGGCGGGGTCTGGACGGAGGCGTTCCCCAGCCAAGCGCCGCGGACTAGGGGTTGTTTGGGAAGCGGTGGACACCATACCAGCCCAGTGTTGCCGGAACCAGTACTAGAGAAACTAAGCGCCACGCTCGGAGAGCTGGGGAACTCAGATTTATTATGTCAGGGGGCCCAGAGGAGTTGGCACTCCAAGCTCTAAGCTCCAGATAGAGGGGTTACAGAGTTTCTGGAGACAGACTATAGTGGGCTTTCTGGTGGCTCAGACGGTAAAGCATCTGTCTACGATGCTGGAGACCTGGGTTCGATCCCTCGGTCGGGGAGATCCCCTGGAGAAGGAAATGGCAATCCACTCCAGTACTATTGCCTGGAGAATCCCATGGACAGAGGAGCCTGGTAGGCTACAGTCCATGGGGTCTAAAAGACTGAGCGACTTCACTTCCCTATAATGGGCTTCCCTCATAGCTCAGTTGGTAAAGAACCCACCTGCAATGCAGGAGACCTCGTTTGGTTCCTGGGTCAGAAAGATTCCCTGGAGAAGGGATAGGCTACCCACTCCAGTATTCTTGGGCTTGCTTCCCTTGTGGCTCAGCTGGTGAAGAATCCTCCTGCAATGGGGGAGACCTGGGTTTGATCCCTGGGTTGGGAAGATCTACCCGTCCCGGTATCTTCCAGGGAAAAGCTAACCACTCCAGTATTCTGGCCTGGAGAATTCCATGGATTGTATAGTCGCAAAGAGTCAGACATGACTTACCGACTTTCACTTTTTTTTCTTTTTCACTTGATAGTAGGCAACACTAGCTGTTATACACTGGTTTAAACTAAGGGAACATCAGTCCCTCTGAGCCACCAGGGAAGATTCCTCAGTCAAGATAAGGAGGGAGATGTCTGACCTTTACACTGACAGGCATGATTAAGTAGGTTTGCAGAGGCTGGGCAACTGCAAAAAGCAGGACAAGGGTGAGATAAGCTCCAGTTCCTAGTATTGTAAGTTCCCACTTTCTGAGACTACATGATCCAGACTTTGCAAGGAGCAAGCTGAGTTACAGAGGCAGAATGAGCAGGAGGTTCTGTAAAACTGTAACTTTTCCTCTTCACCAGCAGCCGCCGGTTTGGGGCTTCGGGACCCCACTGGGTCCTGGACCCGGAATCCCATGTGTGTGGTTGGAGCGCCCCAGCATCTTCCTTGCTCCAGGCCTCTGTTCTGCCCCAGGCCTTGCTGACTCGCTCCCTACCCCTTCCAGCCCACAGGGTCTGTGATGCCCTGGGGTGGGGAGGAGTGGGTGACGGCACAGGGCTGACTTCTTCAGCTAACCCCTTCACACTGGAAAGACCCTGAGGACAGGTGGAAGCGACCTCCTCCCAAGCGGCAGTGCAGACAGCACCCCACCTCTCCCAGGTCAGCCTGCTGAGACCCCTCAGGGGCCTGGCTTGGGGCAGCATCCCTGCTCTGGACAGTAGCTCTCTGACTCCACTCTTTGGCCCGCCCGGAAGCCTGGATGCCAGCTCTGGGTTAGCCCCTTTGGGTTCAGTCCTTCAGAGCTGGGACCGCCTACCACACTACCTCCTGTGCACCGTGCTCAGAGGCTGGGAGAGGACACCCATCACCCCAAAGGGGAGGCCGTAGCCTCAGCCTCCAGGGCTGAGTTGGGACTGTGGTCCTGAGACCTAACCTTGGCTGCTGTGTGTGGACAAAGAATGTCCCTGCCGTGTTCCCAGGGGGCCCTATTGCCAATGCAGGAGACAAAAGAGACACAGGTTCAATCCCTGGGTCGGGAAGATCCCCTGGAGCAGGGCATGGCAACCCACTCCAGCATGCTTGTCTGGAGAATCCCATGGACAGAGGAGGCTGGCAAGATACAGTCCACAGGGTCGCAAACAGTCAGACACGACTGAGATGACTTAGCATGCATGCACACCATGTCATTAAAAGGGTAGTGAGGCCACCAAGCCTTCAGCCATGGCAGCTGCGCCTGAGTCGCGCCCTGAGGGGGTTTACTGCGGAGAAGAAAAAATGATCCTGGCCCTAGATAGCTGAAGTGAGTGAGTGAAGTCGCTCAGTTGTGTCCGACTCTTTGCGACCCCATAGACTGTAGCTTACAAGGCTCCTCTCCATGGAATTTTCCAGGCAAGAGTACTGGAGTGGGTTGCCATTTCCTTCTCCAGGGAATCGTCCGAGGCCAAGGATCGAACTCGGGTCTCCTGCATTGCAGGCAGACGCTTTACTGTCTGAGCCGCCAGGGAAGCCACTAGACAGCTGAGATGCGCATTAAAGGCACGATTCCAAGGATCCCAAATGCTGGCATCTGCCCGTACACAGGCACTAAATCCATTCAGACGTCTGATTTCCTTTAGTTAGCAATAATCTTTTGCTGTTCCAACTAACTGGTTTTTTGTTTGCAAAAACTCCCTATATATACTGGCTCCTCTTGTTACCTGAAAACTGGGCTTGCCTCTCAGTGAGGCCAGAAAGGCCCAGCCCAGCTGGCAGAGATGATGAAAAGAGAGAATTCATCACTCACAGCAAGTAAGGAAAACACGAGGGATTTTTCCCACTAGCAAAACTGGGGAAGTTTTAAGCTAAGGGCACCGCCAGAGGGGCTTGAGCAGAGAATTCAGCATAGAACTGGAGCAAAGGTCAGGTCAGGTCAATAGAGTCCAAGTCTTTGTTGTCTTAAGTCAGGAGGGTCAACATCATCAGCCCACCCTCCACCTGGGTGGGAGCCTTAGTTCCTGCAGAATTCAGTGTGTTACCGTGTTTATCCCTTCGGAAGGAGCTGCTGCATTTTCTCTGTCCCTGTGTTCCTCTGTGCCTTTAGGGTCACTGATGACTGACTGAGACCTGTTCAAGGGCCAGCACCACGTCCAGGTCCAGATCACAAGATGGCTCAGAACAAAACGGGCTGTCTTGCATCAAGACTGCCTCTTACGCTGTGAAAGTGCTGCACTCAATATGCCAACAAATTTGGAAAACTCAGCAGTGGTCACAGGACTGGAAAAGGTCAGTTTTCATTCCCATCTCAAAGAAAGGCAATGCCAAAGAATGCTCAAACTACCACACAGTTGCACTCATTTTACATGCTAGCAAGGTCATGCTCAAAATCCTCCAAGTAGGCTTCAATATTATGTGAATCGAGAACTTCCAGATGTACAAGCTGGATTTAGAAAAGGCAGAGGAACCAGAGATCTAATTGTCAACGTCCGTTGGATCTTAGAAAAAGCAAGAGAGTTCCAGAAAAACATCTACTTCTGCTTTATTGACTACACCAAAGCCTTTGACTGTGTGGATCACAACAAACTGTGGAAAATTCTACAAAAGATGGAAATACCATACCATCCCAGTATGTACTGGCCTCCTGAGAAATCTGTATGAAGGTCAAGAAGCAACAGTTAGAACCAGACATGGAATAACAGACTGGTTCCAAATTGGGAAAGGATTAAGTCCAGGCTGTATATTATCACTTAGCTTATTTAACTTATATGCAGAGTACATCATGTGAAATCCAGGGCTGGATGAAGCACAAGCTGGAATCAAGACTGCTGGGAGATATATCAATAACTTCAGATATACAGATGACACCACTCTTACGACAGAAAGAGGAGCTAAAGAAAGAGCCTCTTGGTGAAGGTGAGTGAAAAATCTGGCTTAAAACTCAACATTCAGAAAACTAAGATCATGGCAGCCAGTCACATTACTTCATGGGAAATAGATGGGGAAACAATGGGAAATAGAGACTTCATATTCTTGGGCTCCAAAATCACTGTAGATTTGACTGCAGCCATGAAGTTAAAAGATGCTTGCTCCTGTGACAAACCTAGGTAGCATATTCAAAAGCAGAGACGTTACTTTACTGACAAAGGTCTGTATAGTCAAAGCTATGGTTATTTCAGTGGTCCTGTATGGATGTGAGAGCCGGACCATAAAGGAAGCTGAGCGTCAAAGAACTGATGCTTTTGAGCTGTGGCGTTGGAGAAGACTCTTGAGAGTTCCTTGGACTGCAAGGAGATCAGATCAGTCCATCCTAAAGGAAATGAGTCCTGAATATTCATTGGAAGGCCTGATGCTGAAGCTCCAATCCTTTGGCCACCTGGTGTGAAGAACTGACTTACTGGAAAAGACCCTGATGCTGGGAAAGACTGAAGGCAGGAGAAGGGGACGACAGAGGATGAGATGGTTGGATGGCATCACTGACTCGATGGACAAGAATTTGAGAAAATTCAGTTTGGTGGTGGACAGGGAAGCATGGCGTGCTGCAGGCCGTGGGGTCACAAAGAGACACGACTGAATGACTGAACTGAACACGGTATCAGTTAAGAAAGCCATTCCTGCTTCTTTCTCTGGGGACGCCCTGCCGTATCTATGTACACTCCCTCAGCTCTGTGGAACAGGCCCCGCACAGCACTCTGAGAGGCTGTGTCCAGGGCTGAAGTCTTCAGCAAGGCTGCTGCATAAACACAATTCTCAGCTTCAGGCTGTGTATTCTCTTCAGTGGACACGTGTAACTGTCCTCCCCAAGTGGCAGCACCACCACCATGCCGCGTGTGCTGTGCCTCCCAAGAGGTGGGTCTCCTTTCTTGAACCAGGTGGGCCTCTGTGACTGCCTCCAATAGGATATGCTCTACAAGCTGCCTGGCTTCTGGGGGCATGTCAGAAAAGGCAGTATGGTTTCTCCCTTCAGAACACTTGCCTTGGTGTTAAAATCTAATAAATTTGGCAATAATTTGTCACGCAGCAGTAGCTGACTAATGCAGATGGCTCCTGTGCCAAGATGTCAATAAAAATCCTGCTACACCACCCTTGGCCTTCCACCCTGTGTCTGGTCCATCCCTACCGCCCCCCCCCGCCCCAACATCCACGCACTCAGGATAGAGGGCAGACCCCAGTTCAGACGCCCATGCCTGCACAAGCCGGGTCATACTCCTGCTTTAGAACCCAGTACCTAACCTCAGTGCCAGCCTGCAGACCAGCTTTTGCTCAGGCCAGCCAGCTCTCAGCCTTCCATGCTCGGGCCCCTCCTTTCAGGGCTGGCTGCCTTGCTCACCTGAGGACTTACTGCTGCTGGCCCTGCAGGAAAGCCCAATCAGAGCCTGGACAGGCCAGGCTCTCTCCCCTTGGGGCCCGCCCCTTCCACCTCATCCCTCAGTGGACCTCAGCCCTGCCTGTGGTGACGTGCCCAGAGGCCTGGCAGGTTCCGGGGAAGTAACCTGAAGACAACTGACACCCCACACCCACTGCCCGTCCCTGAGGAGCCTTGGTGGCCAGAGCTGCGCAGGGAGGTGGCCGGCAGGCCTGCACACCAGCCACCCGCAGCGGCTGGCTGCACCCAGCGTGAGCAGGGTCTACTGCAAAGCCTGATTGGCAAGACTCGCAGTTGACATCCCCTGAAGCTTATTTTTTTGTGGAAATATAGGGAGGAAAAACCAAGTTTATGGGTAGACGAGAAGGAGAGTTCTCAGCTTCAAAAACCAATCACAACCCCAAACCAACATGGGGCGGGAGGTCAATAACTCAAGAGGCAGTTGAGGGCTCTCTGGGCCTGTGGCCCCTGCCCTCCGTCCAGGGCTTGCCTGCTGCCCTCTCACCCACAGCAAAGCACGTGGTCACACGCGGACAGCCCCGTCTCTCCCAAGCCCAGGGCCAGCACAGCCCAAAGAGAAGGTTCTGTTCCCTGGGTCTGAGGGTGGGACCCATCCCTGCCACATTCTGAAACCCACATGGCCCTGTGGGTGCAGGCCTCTGAGACACATGGGCACTCACGTGGGCCGCACGCCCAGCCCTTCCTCAGTTTCCAGCTGAGCCATTAGGACAAGGGTGCCTGTGGGCCTTGGAAGGGCTCCTTCCACCTGGCCCCCAGCACTCGGGCTCCATTAGTCAGACTGTTTATTTGGCCGGGCTGGGTCTCAGCGGCGGCTTGCAGTCTTCTCTGTAGCTTTTCTTTTCAGCTGCAGCACGTGGGATCCAGTTGTCCGATCAGGGGCTGAACTCAGACCCCCCGCGCTGGACGCTCGGTCTTGGTCACTGGACCACCAGCGCAGTCCCGCTCGGACTCAGATATGAGGCCGGCCTGACGCGTGTGGAAAGTTAAACTAAGGCATTTACTTCCTCAACGTGAAGGCTTCCCCCCTGCAGATACCTATGCTGGTTCATTCTAGATGGTGCGTGACTTGCACAAACCCTGGTTACACAGCTTTAGCACATGGCTCCCCACGTCTGTCACGGTGAGGACTGCCCGGCCAGGCCCGGCCTCCCGACCCCAGGGGAGCCTGATCTCATCGTGCCTTTGCGCCTGCTTCCTCGCTCTCCGCGCGAGGGCGACCCCACCATCCAGCACCTTAAATGACCCGCCCTGGTGTCCTGGTCTATCGGCACAGCTGGGGGCGAGGGCCCCACGTGAGCCGCTCTGTGACCCTCTGCCAAGGGGGACGAGGCTGTACCCCAGCCTGCCTGCTGCGTGTACTGTGAGGGGCTGGAGAGGAGGCAGCGGTTCTGAGGCATGACAAGACCCTCAGAGACGCACCTGAGCTGAAGTGCAAGGGTTCACGCAGAGAACGTGTGCTGCACTGTCGTCACAACGGCGCTGACAAAGGAGCCTGGGCACGGTCTCAACACCCTACGCCACTCAAGCAAGCAGATCACAACGTACACACGTCATGAAAGACTTCAGGGCCACTGCAAAGAACGTGAGTAGGAATCATATTCAGCCATGAAAAGAAATGGAACCGTTACTGTTACAACCTGGGTGGACTTTGGAAATGTTATATGCAATTTGGCAACAGAGAGAAAGTGCAATAAAGGTCCCCAGGACCGAGGGGGCAGGCGGGGGGCCAGGCAGGGAGCCAGTGTTGCGGCGTAGTTTGTTTGGGATGATGAAGCCACATGGAGGCTGCTGAGAACGCTGAGCACACCACTGCCAGGCACACATTTAAAAACAGATTAACAGCAAGCTTTCTGTTATCTATTTTAGAACGAAAAAGAATCACAGTCATGAAAGAACAGGGTGTGTTTGTGCGAAAGCAGCAGCAATGTTCATTTTCATAGAAAGAAAACCGAGTTTCACACGTGAGCGCGTGGGCACAGAAACCCCTGAGAGCCAGGCAGTCACCCTCGGACGAGGATGGAGGCCCTTCCCAGACCCTGTTGTTTGAATGTTGTTGCTTAGAATGACAGACAAAAGTGTTTAAAAAGTGACGGAACACTAAAGGATAGAAATGACCAAAAAAAGGTCTAATGTGACCTGAAGTCTGTCTGTCAAGAGCCTCTTTAGAGACCCAGCAACAAGGCCTTCACTCCGAGTGGCCATGGCCGCCGCTGCAAGAGACACGGGGACCGAGCGGGGTCCCGTGACCACTGGGTGAAGGCCGCCTGCCCCCACAGGCTGTGAGCCCACGCCACCGCAGAGCTGGAGGGAAGCCAAGAGTCCCCGACACTGTGCACAGGACCGAAGCACTGATCAGCTTCTGAAGCTGCTCGTCCTCTCGAAAAGGGGGCCGAGGCGGAGGTCGCCGGCTGTCACTGGTCCTTGAAGTTGGCCTTTCTCTTCTCCACAAACGCGGCCATCCCTTCCTTCTGGTCTTCCTGTGGGGAGAAGAAGCAGGGGTGGACGGTAACGTTTCCCGAGGCCAGGCCTGCTCACTGCCTGCTGGCTCCTCCCGCCCTCAGCCGTCCTCACCCACAGGCTCTGTAGTGGGGTCACCTCAAGGGTGAATGACCCAAGTCCCTGACCAGCGAGGGCGGGCCCGGGAATGGGTATTTTCACAAGTAAACACCCCTGCGCTGCCGTGGTGACCGTCCTTCAGGGGCCACTAACCTTCGAGTGGAAATACACCCTCATCTACAGAGAACCTCAGGCGCACGCACTTGGTCGTTCACCAAATCATGACCTGGGTCCAGTCGTGGCCTGTGCCACGTGGTGTCCTGAGGGTTAGGGAGGACACAAGGACAGGCTCTCCTTCCTCACACACTCACAACACAGGAATCCTCACAAACATGCATGCACGCACGCACACACAAGCGTACACATGCAATACTCACACACATGCACTCACACCACACGCATGCACTCACAGTACATGTGTGCACGCACACACAAGCGTACACATGCAATACTCACACATGCACACACACCACATGCATGTACATGCACGGACACACACCACATATGCACTCACAACACACGGATACTCATACCACATGCATGCACTCACAAGTGCACACACACGTGATCACACATGCACTCACATGACACACATGTACCCCACCCAAGTGCACACACACGTACTCACACACATGTACACACAATGCACTCATAGTACGTGCACACACTCACACCACACGCACACTCAGTACACGCATGCACTCACATGTGCACACACACATATCTGCACCTCCTCAAGAACCAAAGTCACTTTAATCTCTTTCATGAAACACCTATTTATGACTTCTTGATAATAAGATGAGTTTTAGGGACCATTAAAAGAATGACTCCTTCAAGTTACTAGCAGATACCCTAGAAAATAATGTGCCAAGGTTTCAAATTATAGTGTTAAAATATATTCAATCCCCATTCCAAGTAACTGCAGTGAGCTAGGAAACCCTGGGTGAATAGACTGCCTTTTAAACACAGGAGGTGCTATTTAAGTGTGCAATTCCTAAGATCTTTTGTTGTCAGGAAGCATTTAACAGGAGGCTTCCTATGCGCTGTCTTGGATCTGTCAGGAATTCCCTGCTCCTTATTAATTCCCGGGTATTCAGGAATTAAGAGGAGAGGCAAGCCCCTCCTGGGGGCTGAGGAATCCAGGCATTTCCTTCATTAGCGTTTCTATACGGTGATAAGCACCCTCTTCCTCCTTGTGAACCATTCCCTAAAGGTGACTGTTTACAACTCTCTCTCTCTAATATGGGTCGCCTATGTTTTTAAGTCTGGAATTTTAATCTTTATCTTTGCTGAGAATAACTACCTTGTAAGACAGTATATATGCCCACATCATGTTGATTAAAACACCTTTGCTCCATCAGAGCTCTGGTCCCCGTCTTTCTTTCTCTCTCTCTCAGGCTATTTCTTTGGAGCGCAGAGGCCCTCTGAGTTCACTTTCCTGCCCAGGCTTCTAACACCCTCTTGAGAAGGCGCTCTGTGCCTTCACCCCATCGAGAGGGCGCCTGAGGCCTCTGTGAACACAGCAAGCCCCATGCCAGCGGCTTTACTGGCTTTCTGCGTAAACCAAGGAATATCAGCCTTTCTCGCCTTTACTTCATCATCGACTCCGGACCACCAGGTTCCAGTACATTAAAGGACCTCAACATTTTGTAATAAGAAATAAGTATAAACATTTTTGTACTTTGAACTTCCACACGATGTGCTGTTATTTGCTCAGTGGTGTTCAGCTCTGCGTGACCCCGTGGACTGTAGCCTGCCAGGCTCCTCTGTCCTTGGGATTCTCCAGGCAAGAATACTGGAGTGGGCTGCCATTCCCTTCTCCAGGGGATCTTCCCGACCCAGGGACTGAGCCCAGGTCTCCCGCACGCACGGCAGGTGGATTCTTTATGGCCGGAGCCACCAGGGAAGCCCCATTTATTTGCAAACATCACTGCCCAGCTACAGGGAGGCGATGAGTTCTGACCAGAGAGAAATGGTGATAAAATCTACAAGCAAATCCCAGAGCTTCCACGGCTGGACCATGTGACTTCCCGCATGAACGAGGCTACTCACGGTGGCAAAAGTTGAGTAGAAGAGCTTCTTCTCCAATTTAACGCCCTCTGCTAATGTCATTTCAAAAGCTGAAAAAGAAAACCCTGCAGTGAGGAGCTGAGACACAGACTTGGGAGTGCAGCACTTTCTCCAGAGGCAGGAACCGGCCTGGGGACCGACGTGCATTTTGACGTCATGGGATTTAAGTGCAGCCTCCCTCTCCAGGGTGTCGCCCCGGCTGCAGCCAAGTGAACAGCTGCTCCCGGGCTCCCTGTGTCCTGTGTGGGGACCGGCGTGGAAGGTGGGATGGAAAACTGTCCAGTCACGAGGGGGCTGAGGAAGCCCAGGGATGTGGACTCTAGAAGCATGACAAATAAGCATGGATGACACTGGAAGCGGAGGTGTGGGCAGAGCGGAGCGAGGCCCAGGTTCAGTCTGCAGCAGAGGCGAGGGTGCGGGGCTCATGGAAGCTTTTGCGGCAGCACCTGCAGCCAGGTCCCGTGACCGGGGTCAGGCGGTGACAGGCGCCCCAGGCCTCACTGCACGCTCCGCGTACTTAAGGGTGAGCCCAGGGAGCAGAGGCAGGGTTGGGGCAGCGCAGCCCTCCAGGGACACTCACTGCCCTCACAGGCAGAACAAGCAAAGGGACAGCCTCACTCCAAAGCTGAGACGAAACCGCCATGTTAACACGCAAGCGATTCTCAAGAGGGGTGGTCAGAGCTGCTCGGCTGGCCAAGAGTGGCTGCTGAGCCCAGACCCTCAGCCAGGAGGGCAGAGCTGCCCCTGGCTCACCCCTGGACGGTCAGGCGCGGCTGCGGCAGAGAGGAACCTCTTCCTCCCAGGTTCTGCAGGGGACCCTCCCAGGCTGCCTCTGCTCGCCAGCACTGGCCCCCAGGCTGGCCAGTTCTCAGGTCCTGCTTCCAAGGGGAGCTCAGACCAGTTCAACAGAATTTGTGAGCAAGCAACTAGAAACTAGAATGCTACAAAGAGGCAAAATGGAAATACTGAGAATCCTAACAACTTTTGTCCAGATCAATTAAGATGCACAATTCAGACCCCAAACTGTCAAGTCTCGCAACTGCCCCTGCGCAGCCTCTCCACCCTCCTCCCTACCTGCGTTCACTGATTCTTTAGCCATTGCGGTTACAATTTTAGAGTTGCTGGCAATTTTTTCTGCACATTGGATGGCTTCTTCAACCACTGTCTCGACAGGAAAAACTTTGCTTACAAGACCTACAACACAAAAAGGTAAACAACACATGGCAACAGCTGGTTCTAGTTCCATCACAGCGCAGGCCTGCAACAGACTTGGGAAAGGGTCCTCAGCGTCCCCTGCTGGGGCTGCCAACCTTGGCTGTTGAGGTTACGGGGCTCCTACAGTCAAAGGTCACTGAGGGGCCAGGAGAGGGCCTGCTTGCAGTGTCTTGGAGACCCCCCATTGTTCACGTTGTTCTGAGAAGTGGGACGGTTTCACTGTTAGTCTTTAATCCACGTGGACATCTGAGTCACTCTGCTGTGTGTGGTAGTATTTCAAATAGACACAGACAGTGCATATCCTGGACTCACAGGACGCCAGAAAGCTCTGTGCTGATCACTGTGGGAGTCCCTGGGTGAGGCCCTCCCCTCTCCACTCAGCTCCCAAGGGGGCAACTCCATGGGGCGGCCCCAGCCTATACCTGCTTGCTTGGCATCCTGGGCTGAGATCCGGTCACCAGTGAGGACCATCTCCATGGCCAGTGACTTTCCGATGGCACGAGTCAGTCTCTGGGTGCCCCCTGCACCTGCAGGGGCAGAGGGCTGCTGGGCATGCCGCTGCGTGGCCGAGAAGCCACAGACATGCTGCTGGCAAGTGTCTAGGGCCTGAAGACCTATAGCACTTGGTTAGGGGGTGGGCAGAACTGGGGGAGACCCAGACATCACAGGGGAACCTCCTTCCCACACTCAGGCCTCTGCCTCGTGCCCTGGGCCCCTTGTACCAGCGCCTCTCATGCAGGAGTCAGACTCTGGATGGAAGCCTGGAGCTCGCAGATCCTAACCTCACCCACCCTGGGGAGCAGCTGGGGGCAGCCTCCAGTCACAACCGGCTCTGCTGCCAGAGTGGGATGGGGAAAGGCTCCCACCTCGCGGGCCTGGGGGTGTGCTCCTCTCCCAGGCTCTTCAGGCGTCTAGCCCTATGTTGACTTCGCCTCCACGGGCCCTGCTCCCCCTCCCACCCACTCAAAGGCCTCTGACTGGAAAGACTGGTCTGCCCATTCAGCTGCCCACAGTGAACACCAGGGCTACCAGGGCGAGGCAAGCGGCCACCTGAGGGAGGCACCCACGGTCCAGCAGACTCGGGCACTACCTCAACACGGTGGGGACCCTGGGCACTGGGACGGGAAGAGCCTGGCAGTCACCCTCAGCTGACCCCACCCTGCCCACTGCCTGGCCCGCTGGCCTGGGAGAGACCCTGGGCTCCAGGCTCTGCACCTGGGCTAGAGACTTTGTGGGGACACTAGCTCTCGTCAGGAGGGCCGAGGGGCAGAGGCGTCATTGTTGGCCTACTGCTCCTGTCGCCCTCCTGCGGGGGATTGCTTCCCTGCTCTGAACCTGCTGAGGCCACGGGTCTCGCTCTGGCCACTGAAACAGGAGCCCTCAGCGCTGGCCCGTGGTCACCGTGTTTTCTTCTCCGAGCTGCTGACCTACAAGGACCCACCACGGACGCTCGGCAGCAAGAGTCACTGCGGTCGGAAGCCAGTGTGCCAGCCTGGAGGAGTCGGCAGGGGCCCAGGCCCCCAGGCCCCGCCAGCCCCACGGGGAAGGTAGCGCAGCCAGGCTCACACGATAGTCCCACTGTTTCTGTCTGACGTCGAGACAGCCCAGATGCCTGGCAGAGGGCAGACTTGGGCCGATGGCTTGAAGAGCTGACTCTAGAGCCTTTACCTGGGATGGTTCCTATTAGAATCTCCGGCTGCCCAAACTGGGCTTTCTCTCCAGCATAAATGATGTCACACATCATAGCAAGTTCACAGCCACCACCCAGCTGCAAAACAAGAGGCACCGCAGAGGAGCCCAGTTAAGAGTCACTCTACCTGCTCGTCTAAACTTTCTGTTAAAAATGAACGCGGCCTGGGGTACAGCGTTCCCAGGACAGTGGGTCAGGCAGTGGGCAGGATGGGGTCATCCGAGGGTGACGTCAGCAGACGTCCACAAAGAGATGGCCAGTCAGGGAACTGCTCCCATAAGCTACACGCACAGCGGACTCTGCCAGGCTTTCTGGCGAGGGCCGGACAGCAAGTGCTCTTGGCCTTGCGTGTCCCACAGTGTCTGTCGCGGCCATTCCACTCGGCTGAGGGAGCTACAAGGCAGCCCAGAGGGGGAGAGCTGAGAGGCTGCTGTGTTCCAGCACACTCTGCCGCTGGCCCGCCCATCCCAGGGAAGCTTTGCTACGGAACTGTGAGTTGGAAGGTGCTTCTCACTTCTGTGCAGGCCACAACCAGCCCGAGCCTCTGAGTCATCCAGGGGCCTACAGGAGACCCAGACACCAAATGGGGCACCCAGAGCTTTCAACGGTAGCAGAAGGAGTTAATTTACAAGGCAGTGCAGGTTGGAAAGTCATCAAAACTGCACAGAAAGCCAACACATGTGCCCTTAACCTTGCAGAGGGGGAAGGCAGCTCCTGGGGAGTCTTAGGGACCACGCTGAAGACTAGGGGGCTTTACTAACAGGGGAATCCAAAGGCCAACAGCTGAACCCCCTCCCACGGAGCAGGTGCTGAACGCTTTACAGGTCTTGGCTCTTTTGTATCACTGAGAGCGAGACACAGCCTCCTCCAAATAAAAACTGGTGCTACTCTGCAGATACAGTTCCTCCAGGTGCTCTGAGGGCAAGGAGGTGGCGGGGGGACACTCACAGCATAGCCGTTGACAGCAGCTATGATTGGCTTCCTGACACGCGTGAGTCGGTCCCAGTGGCTCAAAAATCCACCAGAGTAGCAGTCCTGGAATGTGTGACTCTGCATCTCCTTGATGTCGGCTCCAGCTGGTGGTGGGAAAGGCACTCCAGTTACCAGAGGCACTGCTGAGTGTCCAAGGGCAAGCGCTGGGCTCTGGGGGAGGCCGCATGGACACACAGCTGGGCTGGGGGCACGCACAGGGACGCGGAGAGGACACAGCAGGAGGGGGCTCGGGGAGGCGGGCTCACTCACGCCCCTCTCGCCCGAGACCCGCCTGCCTCTGAGCAGGCTGACTGTGCTGGCAGGGCATGCTCAACATTCATCAGAGAGGCCCCTCCAAGCAGCTCAGGGTTTGGTCTACCTTATGTAAACAAATCCCCAAGTTGCAGAACTTGCCTGATGCATTCATGGAGGTAGAAGGCTGCCTGCCACGCCAGAGGTGTGACCACATACAGCATGCTGAGCAGCTCACCTGCAAATGCCTTCTCCCCGCCTGTCAGGACAATGGCTCCCACGGCTGGGTCTTCCTCGAAGGCCTGCAGTGCCTGGTTGAGCTCTGCGATCAGGCCATTGCAGAGCGCATTGAGGGCCTTGGGGCGGTTCAGCTGAATCAACCCCACGTTGCTGTTCTTTCCCTTCTTCGCTGTGATGATGTACTCAAAGGCTGCACCTGGGAAGAAATGGGAAACCGGAATTTCCACTAACAGAGGCATCAGACTGGGGATGCATCCTGCCACTGGCCAGGGCCTGGTGCTGCCGCTTGCACTGCAGGGGGGCTTCTGCAGGGATCTCTGCTTTCACAGCTGTTGCAGCGCTGCCTTAAGCTAAGACAACCCCAGCAATGGCCGGCAGCCTTTCTCCTGAGTGTTTTGGTTGGTGTCTCCCTGAACCTGTGCTGCAGATGCCTGGGATCCTGTAGAAACAAGAGATGAGGAAACTCCCTCTTTAAACAGATGCCAACTGGGTAAAGTGCACACAGGCAAAGGGCAACTGCCAGAACAGGAGGGGCAGCCTGGTCAGGCCTTGAAGCCAGAGTGACCTGGGGGGAAGCTTAACCAAGGCAGCTGGCTCCTTGAACGGGGTACCTAGCCGGTGGGCTTGCTGGGGAGTGACTGAAATCACCCATGTGTAGGCAGCATGCCCCACACCCCACATACAAGCCCCCCAAAAGACGGCTGGGGACAGGCCAGGATGCAGAAGCAGGTGGTCAGAAGGGACTCGGGGAACATCAACACCAGGTAACAGCTAGGTTAAGTGGACACACAGGTGAAGGAAGAGGCTGCAGGGATTTGTTCGCAGAGATGTGGCCAAGAGTCCCTGGGAAACACGGGGTGGGGGCGGGGCGGGGCGGGGGGGTGTGTGCCCGGCAGCCGGGGGTGGGGCAGGCAGAGCCTGGAGAAGCAGTGGGCCCGGGGAGGCCGGGCAGGAGGCAGCACGGGACGGCACGCGCGACCCCTTCCGCTGCAGGTGCGCGGACCGCGCGTCCTCTCAAGTCTGAGGGCTTTGACAGCAGCTGCTCAAGGGGCCAGAGGCCCTGGCTCTCAGCCCCGAGTCCCCGGGGTCGAGGCGCTAGTGGCCCCAGGGCTCCGCGCGCTCAGGAAGGGGCGCTGGGCGGGGGAGTCAGGCCGGACGCTCCCCGGCAGGGGCGCGGCGCGGCCCAGGGGTCCCGGCCCAGGAAGAGGCCCGGGGCCCCCAACCACGGCCCGCCCCGCGGCCCGGCACTCACTCGAGGCGAAGCAGCGCTGCACCGGGCAGAAGAGCCAGGGCCGCAGCGGGGCGCGGACGCAGGGCAGCAGGGCACGTAAGGCGGCCATGGCGCTCGCGTGGACGCCTGTGCCCTCCGCCCGCCCCGCGGAGCCGCCCCGCGGAGCCGCCCCCCGGCAGCGCCAGTCACGGCCCGCCCCGCCCACAGGCCCGGGTCGCGAGACCACGCAGGTATCGCGAGACCACGCCAGGCGGAAGTGGGCGGGGCGACGGGCCTGCGGTTTAGGGAGGAGGGGGCCGAAGGAGGATCCGGGAGGAGGGGCGGAGGCGGCACAGGGCTGGGGGGAGGGTTGGAGTTCACGTGCTGGTCTTTCTCCCTCCTGTGCAGCCCCAACCTGTAGGAACCTTTGACTAAAAAGATGCACGATGTGAGAGTTTCAGGTTAAGTTTATCTGCGGCAAAATGAAGACTGCAGCTGGGGGAGACTACCTCAGAGAGCTCTGAGGGATTGTTCCAGAGAGGCAGCGGGGAAGGCCAGTATATGAGATTTTGGTGACGGGGAGGTCACTGCGATCAAGTGCTTACTTTACAAAAGGTTTTCTGTTAGGAAGAGCTGATGTCAGGGTGGAGGGATTTAGTGCCTTTCTAGATATGAAGTGGAGAAGGAAATGGCAACCCACTCCAGTATTCTTGCCTGAAGAATCCCATGGACGGAGGAGCCTGGAGGGCTACAGTCCACGGGGTCGCAAAGAGTCGGACACGACTGAGCGACTTCACTTTCACTTTCACACTTAGAAATGAAGAGATGGAAGGACTGGGGTCATGAAATCAGTTTCTGAAAATATTTGTCTGAAGACCTGTTAGACCAGGTTCCCTGGAGCACAGAGAGCCTCACTCTCCACCCTGAATGAAGGCCGGCAGCTGCAGCGGCACAGAGTTGGATCTCCACAGACGCAGTTGGCAGATGCCCTTGGCAGTGCCCACTGGCAGTTGACAGGAGTAGCCGGAAGATCTGAGGGCAGCTGCTCCGGAGCCAGCTGAGCCGTGCGGGTGGAAACGAGTGGCCTGCTCTCCTCTGCCCCCCAAGCCCGGGCCCTGACGACGCACAGCTGGTTGGGACACTTGAGTGCCAAGAGGGCCCTCAGGGGCTCGTGCGAGTGCTCCAGTCCACCCATCCATGGTGCTGGCCCACAGGGCTCTCAGTGGAGCCGCCCGCTGGCCTGCACTACCACGGTGTTCTCTATTCTAGGAGCAGCCGTGCCCTTGACCTTTGTCCCTTCCTGCTGTGTCTCAGGCTGTGGGACAGGCAGGGTGCACCCACTCCTGAGTGACAGGACCTCGAGCCACAGCTGGGTCCTGGACTCTGAACTGGAGGCAGTGGCTTTCTAGCCAAACCTGCCTGTGGACTCCCTGGAGCTGGGCGGACCTACCTGTGACCTGAAGTCAGATCTCAGGGCAATGTTCAGGCGTAACCAGAGAAAGCCGAACTTCCTGACAGTGGGTGTTTGCAGGACGTCAAGCAAAGGAGTTAGAGACAATCTCAGATCCACTCAGACCAACTCTGATAACCTTCTGACCAACTTGGTCTTTGAGTTAGGGGATTTTTAAAAAAAAAAGATTTTTTTAAAAAAGAAAGGTTGAGACTCATCTTGTGACATTTCAGAATCTAGTTTTAGGGGTCGGGATGTCTCTGGTTTACGTTCTCAGGCCAGTTGGTCCATGGTTTCGGGGCCTGTGAGCTCATCTTGCCCTGGAGAAATAACCTGAATTTGTACAGGAGTGGCGTCTACAGCAGCAGTTTTAGCACATTAACCCCTTTATCAACAGCATCCATCTCAGTCATCCGACTTACCTGGTTAGTGTTCAGCTAGTACCGTACTGAGGTCAGAGGGCACAAGAAAGGGAAGTTTGGGGTGGAGAGATTAATCATGAACTCAGTAAGAGGATCTGGTTTTAGGGGGCTTGATTTAATGTCACGGAGAATTCAGAGGTGATGCTGTTTCGCAGTGTGGAGGAGCTGAGGCAGATGTGCCTAGACAAGGGAAAGACGACTTATTAACAGAACGCTCCCTTTTAGGGGCATCGAGTGGCTGAGGCGTCACCTGCTGAGCACTGTGGCAAACATCTACTAACACTTCCCGTTTTCCTTCCTCCCATTTCCTGGGCCAGAGGTGCTCATGAGCGGCGTGCGTTAGTCACAGCAGCTGCATTCAGTGGCTGAGGGACGTTCTGCAACAATTGTGAACAATCGGTGTCACTCTGAAGTTCATGTATTTATAGGTGCAGATGTAGCACAAGTGAGGCGTAACTCTGGCTCTTTGCATTGGTGACTAGGCATCTGTTGAACACTGCATGTGAGCAGCTGTATTTTTATAAAATGAGATGTGACTGGTGGTGCTAGTGGCACTCTTGCCTGGAGAATCCCAGGGATGGGGGAGCCCAGTGGGCTGCAGTCCAGGGGCCTCTAAGAGTCGGACACGACTGAGCAACTTCCCTTTCACTTTCACTTTCATGCATTGGAGAAGGAAATGGCACCCCACTCCAGTGTTCTTGCCGGGAGACTCCCAGGGACGGGGGAGCCTGGTGGGTTGCCGTCTATGGGGTCACACAGAGTTGGACACGACTGAAGCGACTCAGCAGCAGCAGCAGCAGTGGTAAAGAATCTGCCTGCCAATGCTGGAGACATAAGAAATGTGAGTTTGATCCCTGGATTAGGAAGCTCCCCTGGAGGAGGGTATGGCAACCTACTCCAGTGTTCTTGCCTGGAGAATTCCATGGACAGAGGAGCCTGGCAGGCTACCTTCCATGGGGTCACAAAGCGTTGGACACAACTGAAGAAACTTAGCATGAACACGTGCAAATTTTACCAATGAAATAATTTTTTTTTGATTTATAAATTTCAAATGTTTGGACACCTATTATTAGCCTCCATTTGTATTCTTGCCCAAATTCTGCAAATTTGAGGGTGAAGATAAAAAGATAGCCTACATGGGACTACCTGGTTGCCCAGTGGTTAGGGCTCAGAGCTCTCACTGCTGGGGCTTGGGCTTCATTTCTGGTCCATGATGGGGCAGCCAAAAAAAAAAAGAAAAAAAAATCACCTACAAATGAAAAGCAAAATGGATGTTTTCAAGTAAATAATAAAATCCAAATTAGAGTTCAGTACTCAGCAACACTTTATTTCCAGGTTAATGGAAAAAGCAAGAGAGTTCCAGAAAAACATCTATTTCTGCTTTATTGACTATGCCAAAGCCTTTGACTGTGTGGATCACAATAAACTGTGGAAAATTCTGAAAGAGATGGGAATACNCCATTCGGTCCCTACTGTCTCTGTCCTTTATCTTGCCCATACTTGCATGAAATGTTTCCTTGATCTCTCCAATTTTCTTGAAGAGATCTCTAGTCTTTCCCATTCTTGTTTTCCTCTGTTTTCATTGTCCTTTTAAGAAGGCCTTCTTGTCTCTCCTTGCTGGTCTCTGGAAATCTGCATTCAATTGGGTTTATCTTTCCACTTCTCCCTTGCTTTCTGCTTCTCTTCTTTCCTCAGCTATTTGTAAGACCTCCTCAGACAACCATTTTACCTTCTTTCTTCTTCTTTGAGATGGTTTTGGCCCTTGCCTCCTGCACAGTGCTATGAACCTCTGTCCATAGTTCTTCAGGCACTCTGTCTACCAGACCTAGTTCCTTGAATGTACTCATCACCTCCACTACATAATCATCAGGGATTTGATTTAGGTCATACCTGAATGGCCTAGTGGTTTTCTCTACTTTCTTCAAGTTAAGCCTGAATTTTGCAATAAGGAGCTCCTGATCTGAGCCAGTCAGCTCCAGGTCTTGCTTTTCCTGATTGTATAGAGCTGTTCCAATCTTCGGCTGCAAGGAAAATAACCAGTCTGATTTCAGTATTGTCCATTTGGTGATGTTCATGTGTAGAGTTGTCTCTTGTGTTGTTGGAACAGGCTGTTTGCTCTGACCAGTGTGTTCTCTTGGCAAAACTCTTTTAACCTTTGCCCTGCTTCATTTTGTATTCCAAGGCCAAACTTGCCTGTGACTCCAGGTATCTCGTCTTCCTACTTTTGCATTCCAACCCCCCATGATGAAAAGGACATCTTTTTTGGGGAGGGGGCTGTGGTGTTAGAAGGTTTTGTAGGTCTTCATAGAACTGGTCAGCTTCAGCTTCCTTGGCATCATTGGTTGGGGCACAGGCTTGGATTACTGTGATATCGAACTCTTTGCCTTGGGAATGAACTGAGATCATTCTGTCATTTTCGAGACTGCACCAAAGTACTGCATTTTCGAGTCTTTTGTTGACAATGAGGGCTACTCCTTTTCTTCTGAAGGATTCTTCCCACAGTAGTAGAAACAATGGGCAACTGAACTAAATTCATCCATTCCTGTCCCTTTAGTTCACTGATTCCTAAGATGTCGATATTCATTCTTGCCATCTCCTGCTTGACCACGTCCCACTCACCTTGATTCACGGATTGAATATTCTGGGTTCCTATACAATGCTGTTCTTCGCAGCACTGGATTTCACTTTCATCCCCAGACACATCCACCGCTGAGTGCTGTTTCGCGTTGTCCCAGCGGCTTCACTCTTTCTGACGCTGTTAGGGATTGTCCTCCACTCGTTCCCAGTAGCATATCGGACAGCTTCTGACCTGAGGAGCTCATCTTCCAGTGTCACATCTTTTTTCCCTTTTCATATGTTCATGAGGTTCTCACAGCAAAAATAGTGGAGTGGTTTGCCATTTCCTCCTCCAGTGAACCATGTCTTGTCAGAACTCTCCACTGTGACCATCCATGTTAGGTTGGCATGGCATGGCTCACAGCTTTATTGAGTTATGCAAGCCCCTTCACCACGACAAAGCTGTGACCTATAAAGGGGCATGATTCTATGTATAGTAAATGTCCAGAACGGACAAAGCCACAGAGGCAGAAAGTAGAGTGGTGGTTGCCAGAAGCTGCAGAAGGGGGTGGTGGGCACTGCTAGAGGGCAGGGTTTTTTATGCAGTGATGACAATGTTCTAAACTCAACATGGTGATGCTTGTACGACTCTGTCAATGTCTTGTAAACCAGTGAACTATTCACTTTAAATGGGTGAAGGGTATGGCGTGTGAATTATAATAAAATCTGTTTATAGAAACGAACAGCCTGATTTAGTTAAACCACAGATGTCACTGGGTAGTTACAGCCTTTATTGTTATGGGTGGCCCTTGGGCATGAGAAGAAGCCCATGACTTTGTAGCAGGCAGACTGAAATGAGGTGTGTGTGTCCGAGCTGCTGCAGGTGACCTGAGACCCAGCAGAATAGTCCAGCACCTGGCCACAGCCCCAGGAGCAGGGGGCCAGTGACGACAGACCAGCTGCAGCTCAGAGGGCTGGCTGAAAGCATGAACGCCCTGCCTCCCGCCACACCCCTACATCTCCCGGGTCCAAAATGCTCCCTTCCGGGGAGTCAGAGTGCTGCCCTCACTCCCTGGCCATAACGTCAGTGTCACAGTTTTGTAACTCTGCCTTTCCTCCCATCACCAGACCTTTGGTCCAGATGCGGCCAGGTATGAGTGGGATGAAGGCAGTTTTACACCTTGGCCACCACTGGGGTACTCAGCCACGCAGTCCCTGCCTCCATGGTGCAGAGTCCTGCCAATCAACAAAAGGCTCCAAGCGGCTGAGCCAGAATCAAGTTCGAGCCCCCCAGACTCCTTCTGGCTGTTCCCACCCAGGGACGGTCAGGGCCGAATCTCGAATTTTCTAAATAGGCCTAAGTAAGCCCTTGTCATCCTGACCTTTACGAGAGAAAGGCTGACTGGCAGAGAAGAGGGAAGAGGTGAGGAGGGCAGCGTGAAAGACTCCGCTCTGACCATCCTAGGGTGGGAAGTCACCCTCCTGGGCTTCGGCTTAGCTGGCCCTTGGGGGAACATCTCAGGGGGCAGCTCCGCTTGTCAGGCGGCAGAATGTGGGGGTCAAGTTCCCCCTGCAGACAGGGGCACCAGGGCCAGGGTGGGGGCACCCCAGACGGGCTGTTTCATTGGACTTGCAGGGTCACCTGGCTTGTTCCTCTCTAGTCACAGGACGTCAGGCTGAGCGGCAGGCCAGAGGTGCGGGCAGCATCGTGGGCTGGGCTAGGGCCTGGCGCTTTAGCCAGGAGGTGGCACCGCTGAGCCTGGGCCGCCTCTGGGTTCCTGAGGTCCCTGCCACCTCCAAAGGCGCCAAGCTCGGCTCCCTTGCAGGCTTCGTGCTGTGCCTTTGCTGCAGGGACAAAAGAGGTGAGCCCCGCCCAGGCCAGCAGGAAGGGGGCCCCCACGCGCACTGCTAGCAGAGCCGGGACAAGCAGGACGCGTGCCTGGAGGGCACCAGCTGGCTCTCCTGGGCCCCCACAGGGGAGTTGTGTGTGGATGCACAGCGGCTTGGAGAGCTGGGACTAAAGAGAGGGAAGAAGGGCAGGGGGTGCTCGGCAGGGCGGGGTGTGGAGAGCGTTGAGTGAAGAGCCTGGGACGCACACGTGCAGCAAACTCGCAGCAGACAAGTTATCAAGCCTCTCCAGAGCCGCCCTCTGCCCCTGCTCTCCGTCCCGCGGGCAGCGGGCTGTTACTGGCAGTCACACCTTGATCTGCTTGGCAGCGTGTAAGACCAGCCACAGAAATTGTTCAGTATCAGGAGCCGGTTAGCCTGTAGTCTGCACACAGGGGGACAGTTTTCGGAGCTTGCTACCGGTCCATAGTGACACCTCTCCTCAGTTCAGTCTAGCTGCTCAGTCGTATCCCGTTCTTTGCGACCCTACGGGCTGCAGCATGGCAGGTTTCTCTGTTCATCACCAACTCCCAGAGCTTGCAGACTCATGTCCATCGAGTCAGTGCTGCCATACAACCATCTCCTCCTCTGCTGTCCCCTTCTCCTCCCGCCTTCAATCTTTCCCAGAATGAGGGGCTTTTCCAGTGAGTTGGCTCTTCACATCGGGTGGCCTCTCCTAGACGGTTCTTTTAAATGGCAACCCAACCCTATGGACAGAGGAGTCAGTCAGGCTACAGTCCACAGTGTCGCAAAGAGCAGGGCCTGACGTGGCCTGTCAATCAGACGGCAGTGGCCGCACCCCTTGTGTGCACATCTCACTGGAGGGAAGGACCACATTCAGTTCAGTTCAGTTGCTCAGTCGTGTCGGACTCTTTGCGACCCCATGAACCGCAGCACACCAGACCTCCCTCCCGGAGTCCACCCAAACCATGTCCATTGAGTCGGTGACGCCATCCAGCCCTCTCATCCTCTGTTGTCCCCGTCTCCTCCCGCTTTCTATCTTTCCCAGCATCAGGGGCTTTTCAGATGAGTCAGTTCTTCGCATCAGGTGGCCAAAGTATTGGAGTTTCCACTTCAACAGCAGTCCTTCCAATGAACACCCAGGACTGATCTCTCTTAGGATGGACTGGTTGGATCTCCTTGCAGTCCAAGGGACTCTCAAGAGTCTTCTCCAACACCACAGTTCAAAAGCATCAATTCTTCGGCACTCAGCTTTCTTTATAGTCCAACTCTCACATCCAAACATGACCACTGGAAAAACCATAGCCTTGACTAGATGGACTTTTGTTGGCAAAGTAATATCTCTTTTTTAATATGCTGTCTAGGGTGGTCATAACTTTCCTTTCCAGAATTAAGCGTCTTTTAATTTCATGGCTGCAATCACCATCTGCAGTGATTTTGGAGCCCAGAAAAATAAAGTCAGCCACTGTTTCTACCATTTCCCTATCTATTTGCCATGAAGTGATGGGACCGGATGCCATGATTTTCATTTTCTGAATGTTGAGATTTAAGCCAACTTTTTTACTCTCTTCTTTCACTTTCATCAAGAGGCTTTTTTAGTTCTTCTTCATTTTCTGCCATAAGGGTGGTGTCATCTGCATATCTGAGGTTATTGATATTTCTCCTGGCAATCTTGATTCCAGCTTGTGCTTCCTCCAGCCCGGTGTTTCTCATAATGTACTCTGCATATAAGTTAAATAAGCAGGGTGACAATATATAGCCTTGACGTACTCCTTTTCCTATATGAAACCAGTCTGTTGTTCCATGTCCAGTTCTAACTGTTGCTTCCTGACTTGCATATAGGTTTCTCAAGAGGCAGGTTAGGTGGTCTGGTATTCCCATCTCTTTCAGAATTTTCCACAGTTTGTTGTGATCCACACAGTCAAAGGCTTTGGCATAGTCAGTAAAGCAGAAATAGATGTTTTTCTGGAACTCTCTTGCTTTTTCCATGATCCTGCAGATGTTGGCAATTTGATCTCTGGTTCCTCTGCCTTTTCTAAAACCAGCTTGAACATCTGGAAGTCCATGGTTCATGTATTGCTAAAGCCTGGCTTGGAGAATTTTACTCTTTGGCTCCCATAATACGGCAGCAAGGCTTATACGCTCCAGGCAGGAGACTGAAGACCCTTCCCAGGGAACCTGACCAATCCAACAGGAAGGACTTAGAGACATGGATGACAGGGTTCCCCAACTAAAGCCCCTCCCAAAGAACACCCCAAAGTCAAGCTCAAATTTGACAAGCCCCACTCACAAACAGCCATCTGGTCTACTGTTCCTGTCACCAGAAGACAAACGTCACCTGATGTCTCAGAAAGCCAAAAGAAACAGGAAGAAAGACCCAAAGCACAGTGACTGAGCAGGACACAGCACTCCAGCCCCAGTCTCCCGAGAAGATGGAGCGCAAAGAGACCCTTCTGTTCTCCAGAAAGAAACATCTGTACAAGAAGAAAGGGCTCCTGGAAATGAACACTATGGTAGCAGAATGAAAGCCTCAAGTACCACAGAAGCAGAACAGTAAAGATGGGAAACAAGAGGACATGTGAGCATTCAAGGTCCGGGCTCAACCTCTGACAGCCTAAACTAAGGACTTTAGAAAGAGCCAAGAGCAAACCAGAAGGGAGTTTGCTCAGGGACGAGTCAGCAGAAATGATTGGTGAAATAATGCCATCATTTGCTAGGACAAGTACAGGAATTTCTAGATTGAGGGCCCTCTGAGTGTGGGACCCAATAAATGCAATACACAAAACTGAAGGAACATGGAAGCACCACACTGTGAAACTTCAGATCCGAATTCTTAGAGTTTTTAGTTTTTTGGCCACAAAGTACAGAGTATGGAATCTTAGTTCCCCGACCAGGGACTGAGCCCATGTGCCCTGCATTGGACACTTTCTGGGAGTCTTTTTTGTTTAATTAATTATTTTTGACTGTGCTGGGTCTTCGTTGCTGCACACGGGCTTTTCCTAGTTGCAGCCAACAGGGTCTACTCTTTGTTGCAGTGTGTGGGCCTTTCAGTGTGGCAGGCTCTCTCGCTGCTGAGCACAGCTCTAGGGTGCCCGGGCTCCAGTGGCTGCAGCGCTGGGGCTCAGTAGTGGCCCACGCGCTCTGTTGCTCCATGGAATGTGAGATCTTCCCGGACCAGGGATCAAACCTGTGTCCCCTGCATTGGCAGGTGGATTCTTCACCACTGGACCACCAGGGATGTCCCCAGAGCATCTTAAAAGCTTCCAGGGAGGAAAACACCCCTATTGCTTGTAAAGGATTAGAAATTAGAATGGCATGGATTTCTTCACAGCACCTCTAGGAGGTAGGAGAAAGAGAGCAGTGCCTCAGAGTCTGAAGGAAGAGGCAGTTTGCCCAGGCAAACAACAGATCAAGTGTGAGGGCTGCTGCTATTGTTGCTAACTCGCTTCAGTCGTGTCCGACTCTGTGCAATCCCATAGACGGCAGCCCACCAGGCTCCTCTGTCCTTGGGATTCTTTGGTCTACTGTTCCTGTCACCAGAAGACAAACGTCACCTGATGTCTCAGAAAGCCAAAAGAAACAGGAAGAAAGACCCAAAGCACAGTGACTGAGCAGGACACAGCACTCCAGCCCCAGTCTCCCGAGAAGATGGAGCGCAAAGAGACCCTTCTGTTCTCCAGAAAGAAACATCTGTACAAGAAGAAAGGGCTCCTGGAAATGAACACTATGGTAGCAGAATGAAAGCCTCAAGTACCACAGAAGCAGAACAGTAAAGATGGGAAACAAGAGGACATGTGAGCATTCAAGGTCCGGGCTCAACCTCTGACAGCCTAAACTAAGGACTTTAGAAAGAGCCAAGAGCAAACCAGAAGGGAGTTTGCTCAGGGACGAGTCAGCAGAAATGATTGGTGAAATAATGCCATCATTTGCTAGGACAAGTACAGGAATTTCTAGATTGAGGGCCCTCTGAGTGTGGGACCCAATAAATGCAATACACAAAACTGAAGGAACATGGAAGCACCACACTGTGAAACTTCAGATCCGAATTCTTAGAGTTTTTAGTTTTTTGGCCACAAAGTACAGAGTATGGAATCTTAGTTCCCCGACCAGGGACTGAGCCCATGTGCCCTGCATTGGACACTTTCTGGGAGTCTTTTTTGTTTAATTAATTATTTTTGACTGTGCTGGGTCTTCGTTGCTGCACACGGGCTTTTCCTAGTTGCAGCCAACAGGGTCTACTCTTTGTTGCAGTGTGTGGGCCTTTCAGTGTGGCAGGCTCTCTCGCTGCTGAGCACAGCTCTAGGGTGCCCGGGCTCCAGTGGCTGCAGCGCTGGGGCTCAGTAGTGGCCCACGCGCTCTGTTGCTCCATGGAATGTGAGATCTTCCCGGACCAGGGATCAAACCTGTGTCCCCTGCATTGGCAGGTGGATTCTTCACCACTGGACCACCAGGGATGTCCCCAGAGCATCTTAAAAGCTTCCAGGGAGGAAAACACCCCTATTGCTTGTAAAGGATTAGAAATTAGAATGGCATGGATTTCTTCACAGCACCTCTAGGAGGTAGGAGAAAGAGAGCAGTGCCTCAGAGTCTGAAGGAAGAGGCAGTTTGCCCAGGCAAACAACAGATCAAGTGTGAGGGCTGCTGCTATTGTTGCTAACTCGCTTCAGTCGTGTCCGACTCTGTGCAATCCCATAGACGGCAGCCCACCAGGCTCCTCTGTCCTTGGGATTCTCCAGGCAAGAATATTGGAATGGGTTGCCATTTCCTTCTCCAATGCATGAAAGTGAAAAGTGAAAGGGAAGTCACTCAGTTGTGTCTGACTCTTAGCGACCCCATGGACTGACTGTAGCCTACGAGGCTCCTCCGTCCATGGATTTTCTAGGCAAGAGTACTGGAGTGGGGTGCCATTGCCTTCTCCGAGTGTGAGGGCAAAGTGAAGATATTTTCAGCTTTGCAATGTCCTTTAAAGAATGATCTCCCAGACACCTCTTCTGGACTTTACTAAAACTGGAAAGCGGATGCAAGAAGAACAAGACTATATTACCGAAGAGGGCAACACAGGGAGAGAGAAGGGGCGCCTGGAGATGGAGGAAGGCGCCAGACAGAAGGACCACCTGCCCAGACTGGAGCTAACTTCCCTCCCGGCCCACCCCCACTCACGGCGGCACGGCGGGCAGCGGTGGGAGCCGCAGGGCCAGGGGTGGAAGGATGTGCTTACAGAGCAGCCCGATGGCCCTTGTAGCAGAAAGCAGGCGCTTTCTAACCGTTGCAAGGCTCTAGGGGAGACTTGCCCGAACCAGAATAATTCTCCAGAAATGCCTGCAGGCTGGAACTTGTTTCCTGGGGCCAGAGAGGCGGGCGGGCGGGGCGGGACTCGTGCTCCCCTCACCGTCCATCTCGCACTTTGTACTGCACGTGTGCTGTACCCTGTGCATGTAGACACGCAACCGTGGACACAATCACACCGGGGTCGTCGTCTCTCCCCATCCGCCCTGACGCCTCGGCACCGCGGTCCACGGGCTCTGGAGGTGAAGGCGCTCGCTCGCGCATCGGAGGCAGAAAAGAGGCTCCTCCGCCTCCTGGCCGCCGTTCCCACGTCTCCTGAGGACCAGGACACGACCCGAACAGGCCAGTCGGCCGCCCCGATTCTCCCTCAGTGGGGACGCTCGCCCACATCGCGGGCACCGGTGGATAACACACCGACCTCTCCGCGCTGGCCCTCGCACTCCCGGGCGGCCCTCCGCCACCTTCCCGGGCGGTGGGCCAGACCTTGCGTCCCAACCCACCCGGCGCGCGCGCAGCGGAGCCAGGCTCACGCGGGGGGCGGGCCGGGCTGGAACTCCTTGCCCACGCCCGCCCCGCCCCTCGCCCCGCCCCTCCCCCGCC
>SJYG01000250.1:171061-193019 GCA_006410535.1 Litocranius walleri | reverse complement strand
GACCCTACCTGCGCCTCAGGCCAAGCTTTGGGAGGCAGGGGATGGGTGGGAGGGACAGGGGCTGTTTGTCTTCCTGTGTTGGGAGATTGGTCATTTATTTCCATAGTTTTGATCACTTATGAAAAAGAAAACAATTCTCAAGAAAAAGTGATTAGAAGAGGGCAATGCATCTTGTAATGCCTCTCTTCCCCCCAGGTTTAGGAGGCCTCCAGCCTGTAAGTGCTGTGGGGGCTTGGACCTCAGAGATGGGCAGACAGGCCTGCTCTGTGTTGGGGTGGCTGTCCCCTCACGGGGCCCTCACGAGACCCTCCAGGACTGCCCTGCACAGGGAGGGTGCTATGATGGGGAAGATGCCCAGAATGGGAGCCCTGGGCTGGGAGAGGAGGGACCTGCTCGCCGTGAAAACCTGGGGAGCTCTGCTCCTGTAACCCTCCCGTGAGACCCCCTCCCTTGCTGCCCTCCTCCCTGGCTGAGCTGAGACCAGAGCCCCCTGCAGCTCCTGGTCTGGCGTCAGCCTGGAGGGCTTGTTGCAGAGCCTCGCCTCCAGGGCCTGGTCCTGATCACGACACCTCTGTTTCCCCCAGGGGCTACCAAGGACTCACAGACTGCATCATGGCCTCCTTGCCCAAGGACGTGATGGTTTTTGACAAACCCGTGAAGACCATTCACTGGAATGGGTCCTTCCAGGAAGCTTCTGCTCCTGGGGAGACATTTCCTGTGCTGGTGGAATGTGAGGATGGAGACTGCTTCCCAGCCCATCACGTTGTTGTCACCGTGCCCTTAGGTAAAGCCTGCTGTTCTGGTTGGTTACTCCAGTTCCCGTTCAGGTGCCCTGGCCTCTGGCTTTCTCCAGCCTCATTCACTGCAGGGCACTCGTTGGCTGCTGAGCTCACATTTTCATTCTGAGTTTGGGATAGAGCTACTCTACTCTGCTTTGTAGCAATTGTTTGCTTTGAAATAAGGTTTCACAGGAAGAGAAAGGTCAGCAGGTGTGCTCCTCCTTTGGGAGGTAATTCACAGAAAGGTTGGGACGGCCTCCTGAAGCTCACCACACTGCTTTCTTAGTATGGTGGAGAGGGCGGAAAGCCAGGTCTCGTGTTTCGGTCCGGCGGTAATTGAGGAAGGAGTTGTGAGCATGACCCTGTTTAATCCCAGATCTGATGCTTTAGGCCTAGCAGTAGGAGCTGGCAACCTGGTAAAAGGTGGAGATGACTGAAAGTAAGTTTGTGCCTGTTTATCTCATCTGCTGCTCTGGCAGCTTGGGAAATCTCTGCCCCACCCCCTATTTGACAGATGATAGCGCAGAGAAGTCACTTAGCTGCCCCAGCTCACAGAGCTGACAGTGCCAGCACGGCTGGAAGGTGCAGGGCAGGAGCCTGGCCCGCCCTGCCCGCACCCTTGGGCCGAGGCTTCTCCTGCCCCCCGGGGGGAGCTGGGCGTGGATCGGCTTGCTGAGTGCGGCTCCTTCTCCCACGGTGGACTCTGCTGCACATTATTAGCAGTGTTCTGCTTCTCCTCCCTTTCCAGACCAGCACAGAGCCACAGGCTTTGTTCGTTCACAGGGATGGCCTGGTTCACGCACAGGTGTGGGTGGGCACTGAGCCTGTTACATCAGTAGGCGCATCATTATGGCTGTGTCGTCACCGTTCACAGGGGGCCAGGCACCCGTCCCGTTTGTTCTTTATAGCTACGCCGTATTTTCTCATGTGTAGGTACCATTAATTTGGAGAAGGAAATGGCAACCCGCTCCAGTGTTCTTGCCTGAAGAATCCCAGGGATTCTCCAGGGACCCCTGGTGGGCTGCCGTCTATGGGAGCTACTCTACCCCGTCTACGGGGTCGCACAGAGTCGGACACTGAAGCGACTTAGCAGCAGCAGCAGGAGCCGCTAATTATACCGACACAAAGTTACTTTTCACGTGTCCTGTTGCACACAGCGTTGTACACATGTGTGTTTGGGTACATGTGTGTAGGACCACGTCCAGTCCTGCAGGACCTGGTGGGTTGAGGCTCTGCAGCGAGAGGCTGGCTGGGGAGGCGACACCCCCCGCCCCGCAGCGGTCACAGCCGAGCCTTGGTCCCTGTCAGACGGTTGGTCTTTTTCTCATGAAATAGTGAGGCTGGCTTGTGCTGCGTATGTCTCCTCTCCTTGTGGTCTGACTTCGGCCTAAACGCTGATCAGTTTTCCTGTGGCTTCTGGGTGAAGCCTGTGTGTTTCACTGTTCCTGCGAACTAACCTTGGGCAGCCTGAGAAGCAGCGGGCTCAGGCCTGTCCCGCAGAGCGGTCCGGGGCTGGGCCACCTCATCCTGTGTGGCAGACGTTCTTGGGGCCTGCCTGTCCCTCCACTGAGTGCTGGCTGTCGGGGCTCCGGCCTGCAGGGTGCCTGCGTGGCTCCCAGACGCCTTTCTCTGACTCCTCTGATGGGCTCAGAGTCCATTCCTGTGGCTGTCGATTCCCATTTAAGAGACTGACATGTGTAAGGTGTCCAATTTTCAATTTCAGGTTTTTTAAAGAAACATCTGGACACCTTCTTTGAGCCACCACTGCCCACTGAGAAGGTGGAAGCGATCAGGAAAATAGGCTTTGGGACCAACAATAAAATCTTCCTGGAGTTTGAGGAGCCCTTCTGGGAGCCAGACTGCCAGCACATCCAGGTGGTGTGGGAGGACATGTCGCCCTTGGAGGACGCCGACCCCGAGCTGCAGGATGCCTGGTTCAAGAAGCTTATTGGCTTCTGGGTCCTGCCTCCCTTCCAGTACGTGTTCTCTCCAGGTTTCTCTGAGGAGGCCTGGGTGTGAGCTCTCTGGGGGTTCTGGCGCCGTGTTGATTCTCCTCGAGGTGTTTCTGGAGGGTTTAAATGAGGGGAGACACCAGGGGCACCCTAAAGTGGTGAGATAGACCCCCTGAGCCCACTCCCTGCAGGAACAGACAGAGGCCCACTGTGTGCAGCTCGTCAGCATCTCTTGGGACCTGGAATGTACAGTAAATACTTGCAGTTGTTTTCCTCGTAAGAGACACTCTTTGCTCATTTATGAGACGTGTTCGCTGAGGACCCAGGGGTACTCACCCCAGCAGCCAAGCCGAGGTCCACATGGTACGCCTGGTTCCCTCCGGCCCATCGTGTGGGATTTTTTTTTTTTTTCCGTGCAGGGTTTTATAAAGAGGAGTAGCGTCAGGACTTGATACAGAGTCCCCGACTGTGCTAGGGACAGTCTTCGACGGTGGAGACAGCAGGAACCATCTTGGTACCCTGAGAGTTCTGACCTTGCAGACCCTGTGTCAAGGGGCCCCGGACTTTGAGCCCACACTGGTGCAGCCGCTGGCCACGGCACAGCTGGTCTGGGTGTGGCGGGCCCGGTCCAGTTCCGCTTCTCTCCAGCAGGGCCAGCCATGTGCTCTGTGGCTTCATCGCGGGGCTCGAGTCCGAGTTCATGGAGACACTGTCGGACGAGGACGTGCTCAGGTCTTTGACGCAGGTGCTCCGCAGGGTGACAGGTACTGACCGCAGGGGCCATGCTGCTGCCTCCCACTGAGTGGCTGGTCTGTGACAGGGACCAAACCTCCCCCAGAGAGGAGCTGGTCCGGCGCTGGGTCTCTGGGGACCTTCCTCCCGGGCCAGCTGGCACTAAGTGTTCTCCTTTCTGGGGCTGAAATGGCTTTGCAAGCACTTCCCACTTCTCTTTCCTAAAACTCTGCCACCAAGATGGACGTGAATGTCCGCAATCAGAGCTTCACAGGCAAGACGCCGAGGCTCGGGAAAGGCAGCGGAGCGTGTCGGGACACTGCTCCAGGGGCCTCCTGAGGGGAGCCCCGCGCTCACAGCCCCTGGGCTTGGCTCCCCAGCAGTGGTCTTGCTTTTAACTGCTTGGTCTTTGTGGTGGGAGGCTCCTTGTGGATGGGTGGGCGGGCTGCTGGCTAATATGTGTGACTCTTGGCCCAGGGAACCCCCGGCTTCCTGCACCCAGGAGTGTGCTGCGGTCCTGCTGGCACAGCGCCCCGTACACCCGGGGCTCCTACAGCTACGTGGCTGTGGGCAGCTCTGGGGACGACATGGACCGGCTGGCCCAGTCCCTCCCTTCAGATGGCAAGGGGGCGCAGGTAGGCGGAAGCTGCTGGGCGAGGGCACCGGGGTCCCACAGAGGGCCTGGGGAGAGGACAGGCCCCGTGAAGGCTGGGGCTGCCGCTGCAGTCAGCGGGCCAGGACCCTGCGACTCAGACTCCACTTTCTTTTTGAAACGTGTTATTTTAATCAGAATTATACATACCTGTGGCTTGACGTGTCAGAGCATTCTATAGTGATGGCTAACAGAATAAAAACGAAATATTAGGCTTCTAGCGGGGCACACTGCTGACCCCTCCCAGGCTGTACTTCAGGCTGGTTCTGACTGCTGAATACCACATTAAGCTACTGCCTTGCTGAAACAGTTTCTTAGAATTGAAGTATAGTTGCTTGACAGTGTTGGGTTAGTTTCAAGAGTCCAGTGAAGTGATTCAGCCACGCATGTTTGTGTGCTCTTCCTCAGACTCTCTTCCATTATAGCTCCACTACTGTCTACAAAGGGGCTTCCCTGGTGGCTCATGGTAAAGAGTCTGCCTGCAATGCAGGAGACACGGGTTCAGTCCCTGGGTCAGGAAGATCCCCTGGACAAGGAAATAGCTACGCACTCCAGTATTCTTGCCTGGAGAATCCCATGGACAGAGGAGCCTGGTGGGTTACAGTCCATGGGGTCACAAAGAATCAGACACAGCTGAGTGACTAACACTTTCACTTTTTACAAAGCACTGAATTGTGGAAAACTTTCAGCGCCATAAAGGTTGGTGGAATCTTTGGGTTCCTGTCTCCAGCTCCACACCTGTCTGCCCCTGGCGTCCCCCTGCCCTCCTAACTCCCCTGCTGGTGAGCGATGCTTTATTAGCAGGCTTTCCAGTGTGCGTCTCTAAAGATCGAGGTCATGTCTTAACACACACAGCTACAGCACTGTCGCCACCCTCAGAACTCGCACGCCACCCAGCCTTCCCTATCGAGTTTCCTCTCCCTCCCGTGGCCACCTGACGTGGAGAGCTGGCTCACTGGAGAAGACCCTGGTGCTGGGAGGGATCGGGGGCAGGAGGAGAAGGGGCCGATAGGATGAGATGGCTGGATGGCATCACTGACTCGATGGACATGGGTTTGGGTGGACTCTGGGAGTTGGTGATGGACAGGGAGGCCTAGCGTGCTGTGGTTCATGGGGTCACAAAGAGTTGGACACGACTGAGTGACTGAACTGACTGACTCCCTCCCATGCCTCACAGCATGTGGGATCTTAGTTCCCAGACCAGGAATGGAACCCAGGCCCCCTGCATTGGAAGCACAGTCTTAACCACTGTACCACCAGGGAAGTCCTTCTAAGTGCTTCTTGATGCTTCACTTTCAGGGACTGCCGATGGGATTCTGGCCACAGCACATAAGTTCTCACTTTCTTCCACGCCTCTGCGCGCCCAGCCCTCAGGCCTCTGGTTTTGCTACGAGCTGTCTGCACACACCTTGTTCGCTGTGGGCACTGTCCACAGAGGGTGCCTTCTTTTTCGTGGTGGAAGCAACCACTTCCCTGGGCTGCTGAATTCTGTAGGTGGGCACCGTGGGACAGCTGTTTCTGCCCGTGATGTCCAGGGCCTCAGCTGGGAGTGACTCGGCCGGGCTGGGTCGTGCGAGGCTGCTTCTCTCTCGCGTCTGCCCTGAGCACAGCTGGCACGTTGGCCGGAGGGCCTGCCTGAGGCCTTGCCGAGCGGCTTGGGCTTCCTCACAGCGTGGTGGCCTTGGCGTGGCCACGCTGCCGTGTGGTTGCGCTAGGCGCCCACGAGGGCCTTCTGTGAGGGTAGCTGCCTTGCTCCAGTGAAGCTGGAAGAAGAGGCCCTGCACTCAGGCCCCAGAGCCCAGCTGTGCTGCCCTCCGGCGTGTATTCAGTCATCTGGGATTCTCCTGAACTATCTCATCATGATTTTTTCCCCCTCTTTTGTCTTTTTCTGGATTTCTAGTTGGATGGTGTACTTCTGAGCTGGCCCTAGAATTTTCTTATCTTTTCCCTGCTAATTTCCCTCTCTGGTGTTTTGCTCTGAGTTTTGGGCGATGTTCAGATTTTCTCCAGAACCGCCTGATGGGTCTTCCACTCTGTGACTGTGTTGGATTCCGGGTGTGCTGGCTCTGAGGGGTCCTCACTGTTGCTGCTCCTTCCCGTGGCAGCAGCCGGGTGCTGGTCCTTGTTGCCCAACTGCATCAGGGTGCTGGGTTAAGGCAGCAGCAAAGCACCACGTTTGCCATCACTTCTGCAGCCCAGGCGAGGCCTGGCACCCAGCTGACCACCCCTTCTTTCCAGCTCCAGGTACTGTTCGCAGGGGAAGCCACACACCGGACGTTTTACTCCACCACGCACGGGGCTCTGCTGTCTGGCTGGAGGGAGGCTGACCGGCTCGTGACGCTGTGGGACCCCCAGGCCCAGTGGCCCGAGCCCAGGCTCTGAGCCTGGATCTGCGTTCCCAGTGCTGGGGTGGGGGAGGCTGGCCCTACCCTGTCCTGTGATGGATGAGGTTCAGGTGGGCTTGGGATGTTGTCACCGGGGGTCAGCTCCCTCATTTCTCAAGTTGCTGGATCCCGGTCAGGGCTGAGCTTGAGCTGAGCAGTCTTCCTGGAGGAGGGAGACATGGGATGCTGCCGCTGCCGCTGTTAGTGGCACATAAAAAGTGTGTAAAACAGCTGTGTCGAGTCGTACTTACGCCTCTGAGCTGCAGCCTGGCCCGCTCTGTTCTCGTCTTGCCCCGGCCTTGGTCACTGCAGGGCTCTGTGCCCCCAGCACATGACCCGCCTCTCTCGGACACCTGGGACCCTGGCTGTGTTCCCCAGTCTCCGCGTTCTCATTGTGGTGGCAGCAGAGCTGGTGGGCCTCCCCGGTGTGAGTCCAAAGACCCTTCACCAGGCACTGGCTGCCCTGTGGGCCGGGTGAGGGCCAGAAAGTGGGAGACGGGAGTTCACAGGGGATGGGGCACCCTGTTCTGATCTGTGGGCCCAGGGTTTCCTGGAGGAAGTGAACAGTGAGGCCTGAAGGGTACAGAGGATCAGGGTGCCCTGGGAAGTGTTGGCATAAATGTGGGGAGCCCTTGGGGGCCTGGTGCTGTGCTCAGCTGCCCCCATCTCATTTCATTGCATCCTCGAAGTGTCCCCGGGAAGCGGCTGCATGGCCCCATCAGCCAAGGAAAGGTCAGAGGCCTCAGGTGGGGCTGGCAGTGGCCAGACTCACAGCTGCCATGGCGAAGTGTGGGCATCTCTTTAGGACTGTCCCCGGAGGCGGTGCAGCTGGGGGCTGGCCTGCAGAGGGAAGCGGGGAGCTGCAGAGGCTGGGGCTCCACACAGCACGCATGGGGCCCCCGGGCCTGCTGCTGTCCACCCCGAGGTCAGTGGCTCCTGCTCCTCCTCGGGACTTGGGCTGCAGGTGCGTCCTGCTTCGTGTGTGGGCCCTGGAGGAGTGTGTGCATGCCTGAAGAACTGCCACTGGGCTCCTTTCCAGCCCCAAGTGGCCAGACTGTCAGCCGTGGTGCTGACCGTGCCCTCAGCCCAGCCCCTTCTCATCACAGGTCAGATCGCCCTCCGGGGGTCTCTGCCCCCAAAGGCCTATCTGTGTATCCGCTCCCTTGTGTCCCTGGAGTTGCTTTCCTTGGGGCACCTGCCAATGAGACAGATGAAGTGAAATCAGGGTTTGGCAGGATTTTGTTGTGGTTCTTTGGTCCTAGGGCTGTGGAAGGGCAGCATCTGTCAGGCACATGGCTCTCTGTCGCCTCAGGTTTTGCGAGTCTGTGTGCAGGCCTGAGGTCGTCTGGGTGGGGAGGGCAGCTCAGTGAGGAGTCTGGGAGGTTGCGCAGGGGGCCCAGGTGGCTTCACTCAGCCACGGGGCTGTCTCGGCCCTAGGACAACTCGCCCTGAGTGTTAGGGTTAGGGCCCTTGAGATGACAGTAATGGTATCTCTGAGCTGAGAATCTGAGCATCTTTGGAGTTTTAGGAGCTTGTATAAAAAATGCCATTAGCTTCATACTCTTAGAACAAAGTGCAGTGAGCAGCTGCCCAGGCTTCTGATTTAAAGATAAAACCTGGGGACTGCCCTGTGGCCTAGTGTTTAAGATTCTGGGTTTTCACTGCCATGGTCTGGGTTCAATCCCTGGTTACAAAATAGCTCCTGCAAGCCGTGCGGAAAAAAGAAAGAAAATAAAAAAGTTAAAATCTGACTATACTCACACTGAGTATTGCTGCAATGAAGATAATTTCAGGCTTATTGTATTCAAGAGATTTAATTTAGCAGAACTGCAGCATTTGCAAAGAGTTTGTACGTTAAAACCCAGAGTACTTGAAAAAGAGGATCTTATACTTGTCAGTTAAATTTAAAAATATCTGAAAAAATTTAACCAAGTTTGTAAAAAGGACCAAATTGACAGCGGACTACTAAGTTTTGTCTCTCAGAATATGGTTAAGGAAGAACCAGTATTTTTAAATTGAATGAAGACCAGACCCTTGGGAACTCCCGGAACTGGGCGGGTGCGTCCCTGGCTCGCAGCCCTCCCCGAAGCCCGCCCGAGGGCCCCAGCCCGGCCCCGCCCCAGCACTGGCGGCTAAGCGCCCCCTGCGGGCCGAGGCAGCGTCGTGCGCACGCGCGGGCCGCCGGCCGCGTGGAGCGCCGGAACCCTTGTGCGGGGTCGCGAGCCCGGCGGACAGGTCCGTGGCGGGCGGTCCGCACTGCGGCGCGGAGCCCGGACGCGGGGCGATGAGGCTGTCTCCGCGGACTCTCTGCGCCGCCGCGCGGGCGGCCTGGCGGGAGAGCTTCCCTCTGGAAGGTCGCGACGTGGCGCGCTGGTTTCCGGGCCACATGGCCAAGGGTGAGGCGCGGCGGGCGCGCTGCTTCCCCCGCTCCTCGGGGCCAGCGCGGGGCGGGCTCGGCGCTGACCCCGCGGGCGCTGTCGCTCGGCTCGAAGCCCGCGTCCCCACCTGCCGGGAGAAGGACGCAGCTTCCGGACGCCGTCTGCGGACGGAACGGGGCCGGGCTGGGAGAGCGCGCTCCCGGCTGCAGCGGCCGCCCAGCGCCTGGGGGCGGGGAGCGCGCCGGCGGCCTCGCGCCCGCGCCCCCTGAGGCGCGCCCTGCTCTCGGGGTTGGCTCCGAGGACGGGGCGCCGCGGCGAGATGTTTGAAAAGAAACAAAGAAGGAAAATGAAGTCGCTCAGTCCTGTCCGACGCTTTGAAACCCCATGCAGTGTAGCCGCCAGGCTCCTCTGTCCATGAAATTCTCCAGACGAGCATGGAGTGGGTTGCCCTTCCCTTCTCCAGGTTCCATCCCTGGGTCTCCCGCATCGCGGGCAGACAGACTGCTAACTGTCTGAACCGCAAGGGATCCAGCCGCAGGGACCCCGGCCACAAGGGGTGTTGGCAGGTGCGCCCGAAAGACTGGGCTTGGCTGAGTGAGGGGACGCTGAAGGGCAGTGTTTCGATTCACTCTGCGGTACCGGAGAAAGTTAGCAGACGTTGTAAAGCAAGTAATTGTGCTCCAGTATTACTTTATTAAAGGCTCGGAACCCGCCCTCCCCTGAGGCGTCCCTCTTCTGTTTTCCAGGGCTGAAGAAGATGCAGAGCAGCCTGCGGCTGGTGGACTGCATCATCGAGGTCCATGACGCCCGGATATCCTTCAGTGGTGGTGACCTGGTCACTTAGAATAAGCAGGGCCTATTTGGTCTTTGTCCTGGTTCTGGCACAGAGCTCCTGAAAGTCTTGGAGTTTCCATAGTAAGGAGTGTGATAAGGTGTCTCTTGCTGTGTTAATGAGGTGATTTTGGAAAAGACCCTTGGTCACTTAAGGGGGGAGCTGGTTGCTGGGGGAACCAGCCTTGCTATGGGAGGATTAGAACTTTCAGTCCTACCCCTGCCACCCCCACCTTAGGGCCTGGAGGTTGAGTTCACTCAGCAAGGCCAGTGTTTCACTCTGTCCCGCCTGTGTGATGAAGCTGCTATAAAACCCCGGACTGTTGGGTGGGGTGGGGAGAGCTTCCTAGTTGCCGAGAATGTGGAGATGCAGGCCGAGGCACCTGCAGGGGGGGAGCTCCAGGTCTTTCTCCAGCCCTCACCCTGCACACGTCTCCCATCTGGCTGCTCCAGAGTTGTACCCTTTATGTTGTCCACTCATTAAGTTGTGTCCCACTCTTTGTGACCTCATGGACTAGCCCGCCAGGCTTCTCTGTCCAGGGGACTTTCCAGGCAAGAATACTGGAGTCGGTTGCCATTTCCTTCTCCAGGGGATCTTCCCAACCCAGGGACTGAACCTGTGCATCCTGCCCACATCTACATTGCAGGCCGATTTTTTTTTTTTTTTTAACCTCTAAGCCACTAGGGAAGCCAGATCATAAGTCTAATCCAATAAATAAAATGTTTCTCAATTTCTTGAGTCACTGTCCAGACTAGTTTTGCTAGAACCCAGGGAAGGGTCTCAGAGAAGGCAATGGCACCCCACTCCAGTACTCTTGCCAGGAAAATCCCATGGACGGAGGAGCCTGGTAGGCTGCAGTCCATGGGGTCCCTAGGAGTTGGACATGACTGAGCGACTTCCCTTTCCCTTTCCACTTTCATGCATTGGAGAAGGAAATGGCAACCCGCTCCAGTATTGCCTGGAGAATCCCAGGGACGGAGGAGCCTGGTTGGCTGCCGTCTATGGGGTCACACAGAGTCGGACACGACTGACAGTCCTTAGCAGTAGCAGTAGGGAAGGGTCTTGGGAACCCCTGATTCAGGCCTGTTGGTCAGAAGTGACAGATGATGACCTGGACTTGGAGTTGCTATTTTTTAAAAAATTAATTTATTTTTTATTGAAGGATAGTTGCGTTACAGAATTTTGCTGTTTTCTGTCATACCTCAACTGCAGTTGCTATTTGAAGTGAGGGGTGGTGGCATTCCTGAACCCAGACTGTGGGGTCTGATGCCATCTCCAGGTAGATGTAGTCTGGACAGAAGGACCCCAGCTGGTGGTGAGGACTGCTTGGTGAGGGGAGCCCTCCTCCAACCCCACTGGGGTTGGGTGCAGAGCTGCAGGGGAGACCTTCCAGAGCCAGGCAGTGCCAGGGCCGGAGAAGCGTTCCTGTGCTAGCTTGCTCCATCTGCCTTCTTCTCTGGGCCTGCTCTGGTCCAGGCAGTGCCACAGTGGCCAACAGGGCCGCCTGTCATAGTTCAGCTCAAATTGCTGACATTTAAAGCAGTGGTTCTCAGTCCTTGTTACATACTAGAATTCCCCTGGGAGGCTCTTGAAAATACTGATATCTAGGCCACTTTCCAGGCCAGTGAGTCAGAATCCCTGGGGTGGGGCCCAGAAGCTCCCCTCTGACACAGGGTAGCTTGTTTGTCTCAGGTTTCCACCTGGCACACCCGTGCCTTCCAACACAGCTGCTTAACTGGTGCCTGGAACGTGGGCATGCTGAGGCTTCGGGACTCCTGGGAACAGGCACCAGGGAAGGGCTGAGCACCCCGACCTGCAGACACAGACCTCCCCTCTCCCTCCCTTCCCCCTCCCTCCCTCCCTCCCTCCTCCTCCCTCTTCCTCCCCTCCTGATGTGCTCCTTTCTCTCGGGGGCCTGCAGAGGCTCGGTGACCCTCAGGGCAGTGAGCGCAGGACTTGGGGTCGGCTTGCTCTCGGGGCTGGGTTGGCTGGAGCTCGCCTGCTTCCAGACAGGCTTCTACACTGTCCTTTCCTTCCGAGGTGTCCTGTTGTAGGCGGTCCAGTCTGCATAACAAGACAACGGAAAGTATGTCAATTGGCTGGTCAAGTTGATTGAATTTTGCCTTAATTTTGCCACATCCCACTGTCAGGCCGAAACCCTCTGTTTCAGGAAACCCTTGGGCTTAAGCCTCACTTGCTCGTCCTCAACAAAATGGATCTGGCAGATCTGAAGGAGCGGCAGGTACGGCTCAAATCTGACTGGATCTCTGCGTGGACGTGGTGCCTGTCTGCCCAGGCCTGCAGGCTTTAGCAAACCAGCCTTTCACTAACCTGTCATCCAGGTGACCAAAGAATTTGTGTCCTTCAGCGGAGGTCCAGCCGTGAGTGAGGGGAGGAGCCGCGCTCCCACAGAGCGGCCACAGGGCCCTCGAGGCTGAGCTCACGCATGTGGATGTCAGGCAGCGGTGGTACGGATGCCTGCCTCTTGTTTAACTTTCACTTGCTCACGCCTCAGTTGCCTCCTGGGGCAAGAGGCCATCACCCAGCTCTCTAACCTCTTGGTGCGGCAGCGTTGGCTCCCATTGTCCTCCCAGACCCCTGGTCTGAGCTGCGGGCTGCCTGCGGCCCCGTAAGGGATCTGGAAGGTGGGAGACCCAAAGCAAAGGGGGTGTCCCCGAGTCCTGCTGGACGGGGACACAGTGTCCAGGGGTGATGACCCCTATTGTCCCCGAGTAAGAGAAACGTAGAGAGCAGGTGTCAGCATCTTGAAACCGATCCAGCTTTTGTGTGTGTAGTTTCCCTTTTGCAGCAGCAGGAGCGCGTTCTGGTTTCTTAGTTGGCTGTGGTGCATTGAGTTCTTTAAACTGCACCCACAGGCCTGTAGCCCAAGGTTTGCAGGGAAACCCAGGCACTCCAGCCCCAGGGCTCTTTGTTCATTGAGTGCCCAAGGGGAAGGCGTTTCCCATCCGAGCCCACTTCCCCGCAAGCTTCGAGTTGAATCCCTCCTGCCCCAGGACAGAACCCCCGGCTGGCTTTCACTCCAGGGGCAGCTGTAGTTGCTGTCATCACCAGCTTTCAGTTGCTCTTCTTAGCTGAGACTTGGGTCTTAGCATCCAGCAGTTGCTTCTGCTCCGAAACGCTCATCTTTGTGGAGTGATGGGCACATCAGGTGGCCCGATGGGGGTGTCCGATCTCACCTGCAGGAGTAGCAGCCCCCAGGGGGGCCCCGTGTCTGCCTCTGCAGTTTGGGAGGGGGCGTCCCATGCAGATTTGTACGCAGCCTGCAGTGTGACTTCATGAAGTCTTTGTGGGCCTGACCTTCATCTGCATCATCATAGCAAACAATAAATCAGCAAAACTAACTGGATTAATGAGTGGCTTTTTTATCCCTTTAAGTAAATCAGTAGCTGATCAAACAATGCAGTTCAGTTCAGTTCAGTCACTTAGTCGTGTCTGACTCTGCGACCCCATGGACTGCAGCACGCCAGGCTTCCCTGCCCGTCACCAACTCCTGGAGCTTGCTCAGACTCATGTCCGTTGGATTAGTGATGACATCCAACCATCTCATCCTCTGTCGTCCTCCTGTCTTCCTGCCTTCAATCTTCCCCAGCATCAGGGTCTTTTCCAATGAGTCAGTTCTTTGAATCAGGTGGACAAAGTATTGGAGCTTCAGCTTCAGCATCAGTCCTTCCAGTGAATATTCAGGACTGATTTCCTTTAGGATGGCCTGGTTGGATCTCCTTGCAGTCCAAGGGACTCTCAAGCAGTGCAGTACTGGTTGTAAAAATAATTTTGCTTCACATTAAGGCCAGTAAGTTCATGTTAACGACAGTTTACTTTGGGGCTTTTAAAGTAGTCTAAACCTTAGTTTAAGTGGGGCTTGTTTTGTGGAAGCTGGTTGGAAGGAGAGGAGGGATGACATGACTGAGTGGAGACCAGCCCCGAGCATCTCCAAGGCTGCAGGTGGTTTTGGATGACCTGGTGTGGCCCCGTCCCCTGTCCTCCCACAGAGCCCGCGGCAGGGGCACCCCGGGGCTGACCTGCCCTCCCCTGACCTGCCCTCAGACCACCTGCCCCGCAGTCCCCAGCCCTTGAGCAGGTCCTCAGACTCTAGCTTATGACACCGCCCATGTCTTCATTTAGTGTTTGAAATGGAAACATCTTGTCTCTTTTAGAAAATTATGCAACACTTAGAAAGAGAAGGCCTAAAACATGTTGTTTTTACCAACTGTGTGAAGGACGAAAATGTCAAGCAGGTGGGTCTCTTCCGTTTTGTGTTCTGAGGCTTCTGCTTAAAATGTTAAAGAAACGCCACAGATTACTCTGTGCTTCTGCAGGAAGCAGAGAATTGTTGGGTTTGGGGCACAGTCACCTCCTGGGCTGGGCAGACTGGGGGTGGGAACAGCAGGGTTGGGCCAAGAGATGCCTTTGGTCCTAAGTAGGAGGAGGCCATGGACGGTCTGCCTGTTTTCCCGGTCAAGTTGGAGAATTCCGCCGCTGTCATGCGTCTTTGGAAGGCATGGCAGTGCCTGCTGTCCCTCGGGCACTCCTCTTTCCTGGGGAAGGACAGGGCAGGGCCCCGGCCACCCCCACCCCTCCCCAGAGCACAGCCTGCATCTGACGTGTGCAGAACCACGCCGGCTGGTGCTGGGACACCGATGGGAGCGCCGCCTCCAAGGGCCGAGGGCGGCCAGGCTCCCACCGGAAGGTGCCTGGTGGTGGTTGGTTGCAGATCATCCCGACGGTCATGGAGCTGGTGGGGAGCAGCTACCGCTATCACCGAGGAGAGGTTGGTGGGCCAGGACTGGCCAAGGGCCCACCCCTTCTGCTGGGAAACCTGGGCCCACTGCTGAGCCCAGCCCAGGGCCCCCCTTGGGTCTCAGCAGGTGGGGTGGGGCGCCCCACCCAGGTGGGCATGCTGGTGCCCCGGGGTGTGGGGGTGCGGGCTGGGTGGTGCCCAACCCCTGCCCTTATGCTTGTAGCATGTGGAATACTGCATCATGGTGATTGGGGTCCCCAACGTGGGCAAGTCCTCGCTCATCAACTCCCTGCGGAGGCAGCACCTCAGGAAAGGTACTTCTGCAGTTGCGGGGGGCAGGCACTGGTTCTTGTGCTGGGACGACCCTCCAGAGCCTGAGACTTCAGCTCACCGAGGGGGCTGCTGGCACCAGGAGGCCCCGCTGGCAGCTTGGTGAGCAGTCAGCTGGTGAGACAGTCATCCCTTCACATGCTATGCTTCATCCGCTTTCTGTCTTTAAATGTGTAATGTGTGCAGTTTCTGAACGTGGGCGATTTGTCCGTCCGTTACTTTGCCTCTGTGTCCCGCTGTGCTCAGGGCATGTGGGAAACGTGGGTGAGACGTTAGGCCGGGACCTGGGGGGGCTCTCCAGGCCCGTGTCTCATGCCTGCTGGCGTTTGATACCAAGTCCGTGTTGACTTGTGTTCTGCACGAGTGTGTCCTTTGGGAACCTCCTCGAGACAGACCTGTGCTGGGCCGTCATCTCAAGCTGTTTCTGCTGCCAGCTGGAGCGCTGTTACAGTCAGCTGTTGCTTATTTTCCTGTAATTGTGGCTTTAAGGACATTAATGCATTAAGTGCTGTGCAGGCCTCACACTGTCAGCCTCCAGACACAGTGGGCCTGCCCTCTGGAGCCCCCGGAACCTCTGGTCTGCTTCCTGTCGTATGAATTTGGTCCGCCGGTGCCTCATACCTGGACTCACAGGGTCTGAACTGTGCTGGGCTTGTTTCATGGAACCTGACTCTGCAGGGCCCAGCCATGCTGTGGCATGGTCATAATTTCCCTCCTTTTTGAGGCTGAACAGCACTCCTTTGTGTGGACGAAGCGCTGATGGGACGCGAGTGTTGCTCCAGCAGAGGGGGAAGGTCTTCCTGGGACACGCCCTGAGCTGGGCCCCGGGGCGGCCAGTGTCAGGAGCGGCTCCGCGGATGGGCCGTTGTGGGCAGCCCCCGGGCAGTGCCGGCCTCGCAGGGAGGAAGGCGATGCCAGCAGGCAGCCCTGGCCAGCTGTCACGGCCCTGCCTCAGCGGGTCGTGGCGCCTGGGAGGCGGTTCTTTCCCTGCAGTGGCCTCGCTGGGCCCCACTTTCGCTGCTCATCTAGCGTATGTTCCTGGGGGTTTGACAGACGTCTCCCTTTCATCCTGCAGGAAAAGCCACCAGGGTGGGCGGCGAGCCTGGGATCACCAGAGCTGTGATGTCCAGGATTCAGGTAGGGCCTTGTCCTCACACCATGCCTGGGCCAGGGCTCAGGTGTCTCCTATCCCAGGGGTGTGCCGGGTCAGGGCAGAGCCTGTCCTCCTGGGGCAAGGTGGCTGCTGGGTTCCTTCTCCACATCACTCAGCAGTGGCATCCTGTGGGGATGCCGAGAGCTTGATGGCAGTGACTCTGGGGGCCAGGTTCCAGGGCCTCCTCTAGCCTCAGGCAGAAGGCCAACTGACTACCCTCTGCCCACAGGTGTGTGAGCGGCCGCTGATGTTCCTGCTTGACACCCCCGGGGTGCTGGCTCCTCGGATTCCAAGCGTGGAGACAGGCCTGAAACTGGCCCTGTGCGGTGAGCCCGACCCCCACCACCCACAGCAGGCTCCTAGGCCCTGAGGCTCCCAGGGTGGGCGGCTTGTGCTTGGCCTGGCTGCTCACAGCTGATACCCCTGGCACCCTCTGAGCCCGTCGGGCGTCCTGGCCCACCCTGGAGGGGGCTCCCTCCTCCCACTTGACTGCGGGGGTGGGGAGGGCAGGGAGCAAGCTGAAGCACTCGCCCTCCCCTCCTGTTCCCAGGAACCGTGCTGGACCACCTCGTGGGCGAGGAGACCCTGGCTGACTACCTTCTCTACACCCTCAACAGGCACCAGCTCTTGGGGTGAGTACAGGAGGCAGGCCCTCTTCCCGGCCTCACTAAGTGTAACTGCACGACCAGCCCTGTCAGGGTGCTGGAGACAGGCTGTGGTCGTTTAACGTGCACAGTCCGCTACGCTGTGACATGTGGGTGCACCTGTGAAGCCGCTCAGTTCAGTCCCTCAGTCGTGTCCGACTCTCTGCAACCCCATGAACCGCAGCACACCAGGCCTCCCTGTCCGTCACCCACTGCTGGAGTTTACTCAAACTCACGTCCATCGCGTCAGTGATGTCATCCAACCATCTCATCCTCTGTTGTCCCTTTCTCTTCCCGCCTTCAATCTTTCCCAGCATCAAGGTCTTTTCCAATAAGCTTGGGCGGCGAGCCTGGGATCACCAGAGCTGTGATGTCCAGGATTCAGGTAGGGCCTTGTCCTCACACCATGCCTGGGCCAGGGCTCAGGTGTCTCCTATCCCAGGGGTGTGCCGGGTCAGGGCAGAGCCTGTCCTCCTGGGGCAAGGTGGCTGCTGGGTTCCTTCTCCACATCACTCAGCAGTGGCATCCTGTGGGGATGCCGAGAGCTTGATGGCAGTGACTCTGGGGGCCAGGTTCCAGGGCCTCCTCTAGCCTCAGGCAGAAGGCCAACTGACTACCCTCTGCCCACAGGTGTGTGAGCGGCCGCTGATGTTCCTGCTTGACACCCCCGGGGTGCTGGCTCCTCGGATTCCAAGCGTGGAGACAGGCCTGAAACTGGCCCTGTGCGGTGAGCCCGACCCCCACCACCCACAGCAGGCTCCTAGGCCCTGAGGCTCCCAGGGTGGGCGGCTTGTGCTTGGCCTGGCTGCTCACAGCTGATACCCCTGGCACCCTCTGAGCCCGTCGGGCGTCCTGGCCCACCCTGGAGGGGGCTCCCTCCTCCCACTTGACTGCGGGGGTGGGGAGGGCAGGGAGCAAGCTGAAGCACTCGCCCTCCCCTCCTGTTCCCAGGAACCGTGCTGGACCACCTCGTGGGCGAGGAGACCCTGGCTGACTACCTTCTCTACACCCTCAACAGGCACCAGCTCTTGGGGTGAGTACAGGAGGCAGGCCCTCTTCCCGGCCTCACTAAGTGTAACTGCACGACCAGCCCTGTCAGGGTGCTGGAGACAGGCTGTGGTCGTTTAACGTGCACAGTCCGCTACGCTGTGACATGTGGGTGCACCTGTGAAGCCGCTCAGTTCAGTCCCTCAGTCGTGTCCGACTCTCTGCAACCCCATGAACCGCAGCACACCAGGCCTCCCTGTCCGTCACCCACTGCTGGAGTTTACTCAAACTCACGTCCATCGCGTCAGTGATGTCATCCAACCATCTCATCCTCTGTTGTCCCTTTCTCTTCCCGCCTTCAATCTTTCCCAGCATCAAGGTCTTTTCCAATAAGCCAGTTCTTCGCATCAGGTGGCCAAAGTATTGGAGTTTCAGCTTCAGCATCAGTCCTTCCAACGAATATTCAGGACTGATTTCCTTTAGGATGGACTGGTTGGATCTCCTTGCAGTCCAAGGGACTCTCAAGAGTCTTCTCCAACACCACAGCTCAAAAGCATCAATTCTTTTGCACTCAGCCTTCTTTTTGGTCCAACTCTCACATCCATACATGACCACTGGAAAAACCATAGCCTTGACTGGATGGACCTTTGTTGGCAAAGTGATGTGAAGCCATTATGCTGTCTAGGAAACCCCCAGTTTCTTGTGCTGCTGTGTAACCCCCTCCCTGCCCCACCTGCTTCCTGCCACCTTCTAGAGTCTCACAGGTGGAGCCGCCTGTGCAGCCTCCCTGCCTGGCAGTGGCCACCCGGCTGGGCATCCATCCCTGGGTTCGTCCGTGTTCTCACACTGGGCAGTGCAGGCACCCACTGTGCACATGCCCAGCTGGTTTGCCCTCAGCAGCGAGGATGGGAGAGCCTGTGTCCTGCAGGGCCCCAGAGATGTCCTTAGGACCCTGAGGACGCCAGGCCAGGCTTTTGGTTTTCCCCACAGAACCATCGTCTGGTTCCCATGCGCTGACCTCTGGGTTGCTGTCCGGTCTGTGCTCCTCCCTTGTTTCCACGTTCCTGACTGTCCTGTTACTGCTGGGGGCAGGAGATGGACTCGTCCCCAGCCGCCGGTCCTGCTCACATTTCCAGCCTCCGAATCGCGGGGAGGTCGTTGTGTTCTCCTGGTAACTTGAGGACGTGACCTCCTGTACCCTGGACAGGATGGTGTCTGCTCTGAAATCCCCCTCGTGTGCCCCTCTTCCGTCTCTTTAGTGGAGTGGCTGTGTCTTTACATTTAAACCACGTTTATTGCTGTGTGTAATTGGCCCTTGCTTTTCGCCAGTCTGACCGCTTCTGCTCTTATTTAGGGTGCTAGGCCTCTCACGTCTGACTGGTCACTGGCGTTAGGCTCGCGTCTTCATCTTGCCTTTGTCACAGCTGCTCTGTGCGCCTTTTCTCGTCTCTCTGGCCCTTTTTAGATCAGTCAGATGCCCTGTCTCTAGCTTGCTTGGCTGCTCCATGTCTTAGTTGCAGCTTGCAGGATCTTTAGTAACAGCAGCGGACTCTTGTGGGACCTGGTCCCTGCCCAGGGGTTGACCCCAGCCCCTTGCACTGGGAGTGTGGCGTCTTAGCCCCTGGACCACCAGGGAAGTCCCTCAGACGCTTTTCATGATTCTCTTTTGTCAGCTTGTTACCTAGAGCCTGGGCGGAGATGGCTATAGGGTTTGCAGGACATCGCTGAGGCCTGAGGCCTTTCCCGTCTGCGGGCCTCGCCTCTGGGCCAGTGTCGTGACACGTGTTGCTCTCTGCGGCAGACATGCTGACGCGCTTTCTTGAAACATGGATGTAAAGTGAAGACGATCTGCCCTGAGCCTCGCGGGTCACGGCTCGCCCCGTCTGCTCTGGGCCCCCGCCCTCTGGGGCCGTCTCCCTGCCGAGGATTCCCTGTGATGCCGGTGGCCGTGCAGCTGCTGTTCGAGGATGTGTGCATTTCACCTTCCGTTTTGCAGGGAGTTTGCGCCATGGGCGGAGCCCTAGGTGGGCGGACTGTCCGCAGAGGAGTGGTTTCTGATGAGAGTCTGCCCTCTGTTCTCTGCTCTCTGTCCGTGTGGCGCTCTGGCTGCTGTGAAGGCTTCTCTTTGTCGAGTGTCCGGGTGGATCATGGCTCTGGGCGCCGGCACGGTTTCTTCTTGTTGCCCTTGACTCTCACCCCCGAGGCTGTGAGGCTTGCATCGAGTGTGGGCGGCTCCAGCCCCTGTCCTCATCCGCGCAGGGCTGTCCGCAGGCTCTGACCGTGGGTGCAGGGCAGCGTCACCCACTCTGGCTGCGGGAGCGCGGCTCAGCGCCACCGCTGGGTCCCCAGCTCCCTCACCTTCTCCCCTGCGGAGTTCAAGCTGCTTTAATTCCCTCAGGGTGTGTTCCATCGTGTTTTCTTCTAGGTGTTAGATTCCGATTATTTCTTTTTATTGTCTCCTGTGTGGGTTCTTTGCTTTGTAACCACAGGGAATGCGGTTCTAATAACTGATTCAGGGTCTCTGTGGATTCCGGTGTCTGGGTCGGTTCCAGCTGACCGATTTTCTCCCCCGATGGGTCCGTTTTCCCGCTGTGTGCACCTGGCAGCTCTTGCCCGTGGCCTTCGGGTGGCAGGTGTCTTGGTGCTCCTGCCCTGGGACTGTCATCGGGAGCACGCCGGTCCTTTTGGTTGGGGTCTGCAGGGAGGCCCCCTCGAACGGCCAGCTGTCCAGGCAGCTGTGCCCAGGGTCCTGGTGTGGGGCTGGGTCTCGGGGCAGCCGGGTGTGGCCACGTGGAAGGTGGGTGTCGGTGAGGCCCTCAGCTCTGCAAGGTGGTCACTGGCACCCACGAAGGGGTCATCGGCGAGCCAGTGACTGCCGCCCGCCTGTAGGTACGTGCAGCATTACGGCCTGGGCGAGGCCTGTGACGACATCGCCAGCGTGCTGAAGCGGGTGGCCGTGAAGCTGAGGAAGACCCAGAAGGTGAAGGTGCTGACTGGCACGGGTGAGCTGGGCAGCCCTGGGCTGGGTGGGGGTTGGGCCCAGAGCAGAGTCAGGGGAGAGGTTTCTGCCTTGGCTGCAGGGGAGGGGCCGGGCCTGCAGGGCGGGCCACGCCTCTGGAAGCTCCAGGCCACAGCGCCCTCACTTGTGAATTCAGGTGTTTTCCCTGAATGCTGTGCAGTCGCCCACCTGTGTGGGCCTGAGGGGCTTGGACTGGGCCCCATGTGGGGCTCCCTCCTCACCAGAGCCTCCTGCCTTTCCAGGGAACGTGAACGTCATCCAGCCCGACTACCCTGCAGCCGCCCGAGACTTCCTGCGGGCCTTCCGCAGCGGGCTGCTGGGCCCCGTGATGCTGGACTGCGACCTCCTGCAGGGCCACCGCGTGGAGGAGGAGCCGTGAGCTGGGCTGGCGGGAGGGCCTGGCCTCTGCCCTCAGCTCTGCAGCTGGGGTTGGCCTCCCAGCGTCCCCACGCTGCTCACCGCACCGGGTCTCTGTTCCAGGGAGGAGGCTGAGCCCTCCTGCCCCCCAGCCTGGTCCCAAGGGACAGGCCTGGGTGTGGACGGCAGGGCGGCAGGCGTCCCGTGTGCCAGGCCTTGGGGGACACTCTCTTGTGTTCAGTGTCTCTCAGCTCCTTTCCTAAGGAGAAGCTGGCATTTTCTCAGGAGTTGAAACCATCATCTGTAATTTTAAAATTTTAAATTAAAAGGCCTGTCTCTGAGCACACTTCGGCAGGCCCATCAGGGAGAACTGAGTCGCCAAGGAACTGCCCTGTTCGGACCTCCTGTTTAAGACTTTCAAACGGTCACATTGCCTCTGCGGCCCTGGCTCAGGCTCGGCCACCCCCGTCTGGTCTTGCGGGGCCCGGAGCTCAGTGTGGGAGGACAAGGGCATCTGGGCGCCACACCCAAGCATGCAGGCAGTGTGGACACAGGAGGCTCCGGGTTGGCCCTCTCACCATGCAGCCCCGTGAGCCCCTTGCCAAGAAAAACAACATGATCTGCTCAGCGCCCAAGGGCTCGTGTGGCAGGCTCCTGAGCGTCCTGGTCCTGCAATAAGGAACGTCTGGTTGGCAGCAGAGTTTATTTCACCACTGAAGCGTGCACACACACACAGGAGGTCCCGAGGAGCCGTGGCAGAATCCAGCAGCCCCGTCCCCTTGGTGCCCAGGGCCACTCTGCTCACAGCCCGGCTTGTGCGCAAGCCAGGGCAGTCAGTGGAGACCCCAGGCCTTCCCGCCGCCTCCAAGCCCCTTCCAGCTAATGAGATGGTGCCCAGCGTTGCTGTGCTCACACCTGAAGGGGCAGGAGGGCCACCCCCGCAGCCTGCACACTCTAGAGGTGGGCAGGGGCGGGCAAGGGAGGGCAGGGTGGTGGGCGG
>SJYG01000250.1:114462-166122 GCA_006410535.1 Litocranius walleri | reverse complement strand
CTCACGGTGTCAGGAGCGCACCGGCCCCGGAGCGCGTCGGTGACACCATCTCTCTCCACTTCTGCCCGGTCTTGTGGTCCCTGAAGGCTCAGTGCTGCCGCGTCCCACGCTGTCCTGGGCAGGCTCAGGCCCTGCTTGTTTCAAACGCCAGCTGGGCCAGAGGGGCCATGGCTGAGAGCCGCCTGCTGGCCCCAGGCCTCGGGCTGCTGTGGGATGGGAGAGGCGGGGCTCGTCCAAGGCTCGCATCCTCTGGAGGACTCCCTGGACCCATGCACAGAACAGCCCCAGCGAGTTGCTCAGCTCCAGGAAACAAGGGTGCTTCTCTGACAAGATTGGGATGCCGTGCGGGGCCTGGCGGGACGGGCACCGCTGTGGCCTCTCTGCACCCTTCCCCCGCTCTGGTGGGTCCCCTGGGAGCCCACCTTCTCTCTCTTATTTGCGCCCGTGGGGTCTGACTGTGACTGCCCCCCCGCCCGGCCCTGGCAGGGGATGTGACATGCCTTCCCGGCTGCACACAGCTGCTTCCCAGGGCAGGGCTGGGCCTGGCCACTCTCCTGGGGCACCCGAGTCGGGCGCAGTCACACACGTGGCTCCACTGCCCGGAGCCCCGAGCTGGAGCCTGAGGGCAGGCCAGGGAGCAGTGAGGGGCGTGCCCCCTCGGCCTCCCGGTCGGGCAGTGCCCCAGCCGCCACTGGGCACCTTCCCCATCACCTGCGCTCAGAGGGCCCCCAGCCCAGGGACATCCCTGCCCCCTCGTTTCAAGGGTTCGGCCTGACGGCTCGCAGACAGCCTTCGTGTTAAAGTGTAAACAGCAGCCGGCGTTTATCAGACATTTGAGGAAAGTCTGCAACACAATAAAGACCACCGCAAAGAAAAGGAAAAAAGGCCCAAGAAGTTTGAGGAGTTAGAGAAAAACCTAGAAAAGCAAAGATAATCCACAGGCTCGGAAAGACTGAGGGAGACACTGTGTTTGTATGAGAACAGGGTCCTGTGGCAGCGGTCGAGACTAAGCCAGAGCTTCTGAAAGCAAGGCTGCAAAAGCCAACAGAACTGAGTTACAAAGTGAAGGGCATTTTTTTTTATATGAAAAGTAACAAGACGGCAGGTGTAAGAGAAAGGGCGTCGTTTTGGACTCAGTCTGATGGACTCCCCCTTCAGAGGCCGAGGGTGAGGGTGCTCCACAAGAGGAGCCGTGGAGGGAGGCTGATGAGCCCTTTCGTGAGGCGCTGAGCCTTTCCTGTTAAGAGGTGTGAAGGGAGCACAGGAAACAATCCAGACTATTCTGTGTCTAAATATTAGCATGAAAAATTCAGATGCGGTGCTAGTTGCTGGGACTTCCCTGGTGGGAAAGGCTCGGCGTCTCGATGCAGGGGTGAAGTTTCAACCCTTAGCTGGGGACCTGGGATCCCACATGCCTCATGGCCAAAAAATCAAAACATAAAAACAAATATTAGCCATTGGGCCCAACAGCACATTGAAAGCAGGCCCCCACTGCTCAGGTTCCGGTGGTTTCCAGCATGTGGAACACTTTACTCATTGCTGCACAAAGGCAGGAAAACACTCATGATTTTCTCAGAAAAAGAAGACGGCACATTTCATTTCTCTTTTTGGTTGGCTTTTGGGTTTTTGATTATGAAAATGTATCGCACTCGTGCCTTCACTATCGACACACGATCCTGGTCCTTCTTCCCTTTGCTTTTGCTGTTTGGTCGCTTAGTCATGTCTGCCACGCCACGGACTGCAGCACTCCAGGCCTCCGTGCCCTTCACCATCACCAGAACTTGTTCAAACCCATGTCCGTTGAATCAATGCCATCCAGCCATCTCATCCTCTGTCGCCCCCCTCTCCTCCTGCCGTCAGTCTTTCCCAGTATCAGGGTCTATTCCAGTGAGTCAGTTCTTTGCATCAGGTGGCCAAAGTATTGGAGCTTCAGCATCAGTCCTTCTAATGAATATTCAGGATTGATTTCTTTTAGGATTGACTGGTTTCATCTCCTTGCCGTCCAAGGGACTCTCAAGAATCTTTTCCAACACCACAGCTCAAAAGCATGAATTCTTCAGCGTTCAGCCTTCTTTATGGTCCAGCTCGCTCGTGCATATGTGATTACTGGGAAAACCATAGCTTTGACTATATGCACCTTTGTCAGCAAAATGTCTCTGCTTTTTAACATGCCATCTAGGTTTGTCATAGCTTTTCTTCCAAGGAGCAAGCATCTTTTAATTTCATGGCTCCAGTCACTGTCTGTAGTGATTTTGCTGCTGCTGCTAAGTTGCTTCAGTCGTGTCCGACTCTATGAGACCCTATAGATGGCAGCCCACCAGGCTCCCCCGTCCCTGGGATTCTCCAGGCAAGAACACTGGAGTGGGTTGCCATTGCCTTCTCCAAAACCAATGCTGCTGAGACCTTATCTCAGATTCCAGGCTCCAGAACTGTGAGAAAATGAATTTCTGGTGTATAAGCCAGCCTGTCTGTGGCACTGTTTTTCCCTGTGCCTTATAGCTTGTGGGATCTTAGCTCCCCAGCCAAGGACTGAAGCACAGAGCCCAACCACTGTGCTGCCAGAGCCGTCCCTGCGGTGCTTTGCCGTGGCAGCCCAAGCAAGCTAAGGAACTCGGGCTCGTACAAAAAAGTGAGAGCCAGATTTAAGCAAAGTTTGAAAAAGCAGCAGAAAGAAGAGAGACGCACCACGCCAGTATCAAGAACCTGCAGGCACCATGGTGACAAAGCGATCTGGACAGAAGGCGGACCAGTGCGGAAGGCAGGTCGTCACGGACAGAACGCAGGGGCTTGTACTTGTGCACAGGAAAGAAGCAAGACTGGGGAGCTGGTAGAGAAAAGGGAAACTGAGAAGAACCAGACAGAAATTCTAAAACTACAGCACGTCAGAGAGCTGAGCCCAGCTCGTCCTGCGCTGAGGAGCTGTCCCCTGCTGTGGTGCTGAAGTTTCCTGAAAGTGCCAGCTGGCGCTTTGGAGTTTGGCTGCTGCTCCTGTGTCTCAGGGTGAGAGGGGAGGAGAGGAGCTCGCTGGCTGTGCTGGTGGGAGAGAGCGTGGCCCACCTGGTGCATGGGCTGGTGGCAGTGAGCAGATGACAGAGTGGGAGGGTTTGAAGTTCCTCCTCCTGCCTCTGGTGCTAGGAGGGGCTGGGAGCCCAGTGGAGTTTGGCCAGGGCCTCGTGGATGTCATGGTTCCGGAGGCAGTAGATGATGGGGTTGAGCACTGGGGTCACAATGGAGTAGACCACGGACACCAGTTTGTTGAGGTCAAAGGAGCTGATGGTGTGAGGCTGGGCGTACATGAAGATGGTGGTGGTGCAGAAGAGGGCCGCCACGACCAGGTGGGAAGTGCAGGTGGAGAAGGCCTTCTGGCGGCCAGCCCGTCCCGGGACCCTCAGCACCGTGGCCATGATGTGGGTTAGGGGATCATGGTCGCCAGCAGGGAGGTGGCGAGCACAGCGAGGGCTGCCACGAAGCCCAGCACCTGGATGGCGGCGGTGTCAGAGCAGGAGAGCCGCAGCAGGGCTGAGATGCCACAGAAGAAGTGGCTGAGGATGCTGGGGCCGCAGAACCTGAGGCGAGAGATGAGAGCCGTGGACACGCAAGAGGCCAGGAAGCCGCCCAGCCAGGCGCCGAGGGCCCGGCGCAGGCAGAGCCTCGGGTCCATGATGGCTGGGTCGTGTGGGGCCGACAGGTGGCCAGGTACCGGTCACAGGCCATGGTGGCTGGAAGGAAGCACGCAGAGGAGCCGAGGGGGAGGAGGAGGAGGAGCCGGGTGAGGCGGCCTGAGAGGAGATCGCCCTTGCTGAGGCCGAGAGGCCAGCCAGCAGCGTGGGGATGGAGACAGGTGCAGAGGGTCTCCAGCACTGACAGGCTGGCCAGGAAGAAATGCACGGGCGTGCACAGTCGGCGCTGGCTCTGATGGTCGCCATGACGACCAGGTCCTCCAGGATGGCCACCATGTAGATGGTGAGGGATGACCCGAGCAGCAGCCCCTGCACGTGGCGCAGCTCCGGGAAGCCCGGCAGGGTGAACTCTGTCACCGGCGTCTCCGTGGAATTGCTCATAGCCCTCCTGGCAGGGAGGCCACTTCTGAGCGCCTTGAAACAGTGGAGAGAGGCAGGTGTGATGTGCGCTGGGCAGGGGACTGGATCCTGAGAGCTGGGTGGGGCCACCCTAATCCCTTCTCAAAGTTGCTGCAGCACTGAACCCCCAATCCTTAACCCAACACACACCTTGCCCTGCAAACCCCTGGCAGGGGGCTTGCCTGCACACAAGTGAGCACAAGCACAGCTCTCACGTCCACTCTCACGTGGAAGCTCTCAGGTGTGCACTGCTGCCTGTCCCAACACCAGGCACACAGCCACATGTGGAGTGTGTATGCTCGTGCACACACACACCTAAGTGCATGCCAGTGCACACACCCCCAGGTGCACGCACACACACACACCCAGGTGCACTCCTGCACACACCCCCAGGCACACACGCACACACACACACCCAGGTGCACGCACACACACACACACACACCCAGGCGCACACACAAACACACACCCAGGTGCATTCCTGCACACACCCCCAGGCACACACGCGCACACACACACCCAGGTGTGCGCACACACACACACCCAGGCGCATGCACACACACACACCCAGGTGCACTCCTGCACACACCCCCAGGCACACATGCACACATACACACACCCAGGCGCACACACACACACACACCCAGGTACACTCCTGCACACACCCCCAGCCTCACACGCACGCACACACCCAGGCGCACACACACAGGCACATTCAGGTGCACTCCTGTGCACACCCCCAGGCACACGCACACACACATTCAGGCACACTCCTGCACACACCCCCAGGCGCACTCCTGTGCACACCCTCAGCCTCACGCACATGCATACACCCAGGCGCACACACACAGGCACATTCAGGTGACCCCCAGGCACACGCACACACACACCCAGGTGCACTCCTGCACACACCCCCAGGCACACGCACAAACACACACACACTCAGGCGCACTCCTGTGCACACCCCCAGCCTCACGCACAGGCACACACCCAGGTGCACACACACCCATGTGCATGCACTCACACAGGCACGCATGTGCACACCGCAGGGGAGCAGGCCTGCTCTGTGCGTTTGCTGTGCTGCCCTGGCTGTGTGTCTGGGCGCCCCCGTCCTCCCCGTGGGCCCCAGAGCACCGCTGCTCCTCACTGCTCTCCGGACAGGGCTGCTCATCCTCAAGAAGGACAGCACTACCGTCAGAAGGCCAGCTGGATCTCCAGGGCTGAGCAAACTCTGGGCCTCGGATCTGTGGGCCTGGGGCTGGGGGTGGGGGAGGATTCATCCCCAACTGTGGTTTCCCCACGTGGGCCCGTCTTGAGCTGGCCTGAGGTCTGCATTGTTATGCTCCGTGTCCAAGTCCCCGAATAAACTGAGAGAACAAATCCACCAAAGCAATGCAAAAGCAGGAAGGGAGTTTATTCATTGCTAACTCGAGTTAGGGCATCCTGCCGCATCCCATACAGTGGAGTAAGGCAAGGGGGCCCCCCGAGCCCTGAATTACAGCAGTATTTATAAACTTAGAACAAAGACAGGGAGTAGGCAAGGGCGGATTGGTTACAAGGGTCTGTTGGCATCTACTAATTGGCTAGATTCCCACACGCGTGGGCTTTCTCAAGGGATTTTTTCTATTGGTCAAGCTACACCGCCTGTGGGAGTTCCCAGTGCCCCAGCTTTCTTAGAGACTAAACTTTAGACCTAGCATGCCCCTTAGAGTCTGTTTTGGGCTCCAGTTAGGTCCTAACATGTATCCTGTGTTTTCTGAGCTTGAAAGTGGCCTTTGGGAGACGGTGGAAGTGGTCCACTCAGAGCCTTTCAGGGGCTGGGTGGTTTGGGACTTTTGGGCCAGGATGCCAGGAGCTGGGTGTCTGAAGGATGGGTGGGCAGCAGGGAGGTGGCAGGCTGAGGCAGAGCCGGTTCCTGGCCAGCAGGCCCGGCCTCCGGGGCTTCCACGCCTCCTCAGCCCCTCCCCTCACCGGCAGGACCAGGGAGCCCCGCGGGAGGTGGACTTCTTGGGCGACCCTCCGCCTCTTCCTCCGTTTACCTGTGCTGCACAGAGGCTGAACTGGGTGCTCCTGTCTCACCTTGAAGGGGCTCGGAGACCCCCACTGACAGCAGTGTTGCTCAGCCCTGTGGGGAGGGGCTGTAGGAAGGCCCAGGGGGTGCAGTGGGGGGAGCAGGGCGAATGGAGGGTGCCCCAGTCTCGGAATATGAGGCCGTCAGCGATGCGGCAGAGGAGGCTGAGCCTGCAAAGGGTCTGCAGAACCTGGGTTGGTGCCAGCCTGGACCCAGGGCATCAGGGCTGGGGCTCCAGGAGCCCTGCTCTCTGGGCCGAGCGGCTTGGTGGCGTGTGCTGGGGGGACTCGGAAAGTCTGCCCCCTAGCACCTCCAGGCCCTTTGCCTCGAGACCAGGCTGTCACCTCCAGCCTCCCTTCCCTTCTCCTCGCTGAAGGTCTCTGCCAGCCTCCAGCCAGGGCCTGGAGAAGCACGCTGAGCCTCCCCACTTGCCGCGTGGCCAGGTGGCTTTTATGGCACTCATTAGTGGCCTTGCCACCCCCTGGCTTTCTAGAGGACTTTAATTGAGACTTCTCACCCCTGTGGGACTCTCAGAGCTGTCTGCAGGGTCCCCAGGGGGAATGTAAGAAGGGAATGTGAAGTAAAGGGCGGGGGCTTCCCTCCTTCCCCTCGGGACACACAGAGTCTGGCCTGCTGCCTGCCTTCCAGGTGGCCTGGCCCTGGTGAGGCCCTTCCTGAGACGGCTCTCAGCCTCAAGGCCCTTCCCTGAGGTTCAAAGGGGAGTGGATGCTACACAATAGCATTCATTCTATTTCCTTCCCACGCTTGGCATTTATTCATTCATTTAGCTGTAAAATAATGGGACTATTGTAACCCTATTCTCAACTCAGCTTCCCCCTCCCTCTCCGGGGACCACTCGCGGGATTCCCCTGCTGCCTAAAGCATTTTAATTCTAGATGTTGCTTAGTTTTGCTTGTATTCAAACGTCATGACAAAGGGTCTTATGCTACAGGCTGTCTTCTGGGTCTTGCTTTTTTGCACTAAGATTCTTTCTCTTCTTGGTAGCTGCTCTGCGTTCATTCTGACACCTGAGCAGCAGCGTCCTGCCACGCCCGCCTCTGCGTCACAGTCAGTGACCTCGTCCTTCGTGCACAGCCCCCGAGCGCCACGCACCAGCATCTCTCTTGGCGCGGCACCGACGAGCGGGAGCGCTGGGGGAGAGCGTCACAGGCAGCGTGGCGAGAGGATGCCGAGCTCTCTCCTCAGAGTGGCTGTGTGGCCTGCACCCTACAGCTGAACTGCAGCCTTCCCAACAGATGGCGTGGTGGCTTCCCTAATCTCTGCCAATGCAGAGGGTAGAAATAGTGCTATGAGTTGGCTTTCTCTGCTGCGCTCGGTATGGCTGGTATCAGTGAGCGTCTCTGCTTCTGTGAGATGCCTGCCCGTTTGTCTCCACATTTTACGTGTTGGTTTGCAGGAGTTCTTTATACACTCTTTCTAAATTTCTTTATTGAGGTTTAATTTACACAGTGAAGTGCGCAGGTCTTAGATGCTAAATTTGATGAGTTCTGATGAATGCACAGGTGCGTGAACCTGCACCTCATCAAGACGCAAACTGCCTTCACCTTAGAAGCGCCCTGCACGCTCCTTCCCTGTCAACCCTTTGCCCCCCACTTCGAGGCAATGCTGTTCTGAGTCTTTTCTTCGTAGATTGCTCATCTTCTAGACTGGAGCAGAACGGAACCATCCACTACCCCCTCTCTGTCTGGCTCTGTCAGCATGTTTTTGAGGATGTATGTTCCATTATACGGGTAGAACATGGTTATCTGGAAGAGTGTTTTAAAATTTTCAAATGTTTGGAGATTTTCTGGACGTATTTTTCTTATTGACTTACTTTAACTTCATTGTAATCAGAGAGCACACTCGGCATAAGTCTGAATCCCGTGAGTGTGCGATTCGTGTTGTGCTCGAGGCTGCGGGCCCGTGTTGGTGAGCGGTCTGTGCTCACAGGTCTATTTCTGGGCTCCGTTCCGCTCTGTCTCCGCGTTTGCCATCTCCCTGGGCACTGCCTCGACTGCGACAGCTTTGTAGGTTTGAAACCAGCTGGTGTAGATGCTCTGACTATTCTTGCCTTTCAAAATAGTTTTGGCTCTTTTAGTTCCTTAGCCTTTCCATAAATTTTGACTCAGCTTGCTGATTTTATGAAGCATTCTGCTGCAATTTTCACTGGAATTGAGTGTAGCCTAGATGGGCCGGGGAGAGTCGGCCTCTTTGCAGTGCTGAGTGCGCATCCATGAGCGTGGCCTGTCTCTTCATGTCTCGGTTCACCTTTGACTCCTTTCATCAGTATGTCATAATTTTTATGATGTTTTGAAAATATATTTTTTCCAGTTTATATCTTTTCTTGTTTCACAATTATTTTAGTTTTTCAAAATTATTTTAGAACAGTTTTAGATTTACAGAAAAGCTGCAAAGATTGTAAGACAGTTCCCATACATGTCATACAGAGTTTCTCCTAATGCTAATATCTTACATTAGTGTAGTGTAGGGAGCAAAGTATAAGGGGGGCTGGGAAGACTCTTGCAAACAAGGCTCCCAGTCAGGGCTGAATATTCTTGCAAACGAGATCTTCAGCCAAGAATCCTTTGACCCCGTGGAAAAGAACATTTCTTGCATACAAGGATGTTTCTCTGATCCTTCAAAAAGGAACAGACCCAGGGTCAAAAAGGATTCTAAGTTGATAAGGAAGTTCCCCAAAACAAAGTCTTAGCTGCAGTAAAGAAGTTAAGGTAAAGGTGATCTCGCCCCCTCTCGCACTGTACAGTCGCTGAATCATTGTGTTTGGCAACTTGCCCTGTGGATTGTGCATAAGATATAAACTAAGGCAGCTGTAGGAAGCAGCGGAATAAGGAGAATAAAGAAAGATTCAGACCACTCGGCCGTGTTGGCGCTTCATTCCGTCGTTAGCGGTGTGGGGCTGCATTTGTTCCAGTTTATGAGCCAGTAGGGCACATTACTGTCAGCTGAAGCCCATGCCTCACTTGGCTCTCCTTGGCCTGTGCCCAGTGTCTCTCTTCTGTGCCAGGGTCCCATCCAGAGCCGCGTCACATCCGCTTGTCGCGTCTCCTTAGGCCCCACGTGGCTGTGGGCTTCTCATGCTTCTTTTTGACAATTTTGAGGAGTTTGGTCATCTGTTTGATAGGGTGCCCCACAGCTGGGGCTTGTCTCATGCTTTTCTCATGATTAAACCGAGGTTATGGGTCTTTGGGAGGAAGACCGTGGAGATAAAGTGCCCTTCTCATCCCGTCGCGACCAGACCCACAGCGTCAGCAGGGCCGTCGCTGCTGCTGACCCTGACCGCGGGGCTGAGCCACGCGTCCTCTCCTGCCACGCCACCCTCCTGCATGCACAGCGTCCTCTCTGGAAGGAGGCCATCACATCCGCCCACATTTACGGGTCATACTCTCCCTCCTTGAGAGATGCACAGGTAAATGGCTTGCAGCTCTTCTGCATGGAAACTTCATCTTTTCTAGCCATTTCTGTACTTATCCAGTCATTCATTTATGTCAGTACAGACTCATGGGCATTATTTCATATTTGGTTTATACTCTGATACTCTTCTGATTATTTGTTGCTTGAAATATGACAGGTAGCATTTTGTGTCTGGCTTCCTTCGTTTAGCCTCATGTTCTCAAGGGTCGTCCATGGTGTGGCCTGAATCAGTGCCTCACTCCTTTTTGTGACTGAACCATACGCTGTTGTAAGTGTGCACCACCTTCGCTTTCTCTGTCCATCTCTTAGGGTGTTTGTACCTGTCAGCTGTCGTAAACAGTGTGACTGTGGACATTTGTGTACAAACACTTGCTTGAGTACCAGTTTTCAGTTCTCCTGGACATACGTCTAGGAGTGGGATTGCTGGGTCATGTGAGAATTTTATGCTTAACTTTTTGAGGAAATGCTGAATTATTTTCCCTACAGGCTGCACCATTTTATGTTCTTATCAGAAAGGAACAAGCATTCCAGTTTCTCTACATTCGCACCAACACTTGATTTTTTTCTGTTTTTAAACTGTGTCGCTACCCTGGCGGGTGTGGAGGGGCGCCTCGCGCGGCTCTCGTCTGCGCTTCCTTGATGGCTGACGGCACGAAGCGTCTCTCCACATGGCCACCTGTGCGTCTTCTTTGGAGAAACGTCTGTTCCGGTCCTGGCTCATTTTAGATTGGATTGTTTGTCTTTTAGTTTTTGAGTTGTTAGAGTTTTTATGTAGTTTACAATCAAGACCCTTATCAGATATGTGATTTGCAATATTTATCCCATTTTGTATGTTTTCACTCTCTTGATAATGTTCTTTGATGCCCAAAGTTCTTGATTTTTATGAATTCCAATCCATCTGTTTTTTTTCTTTTTTTGCTCTTGCTCTTGGTGTTTTATCTGAGACTCCTTTGCCAAATCCAAGGCCCTCAAGATCCACGTGTGTGCTTTCTTTTGAGGGTTTTACAGTCTTAACTCTCCTGTTTTCATTCTTGATCCACTTTCAGTTCATTCTGCATCTTGTGAGAAGTGGGAATCGGGCCGCGCTCTCCTGCAGATGGAGGTTTGTTGAGAGGCTGCTCTTTCCTCACTGAGTGGTCTTGGTTCAGTTCAGTCGCTCAGTCGTGTCCGACTCTTTGCAACCCCATGAATCGCAGCACGCCAGGCCTCCCTGTCCATCACCAACTCCCAGAGTTCACTCAGACTCACGCCCATGGAGTCCGTGATGCCATCCAGCCATCTCATCCTCGGTCGTCCCCTTCTCCTCCTGCCCCCAATCCCTCCCAGCATCAGGGTCTTTTCCAGTGAGTCAGCTCTTCACATGAGGTGGCCAAAGCACTGGAGTTTCAGCTTTGGCATCAGTCCTTCCAATGAACACCCAGGACTGGTTGGATCTCCTTGCAGTCCAAGGGACTCTCAAGAGTCTTCTCCAACACCACAGTTCAAAAGCATCAATTCTTCGGTGCTCAGCCTTCTTCACAGTCCAACTCTCACATCCATACATGACCACAGGAAAAACCATAGCCTTGACTAGACGGACTTTAGTCGGCAAAGTGATGTCTCTGCTTTTGAATATGCTATCTAGGTTGGTCATAACTTTTCTTCTAAGGAGTAAGCGTCTTTTAATTTCATGGCTGCAGTCACCATCTGCAGTGATTTTGGAGCCCCCCAAAATAAAGTCTGACACTGTTTCCACTGTTTCCCCACCTATTTCTCATGAAGTGATGGGACTGGATGCCGTGATCTTCATTTTCTGAATGTTGAGCTTTAAGCCAAATTTTTCACTCTTCTCTTTCACTTTCATCAAGAGGCTTTTTGGTTCCTCTTCACTTTCTGCCATAAGGGTGGTGTCATCTGCATATCTGAGGTTATTGGTATTTCTCCTGGCAATCCTTTCAATTCTTCGGTGCTCAGCCTTCTTCACAGTCCAACTCTCACATCCATACATGACCACAGGAAAAACCATAGCCTTGACTAGACGGACTTTAGTCGGCAAAGTGATGTCTCTGCTTTTGAATATGCTATCTAGGTTGGTCATAACTTTTCTTCTAAGGAGTAAGCGTCTTTTAATTTCATGGCTGCAGTCACCATCTGCAGTGATTTTGGAGCCCCCCAAAATAAAGTCTGACACTGTTTCCACTGTTTCCCCACCTATTTCTCATGAAGTGATGGGACTGGATGCCGTGATCTTCATTTTCTGAATGTTGAGCTTTAAGCCAAATTTTTCACTCTTCTCTTTCACTTTCATCAAGAGGCTTTTTGGTTCCTCTTCACTTTCTGCCATAAGGGTGGTGTCATCTGCATATCTGAGGTTATTGGTATTTCTCCTGGCAATCCTGATTCCAGCTTGTGTTTCTTCCAGTCCAGCGTTTCTCATGAGGTACTCTGCATATAAGTTAAATAAGCAGGGTGACAATATACAGCCTTGACGTACTCCTTTTCCTTTGGAGCCAGTCTGGTGTCCCATGTCCAGCTCTAACTGCTGTCTCCTGACCTGCACACAGGCTTCTCAGGAGGTGGGTCGGGTGGTCTGGGTTCCCGTCTCTCAGGACCCTCGGTGCCTGTGTCAGTGACCAGCTGGCCACAGCTGTGCGTGCTTCTTCTCCGCCACCAGCTCTCTGCTGTCGGTCTGCAGTCTGGCCTTCTGTGAATCCCAGAGTTTGGGGTAATAGCTTTGTAAGTTTTGAAATCAGAAAGTGTGAGTCTTATAATTTTGTTCTTTTTCAAGATTGTTTTGGCTTTTGGGGCCCATTGCTACTCCATATTAATTTAGAATCAGTTTTTCCAATTTTGAAAGAAAGGCTGTTAGAATTTTGATGTGTTGCCATATTAACAATATTAGGTCATTTAGTCCATGAACATGTTTTTCCATTTATTTAGGTTTTTGTTAGTTTTCCCACAATGTTTTGTAGTCTTCAGTAAGCCTTTCCCTCCTTGGTTAAATTTATTTCTAGATATTTTATTCTTTTGAATGCTGCTATAAATGGAATTGTTTTCCTAATTTCCACTTTGAATTGCTCATTGCTGTTTCAGGAACACAGCTGATTCTGCATGTTGATTTTTCACTCTGAAACTTTGCTGAATTTCTTTATTAGTCTTGGTAAGTGTTGGGGTATAGACTCCGGGATTTTCTAGTAGCGAGTCTTGCCGTCTGGAGACGAGGGTGCTGTCACTTCCTGCTTCCAGGTCGGGCGCCCCTCCGTTCACTGGCGCCGTTGCTGTGGCTGGAGCTGCGGCACCGGCGTGGGGGCTGCTGTCCCACTCGGTCCCGCCCCTCGCCGCGTCTCGCTGGCAGTGCTGATGTCAGCTGTGGGTGTTCCCTAAGTGCCCTTTATCATGTTGAGGAAGTTCCTTTCTGTCACTAGTTTTCTCTTTTTATTATGAAAAGATGTTGAATTTGTGAAATATTTTCCTGCATTGAGTTGATTACGTGTTCTTACTCCTTCATCTATTAATGTGGTATAAATGTTGATTTTTATGTTGAATCATCCTTGCATTCCTGGGATAAATCCCACTGGTCACAGTGCATGTTAAGCCGTTGGATTTGGTTTTCTTGTATTGTGTTGAGGATTTTGCATCTGTATTTGCAGGCATTGGTGTGGAGTTTTCTCGTGGCATTTTTGTCTGACCGTCTTATCATGGCCATGCTGGCCTCCCAGAACACATTAGGAAGTGTCCCCTTTTCTGTTTTTTGGAGAATTTTGAGAAGGGTTGATGCTGTCTGGTAGAATTAGTGAAGCCATCTATCTAGTCCTGGGCTTTCCTCTGTTAGGAGGTAAGGTTTGTTGACTTTGCTGATCTTGAGAACTGGCTTCTGGTTTCATCGAGTCTCTGTTGTTCTCTGCTCTCTGCTTCACTCATCAGCTTGAGTTTCATTATTTTCTCCTTTCTACTGACTTTGAGTTAGTTTTGCTCTTCTTTTTCTGGTTCCTCACTGTTTTAATTTTATTGATTTGAGACTTTTCTTCTTCTAAACTGTAGATGTTTACGCCCGTGTGTTTCCCTTCAGGCACACGGCTTCTTGGACGTGCCATAAACTGGTATGCTGTGTTTTCATTTTCAAAGACTTCCATCTTTCACAAAACTTTATATCTGGGCTTTCTCGTTGAGCATGGCTTGAGGCAGGCCCTTGTCCCACGCCAGTTCCCTGGTGTTTGAAGAGCGCCCTCTGCTCTCCGTCACCTGCACAGCTGCCTCTGTTCCGTGCAGCGTTCTCTGAATCGCTGCCTTGTCTCCCAGGCTCCGTGTCTAAACCACATCTGTGGATGCGTGGTTAAGGCGTGGGAGCCCTCTGTGCCCGGGCACAGCTTCTGTTCCAAGTCTGATCAGTTTCTGTTCAGAGTCTTTCACTTCTTTGTAAAACTTAGTTTCCAGGCTCCATCTTCTCCACCAGCTGGAGCCTGCCTGACCGCAGATTTTGTCTTTAATACACTGCTGTCCACAAAAGCAATGGGCCTCCCTCCTGTCCTCTCCATCTGTCCCTTCCTCCCCATCCTTACCTGGAAGTCCCAGGGGAGGGCTGGGCTCAGGGAGGGGAGGCCCAGGACCACCCAGTCTGGAAGAAACCCAGCCTCCTCACCCCTGGCCATTGCTTGCTAAGCCACACAGCATCTTGAGGGAGACATCTGGCTTTAGGCAGCTGGAGGTCATAAAGTGAAGTTCACATTCTTTGAGGTTCTCAGGCAGAAGATCAGCAGAGTAAGGTGGGGCTGGACCAGGGTTTGGTTCTGTCAGAACCAGGCTCAGAAACTGAGGAGGAATCCAGGCATGGGACAACCATGGTGTGGGTGCCCAGGTGTGAGGCAAGCCACGGGAGCCCAGGTGTACCCTGAGGCGAGGTGGAAGCCTTGCTGTCCCGGGCCCTGAGGGGGCTGTGGGGCCTTGAAGGTGGCTGGGAAGTGCTCGGTCAGCGGGGGTTATCAGAGCTGCCAGTACCACGGACAGCGTCAGCCTGCCTGCCAGAGAGGGCTTTCCTGGCGGGTCCCTGAGTAGCCAGGGGGACGGCAGTCCCTGGACGACTGATGCCGTGAGCTGTGCCCACGCACTGTCACACACAGACACTCACACCTGTGACTCAAGCACCGCGTGGGGACAGTCAGGACACATGCACTGTCTGCACAGTCGGCACGGCTGGGCCAGACACAGTCACGGACGGACTGCCTCACACACACATGTGCAGGCCCGCCCCGGTGCACGTGAGTCACTGCACTTAAAATGAACTTCCCTAACACTAGGCTAAAGCTGGAGTGCATGCATACACAAAGATGCTCACGTGGATGATATCTGCCCACTCCAGATTCATACCAACTACTCTAGTGATCAATATTCAATCTAGGGATAGTGATCAATATTCAATCTAGTGATCAAGATTAAAGACCTAAGAGACACAGTGAGAAGCACTGCTGTCACGAGTCACACGCGGCTTCGGCACCTTTGAGCTTAAAGCTCCTGCTGTGTGTTTGCATTCTGCCTACTTCAGGGCATATTCAGGGCTCTCCGTTTCCATGGAGGAAGCTCTGTCTAAAGCTCGTTCTTCTGGTGAGCCCTTTCTCGAGGCGCTGGCGTCATTCCTGGCATCTGTCCAACAGCCACTTTCAAGCTTTATCTGCTCTCCAGCCCCTCCAGGGAGTGGGCACACCTGTCCCGGGCGACCGCCCCCTCCCGGCGCGCCCCCCGCCGTGCCGCGCTTTGCTCTCACCCTGCGCGCTCAGCGGTGGCGCCTCTTGGAGGAGAGTGAGGCCGACGGAGCAGGCGGGCTTGCCTGAAAAGCGGGTTACGCAGCAGCTTTGTCAGGATGTCAGCATTGGAAAGAAATGCTGCTGCAGAATCTCCCAAAGGGCAGGTGGTGGCATCATCATTTTTGACCCAGGAGTCCATGTCTTACATGACTTTACAAGAAGACACACACAGGACTTCACGTTTTGCAATCAGACGAATTGGAAGCAGCTCATCCTCCTGCTGATGGGATCCAGGCGGAGGGCGCTTGCCTGGGCAGGGATGCAGACAGAGGCAAGTCACGAGCAGGGCCTGGAAGTGCGTCCTAGGTGGTGTCAGCACATCATGTTAGAACGAAACTTCCATGAAAAATGTCAGGCGAGTTCCTCACAAGACTATTTTAAGCAGTGACTTCTGGGGAGTACAGTGGGACTTAGACTCTGTATATACTTCTGTGCAGTTAAAATTCCCTAAAAAGCATAAACTTATGTATCACTTTGAAAAATGAAACCAATGATCATACAGTAATACGGAAACATGTAATAGCAATTATGATGCAGAATTACTTTTTGGATGACTGCTTAAAGATGAAGATTTTCATTACAGCTGCCTGTCACAAGTAAAACATGCCTCTCCTTTGTCCCCAGCTGTTCCTTAAAATGGATTCAGAAGGAGACATTCCCAAATCGTTGACTTTGTTGACGACCGTCAGATAAGGAGAAGCCTCCTGTCACTTTGAGCTGCAGAGCAGACTGTCCTGGGAGGCAGACTGTCTGGACAGGGCGGCCACGCGGGGTGTGGGGCAGGTGAGCATTCTGTGGTCAGCACAGAAGCACACCCCCTCCCCGACAGCGTCCACATTGTCCTCCCGGAACCTGTGAGAGTGCCACAGCACTTGACAAGGGCAGGTAGAGCCGGGAGCCCCTGGACAGCCCGGGCGGGCCCAGTGCCATCACAGGGCCTTAAAGGTGGAAGAGGGGCCTGGAGGGGACATGTCTACAGAGGGGTGTCAGTGAGATGCTGAGAGACTGGCTTTGGAAAAAGGAGGAGGGGCCACAAGCCCAGGCATGCAGCGGCCTTCAGGGAAGAGGTGAGGAAAGCACTCTCTCCCAGGGCCTCCAGAAGGCACCAGACATGCTGGTCCCTGGAGTTTAGCCCGGGGAGGCCTGCCTGGAGCTTGTGGAGCACAAGAGAACAAATCTGTGTTCTTCTAGTCCACTTGTGTGTGTATGTGTGCTGAGTCACTCCAGTCGCGTCTGACTTTGCGACCCTGTGGACTGCAGCCCTCCAGGCTCCTCTGTCCATGGGACTCTCCCGGCGAGAATGCCGGAGTGGTTGCCATGCCCTCCTGCAGGACCCTTCCCAGCCCAGGAACGGAACCCGCGTCTCTTGCGCCTCCTGCACGGGCAGGCAGTTTCTTTGCTACTACTCCGCCTATAGCCCACTCTTAGCGGTAGCTTTTTGCAGCAGCCACAGGAAACTTATGCATGATCCGATTTCTTCTTCCTCAGCTCAGGATGCAGTGAGGGGTGCGGTTGTCAGGGGCATACCTGGGAGCCAGCTTTGTGCTGCTTTTGGGTCTGGCAGTAGGATGGGGCCCTTGGGCCCCTTCCTGGCCTTCCCAGGCTCCTCTATGGACCCTGATGCACCCCAGGATGTCCTGGGGTGTCTTCTTGGGGGTTCTGGTGCACACGGGGCCACATCAGCCCAGAAGAGCTGCCACCTCACTTCCCTGGTGAACTCGAGGCCACCCCTCCCCCCACCTCCTTGCTCCAGGGCCCTCCCTGCCCTCCATTCCAGGGTTCCAACCATGCTGGCAGACCCCTCCCCCCCAAAAGAAGAGTGTCCGCACAAACTCCTCCTCTCTCGGCTCTTCTCTAACCATTACCACCCCGTCCACCCCCCACTGGCTGAGAGGTCCAGACCCCAGACCACGTTCTGACACCGTGAGAGATCCGCGTGTCTTCTGGTGCCCCATGTGGCGTTCGATTTCCATCATGCCAGTGACACGGCTGGAAAGCGGCCAGGACAAGCCCTGTTCCAGCACTTAAGTCAGCGCTTTCACTTTTCTTCTTTTAAACATGTCGCTGCAGGAGCCTTTGTTTGCATTATTACAGGTCACTAGAATGAAATACGTTCATGGGGCCTCAGCTCCTTCCACACCTCCTCACATTCACCCCCAGTGCAGCGGCAGCTGGGAGAGACCAGGGCCCCATCATGGAGGAGAAGGCGCTGGTCAGCAGACCACAGCGGGGCCAGAGCTGCAGAGGGCCTGGGGGCACCCAGCCCAGCGTCAGGGTTGGCCTTTCTGCAGATAATCCTGCTGGGTCTTAAGTGGTCTTGTCAGTGGAGATTATGGATGTGAAGTGCACTTCTTTATCGTAAGGAAATTATTCAGAAATATAGGCAAATACTTCTGGTCGACATGCATTTGCAAGGGCTTTAGTTACAAGAGGAAAGGGAAGTCCTGGAGTAGGTGAGGGAAGAGAGGGCAGTGAGTTCGTGAAACGTGGGCGTGTGTGGCCTAAGGTGTGAAGCAGGAGGTGCATCCTATGTCGAATGTCTCAAACAAAGCAGTGCAGGGACTTTCAGAGGCGACGGAGAATGTTTCGCAGGCGGATCGCGATCTCCAGACTCATCAAGATGTGTCCATTACACGTGTGCGGCTGTCTTGTTTGTCAACCGTATACTTCACTTTCTTTTTAAGAAAAAGAAAAACACACTTGTCCATGCTTTGAGAAGCCTTCTTCCGCACCTTGCAAACTCCTCAAGTGGGGTAGATCTGTGGAAAGTTTGGTTTACTGAAGCAAACAGAAAGTGGCCCTCTTGTTCTCCCAGACCAGTGGCAGCCCTGCATGGTGCCAGTCGACGGGGCCACGCTCCCACCCCGGGGAGCCTGCCACCAGCTTTTAATGAGCTTCCGATTAGGGACAGGCAGACCCCCGTGTGACGGACGCGGTGGTGCTGGAGCCCCCAGGGTGGATGCCGCTGGAGGCTGGGCGTGGGTGGCCGAGGTCAGTGGTCCCATCAGAGCCCTCTGGCTGCTGCCCAGCTGTCAGGTGCTGACGGCGGGGGCCGGCTGGGGATGGGAGCACACTCCTGCCACCTCCCAGACTGCTGGAAGCGGTATCCCCGCCTCCGGGGCTCAGGCCCCTGGTGACTGGCAGCACACAGCCTGCCCATGGGTGACGCCATACACCCCAGGTGTGCCCTGCACGTGCTCGCAGAGCCCCAGGGGGGGCTCTCCTGCCTGGTCCACGGCGGCTCCTCCTTCCAGCCACAGCTTCCTCCTGTCCTCGCTGGGCTGGGTCCCTGCCTCAGGAAGCATGAAACAGTCACCAGCTGGGGTCTTGCTGGAGCGGCTATTCCTGGAAGGCTTGGGCAGTGGTGGAGTTGGGGCCGCCTGTAGGTTACCTATCAAACTGTGGGGTGTCATCACCCATTTCCAGAGAGGAAACTGAGATATCAAGCATCTGCCAAGAGCACCCAGGGTCTACTGTGCCCTCAAGGTGCTGGGCCCTGCAGCAGACACAGTGGGGCTCCAGGCAAGAAGCGGCTCCCAGGAGGACCCCGAGGGCAGGAGGCCCCTCAGGGCGCTGGGTGCCGCCGGGGACCACCCCCAGGCCCCTCCCCAGCACCCGGGGCCAGGATCCTCCTCCTGCGTAATTGGCAAGAGGGTCCTTGCAGGCCTGAGCCCCGGGGAGGCCGGCGGGAGCAGAAGCATCTGCGAGCGAGAGGGCTGCCTCTGGGCTTGGCTGGCCCTGCTGGTGGTGGCAGCCGGGGAGCCACAGAGGACACCCTTCTCACCACCCTGAAGCCAGTGCTTCCGCTGCCTGGCCCCTGAGCCGGAGCGCCAGTGGCCCTGCCGATGCCCAGCGGGGCGCATGGGAGACGCTGCCCTGGAAAAGCCATGGCAGCAGGTGCCTGCGGCTGCGATGAGCCAAGTCTGGCAGCCCGAGGAGCAGCCCGACGGCAGGGGCGCCTCTGCTCCTTCCCCAAGGCTGAGCCGGCGCTGGCTGCCCTGTGACCGGGGCCAGCGGTGTGAGCGCCCAGTGTGAGTGGCAGGCCAGGGCACCTTCCCTGGCACCTGGGATCTCCTTCTGGCCACTGCCATGAGCCCCCGGGGCAGCATGCCTGGTCTGGCTGCTCCCTGGGGACCCAGAGCAGCCCGTGACCCCATTCGTCCGGCCTCATCTCCAGAGGAGGTGGGCAGCAGAGGCGGTGGCTCAGCCAACAGGAGCCTTCAGCCAGCAAGAGGCAGCCCCTGTGCCAACAGAGGCCTTCAGCCAGCAAGAGGCAGCCCCCGTGGGCACAGCCCCACCTGGGAAGTCCTTGGGGTCCCATGCTCAGCCTTCTGGTCTCCAGGTGGCTTCCGGGGGATGTGTCCTGGAGCCTGCTCAGACCCCAGGTGAGTGACCCCTCATCATCATGTCCCCACGAGCTGATCTGCAGGGAGACGCCCCTCCCCCATGGTGGGCTCATAGTGGGGCCCCACTTAGTCCCCTTCCCTCCTGGTGGACTCAGAGTGGGACTCTCATCTAGCCCCATCTTCTCAGCTTCAGGAGATCCTTGAAACGAGGACTCTGAAGGCTCTGGGTGTCCTCACGTGTGCACACACACTCCCAGGCACACACACACACGTGCGTGTGTGCATGTTCACACACAGGTGAGCAGCCCTGCTGTCTTCACCTCCAGGGCACAGCAGTAGCCACCCACACGTCATGGGACATTCAGAAATTCAGGCTGGAGGATTCTTAGAGCTCCAGGCAGGGCAGGCTTGCCAACTCTGTGCGGTTCTGTGCTCCCTGTGGGTTGCGAGGCCTGGGCTTGTGAGCAGTGCAGGAGGTGCAGGCCCCGCTGCAGCCCACAGGGGTCTGTGCCCACCCATGTGTCCAGTAGGTAGCCCAAGGAGCACTCTGGCCCCCAGGAGTCGGCGTCTGGGATGGGGTCGCTGTCTTGCCAGGACACGGCCCAAGGGTCCCCCTCCTGGGACCTGGTGGGTACGCTGGCCTCGTCCACACAGATGCAGAGCCCCTGAGGCTTGCCTTTGTCTGGACACCACCACAGGGCTCTAGGGCATGTCTGGAGTGTGGGCCATCTTGCTGGGCTCTGGTTAAGGTCAGCTTCCCTGGCTTCACTGTGAGGCTGGGAGGGGGTCATAGCCAAGCATGTCAGGGCCGTGGCACAGGGTTTCTTGCCCTCAGATCCCAGAATAGAGGCAGTGAGCATTTTCCAGCCCAGGTCACCGGTGGCAGTAGACAGCAGGGAGCCAAGTGGCTGGGGTGGGCGCCCTTCACCTGCTTAACCCCGAGGGCTTATTTTAAAGGTGCCCCAGGAAAGCAAAGGGGGACTTGAGCGGGACCCCTAGACCGGTTCCTGATCTATGCCCAGACTCTGGTGTGAGCAGGGCAGTCACTGTGAAACACCAACGGACACCAAGTCCATCAGGAACGGGGCTAGTGCTCCAGGAGCAGGAGGCTGGTCCAGGACCAGGCTTCTGAGAGTAAGCAGTGCCCATGTGTGTGTGGGGCGACTGTGTGACGTGCAGGGGGTGGGGGTGGTGGGCACCACCTCAGGAGGCCCCGCGTCCAGTGGGCCAGCACATGGACGCATAGACCTCGACCTTCCCCACCCTGTCAGCCATGTGGTGGCTGCCGGTTCTGGACTCTGGGCTCTTGTTTGTGAGGTCCCGGTTCTCGACTCTGGGCTCTTGTTTGTGAGGTCGAGGTCCACCGAAGGTTCTGAGAAGTGGTGGGTGGGATGGAGGGACTGAGAGCTTCTCCGCTGGGCCTGCTGCCCCACCCAGGGACCTCAGCTGCGGCCGGAGGGGTGCTGGTGACAGCCGTCTGCCTCCTGGCTTTCCCGCCTTGGTGAGAATGGCTCCCCTGGGGTGCATCTGAGGTGGTCGGCCTCGGGATGGGGGCGGTTTCATGGTACACCGTGATAGGAATGCTTTACTAGGAACCAATCCGCTTTGTTGGATAAAAATGCCCTAAATTGGGCCATATGTACTTTCATTTGTGAAGTTGACACTGTCCTTTTGCAACTTCTAGAATAAGGAAACGCCCCCCACTCCCATGAGGAGTCTAGAATAAGGACAGCCCCAAGGAAGGAATCTAGACCAAGGATCCTCCCCGGCCAGCAGGTGACAAGGAGTCTCGAACAAGAACTCCAGGTGACAAACGGCCGGATCCGATTTCACGCGGCGCTCTGGGCCGCTCCACTGCAGCGGGTGCTTCCCGGCCACTGTCCCAGGCCGGCCTGGGGCCCTGGGGTTAGACGGCAAGGTGAGCAGATCCAGAGAGCAGGGAGGGGGCCTCTTCTCCTAAGCCCCCCGGAGGGCTTCTGGCTGGCGGTCCCTGTTGCTGGCCTCACGGGGCCTGTGTCCCGATGGGTGTCATGGCCTGGGGCCGCAGCCAGAACCTGTCCGCTGGGGGCCTGTTCACCCTGCTGGGGTTCCGGGGGCCTGCATGCGGGGCCCCTGCTCATGTGCGTGCTCACAGGGCCGGGAACCTGGCCGTCCTCTCGCTGCTCGGGGCACACTGGCGCCTGCAGGTGCCCATGGACTTTCCCTTTGCACCCTCTCCTTCCTGGAGACCTGCTTCACCACGGCTTGCGTGCCCAAGACGCTGGCCGTCTTCACCTCACGCAGCGGAGCCACCTCCTTCTCAGGCTGCGCTGCGCACATGCACTCCGTCTTCTCTCTGGGCTGCACCGAGGACTTCCTGCTGGCCGCCATGGCCTACGACTGCTGCCTAGCCGCCTGCCTGCCGCTGCGCTGTGGCAGCTTTACGATGCCCGGGCTCTCTGGCCACCTGCCCCTGGGCTCCTGGCTCTGCGGCTTCTCGGCCATCACCGTGCCCGAGGCCCTCATCGGCCGCCTCTCCTTCTGTGGCTCACGGGTCATCAGCCACTTCTGAGACACTGCACCCTGGACCGTGCTGCCTTCGGCGTCATCCTGGGCTCCTGCGTCACCACGCTGGTCTGTACGTCCCCACGCTGGGCGTCACCACGCTGGTCTATACGTCCCCACGCTGGGCGTCACCACGCTGGTCTGTACGTCCCCACGCTGGGCGTCACCACGCTGGTCTGTACGTCCCCACGCTGGGCGTCACCACGCTGGTCTGTACGTCCCCACGCTGGGCGTCACCACGCTGGTCTGTACGTCCCCACGCTGGGCGTCACCACGCTGGTCTGTACGTCCCCACGCTGGGCGTCACCACGCTGGTCTGTACGTCCCCACGCTGGGCGTCACCACGCTGGTCTGTACGTCCCCACGCTGGGCGTCACCACGCTGGTCTGTACGTCCCCACGCTGGGCGTCACCACGCTGGTCTGTACGTCCCCACGCTGGGCGTCACCACGCTGGTCTGTACGTCCCCACGCTGGGCGTCACCACGCTGGTCTGTACGTCCCCACGCTGGGCGTCACCACGCTGGTCTGTACGTCCCCACGCTGGGCGTCACCACGCTGGTCTGTACGTCCCCACGCTGGGCGTCACCACGCTGGTCTGTACGTCCCCACGCTGGGCGTCACCACGCTGGTCTGTACGTCCCCACGCTGGGCGTCACCACGCTGGTCTGTACGTCCCCACGCTGGGCGTCACCACGCTGGTCTGTACGTCCCCACGCTGGGCGTCACCACGCTGGTCTGTACGTCCCCACGCTGGGCGTCACCACGCTGGTCTGTACGTCCCCACGCTGGGCGTCACCACGCTGGTCTGTACGTCCCCACGCTGGGCGTCACCACGCTGGTCTGTACGTCCCCACGCTGGGCGTCACCACGCTGGTCTGTACGTCCCCACGCTGGGCGTCACCACGCTGGTCTGTACGTCCCCACGCTGGGCGTCACCACGCTGGTCTGTACGTCCCCACGCTGGGCGTCACCACGCTGGTCTGTACGTCCCCACGCTGGGCGTCACCACGCTGGTCTGTACGTCCCCACGCTGGGCGTCACCACGCTGGTCTGTACGTCCCCACGCTGGGCGTCACCACGCTGGTCTGTACGTCCCCACGCTGGGCGTCACCACGCTGGTCTGTACGTCCCCACGCTGGGCGTCACCACGCTGGTCTGTACGTCCCCACGCTGGGCGTCACCACGCTGGTCTGTACGTCCCCACGCTGGGCGTCACCACGCTGGTCTGTACGTCCCCACGCTGGGCGTCACCACGCTGGTCTGTACGTCCCCACGCTGGGCGTCACCACGCTGGTCTGTACGTCCCCACGCTGGGCGTCACCACGCTGGTCTGTACGTCCCCACGCTGGGCGTCACCACGCTGGTCTGTACGTCCCCACGCTGGGCGTCACCACGCTGGTCTGTACGTCCCCACGCTGGGCGTCACCACGCTGGTCTGTACGTCCCCACGCTGGGCGTCACCACGCTGGTCTGTACGTCCCCACGCTGGGCGTCACCACGCTGGTCTGTACGTCCCCACGCTGGGCGTCACCACGCTGGTCTGTACGTCCCCACGCTGGGCGTCACCACGCTGGTCTGTACGTCCCCACGCTGGGCGTCACCACGCTGGTCTGTACGTCCCCACGCTGGGCGTCACCACGCTGGTCTGTACGTCCCCACGCTGGGCGTCACCACGCTGGTCTATACGTCCCCACGCTGGGCGTCACCACGCTGGTCTATACGTCCCCACGCTGGGCGTCACCACGCTGGTCTGTACGTCCCCACGCTGGGCGTCACCACGCTGGTCTGTACGTCCCCACGCTGGGCGTCCCCACGCTGGTCTATACGTCCCCACGCTGGGCGTCACCACGCTGGTCTATGCGTCCCCACGCTGGTCTATACATCCCCACGCTGGGCGTCAATACGCTGGTCTGTACGTCCCCACGCTGGGCGTCACCACGCTGGTCTATGCGTCCCCACGCTGGGCGTCACCACGCTGGTCTATACGTCCACATCGTGGCCCCCTTCGTGTGGACGCCCTCGGCGCGGGGCGGGCGCGGGCCTTCTCCGCCTGCCCCTCCCGCCCCGCGGTGGTCCTCGTCTGGTAAGGCCCGCCTGTCTTCCTGCACGCGAGGTCCTTGGTGGAGAGCTCGCTGGACCTGACCAAGGCTGTCTTTGTGCTTAACAGCATCGTCATGCCGGTGCTGAACCCCTTCATCTCCACCTTGAGGAACGAGGATGTCAAGGAGGCTCTGCGGAAGGGGGTGCGGGGGACATGAGCCCTGGGCCTCTCTGCCCGGGAATGGCACCCCGATCTCACCGTGTGCGGGGCCCTTGGCGGGCCAGGGAGGCAGCGCCCGCCCCGGCCTCAGGCGCTCCTTGGGGCTTGAGCCCCTGCTTGGTCCGGGCCTTGGGGCTGACGGCCCTTGTCAGGAAGGAGCGGGCCGCCTCACACTTTGGATTTCTGTCTGCTGCCCCGGTGAGCTGTCCCTCAGTGGAGGCTGGGGAGGTTGTCCAGGAAGGGGAGAGCCCAGAGAAACAGGGCGTAAACCGCTGCGGAAGCCTGGCAGCCTGCGGCGGCTGTTTGGGCCAGCGTGCGGTGTGCCTCACTTTGGGGAGCCTCAGGGCGCACCACCAGGTCTCACACCCTCCTGGGGGCCGGGTGGTGGAAGCTGCGGGCCTCAGACGGAGGGGGCTTGGTGAGGTCTCTGAGTGGATAAGCCACGCAAGATCCTCGGCGGCCCAGAGGCTCAGTGAGGGGCCTGGTGTGGCCCTGCAGCGCGTCAGGATGTGTCTTGGGAGCATGCGTGGAATTAAAGCTGGCTCTGAAGCTGGAGTCTGGATGCAGCTGTCTGTCAGCGTGTCTTAGGCAGGTCATGTGGCCACTCTGAACCTCTGTGTCTTCATCGCTATGTGGGGATTGTGAGAGGGTGATCCCACGGAGCCCTTTGAGTACTAAAGGAGTTGGTGTCTCCAGTGCTGAAAATAGGGCCTGACAGGGAGGCTGTTTCTTTTCATTCAGGCAGCGTGATGGACTGGGCTCCGCAGGGGGCTCTAGTGGTAAAGAACCTGGCTGGCAATGCGGGAGACAAGAGACGCGGGTTAGATCCCTGGGTCGGGAAGATCGCCTGGAGAAGAAAATGGCAACCCACTCCAGTATTCTTGCCTGGGAAATCCTATGGGCAGAGGACCCTGGTGGGCTGCAGCCCATGGGGTCACAGAGAGTCGGACACGACTGAAGTGACTACGCACACACTCCCCCCTACACTCAAACACACAGAGACACACACAAACAGACACACAGTCACACACAAAAACACACACACTCCCCCCCACACTCACACACACACACACAGTCACACACACTCCCCCCACACTCACACAGACACACTCACACAGAGACACACACACAAATAAACACAGACACACACGAGACACACAGTCACATACACAAACATGCATACTCAAACACACAAACACACTGCCCCCCACAAACACACTCCCCCCCACACACTCAAACACACTCAGACATACACACACATGCACAATCACACACACTCACACACTCATATGCATGGCACACTACTGGTGCCCTCCACCAGCATCCACTCTGATTGTCCAGCTGCAGGGCCCCCGAGAGGGCTGGATTCCTGCCAGCCGGGTGGAGAGTGAGGGAGCCCCAGCCCTGAGCTGCCCCGGGCCACGGGCTGCACAGCTGTCCCACAGGGATGGACGTGGGCCCAGGGCCACTGTGCAGGGTGCCCCAGGCCTGCCTGGTGCTCTGGCGTGCTTGGGGGCCTCTGGGGGTGCTGGAGCCCCCGCAGCTGGAGCGCACTGGGCCTAGGCTTTCTGGTGGGTCTTCTGACCCCTCAGCCTTGGCTGGAGCATGACCTCTGGAGCTCATTGAAGACCCTCCACCCACTTAAAACTGCTCCTGGCCACCCACCTCGGCCCGAGGGTGCCAATTGGTGCCCCTGCCCCTCTTCACCTGCTCACCATCTGGTCTCTCCCCCAGAAGGAACTGCAGGCGGGGGACTCCAGTGGTTTCTCCTTGCTGTGACCCAGGCCCTTGCTGGACAGGAGGGTCCCTGCAGGAGTGGGTGGCATCTGCCCAGCTGAAGAGCCTCTCCCACTGCAGAGGAGAAGTCAGGGTTCCTGGAGGCCCCTTCCCCGGAGGCCCCTTCCCCGGAGGCCCCTTCCCCGGAGGCCAGAGCAGAAGGGCGCGTCTGTCTGTCATCTGTGGGTAATGATGCTTCTGTAGTCTTTGTGCTTTGTGAAGTTATTTCACAAATAATGAGTTAAAGTGTCCCAGTGTCATCAGTTCCCACGTTAAGCTGATGGGGTAAGTTCGGAACACCCCAAGTTAGCTTGGCACCCTTCCCCGCGAGATCCGTTCTTCTCCCGCCTTTCTCCTCTCCAGCCCACGGCCCCGCCCTGTGCCCCATCCTTGCCTTTTTGCCCTCATTCTCAGTCAGTCGTGGAGGATTTCTCTGCTTAGGGCCGTGGGTTCCGGCCCTCCTGGTGCAGGTCAGGATGCGGACTGCTGCCCCTGTCTTCCCGCCTGGGGGAAGGCAGAGGTCGTTGCCTATGAAGTCCCAATCTGACCCAGCCTCCAGATGCTCCCAGGCCCTGAGGTCGTTCCTTGGCAGAGGAAGGGAGGGGCCAGGCGCAGCCCTTCGTTCCTTTTGTCTCGAGGGCCTGCGAGTCCTTGGGGAGGACTGCGCGTCCTGGAGGTGCCGTCCTAGGCACCTCCTCAGGTTTGGGAATTAGGTGGTATTTGAAAGCCGAAAGGGATGCTGAGAACCATGCCTTGCTCTCGCAGAGTCTGGAAGTGGGAAACACTTTAGAGATTCCCCTCCCCGGGGAGTGTGGTCTGGGGACCAGGGAGTGGGGCCCTGGGCCGGCCTCTCTGGGAACTGCCTCCCTCCCCAGCCCCTTCTGCCCGCGTGTGGGGTGGTGGTCACACCACACTGGCAGTGTTTTGGATTTTAGACATTCTGCTGAGTGTTTAGTGGTATCTCCTGGTTGCTTTAATTGATAGTCCTTAATAAGCATCTTTTCACATGCTTATATGCCTTCTACCTGACATCTTTGGTGGGGTGTCTGTTCAGCTCTCTTGCACATTTTAAAACTGAGTTGTTTTCTTACTGTTGAAGTTTGTATATTTTGGATACAAGCCCTTTGTCAGCTATCTTTTGGAAACGTTTTCTAGCCTGTAGCTTGGCTTTTCCACGCTCTTGGCTGTGTATTTTGCAGGGAGGAAGCATTTGTTTCTGATGCTGTTTGACATATCAGCTTTTTATTTCATGGCTTGTGCTTTTGAGGTATCAGAAAGTTGCCACCAAACCCAAAGTCACCTTGATTTTCTCTTGTTACCCATCTGGAAGTTTCATAGTTTTGCATTTTAAATTTAGTTCTGAGATCTGTTCTGAACTAACTTTTTGGTTGAAATGTGTAAGGCCACTGTCTAGATTCTCTTTTTTCTTTTTGCACTGGACTCCCTGTTGTTCTAGGGCCTTTTGCTGAAGAGATTGTCTTTACTTCATCGTATATCCATTGCCGCTGCATCAAAGAGCAGTTGACTGCATGTGTGTGGACCTATTTCTAGGCTATTTCTGTTCCATCACTCTGCTTCTCTCCTCTTTACTGACAATACCACACCGTCTCGATTTCTGAAGCCTTATAATAAATCTGAAAGGTGGCTGGTGTCAGTCCTCCAACTTTGCTGCCTTTACCGTTGTGCCGCTAACCTTTAGAATCAGTTTGTTGATACCTACAAATTAACTTGCTAGAGTTCTGATTAGAACCACACAGAATTTATAAATAAGACTGAGAAGAACTGGCATCTTAACAACTTGAGTCTTTCTATCCATGAACACAGACTGTCTCTCCATTTATTTAGATTCTCTTTGCTTTTATTCATGAGAGTTTTCTAGTTTTCTCTTACATAGGTCTTGTACACTTCATGCTAGATTTATACCTAAGTATTTTAGTTTTTTATGTTTATGTAAATGGTATTGTTTTTAGTTTCATATTCTAATTCTTTATTGCTGTTATATAGGCATATATAAAAGCAATTGATATTATATATTAACCTTGTGTCCTGCAACCTTGCTGTAATTATTAGTTACATACATCTTTTAAATTGTTTTTCTAAATTTTATTTGCAAAATAATTTAATTTCTTTCTTTTCAATTGATATACTTTTATTTTCTTTTCTTGTCTTATTACATTAGCTAGGACTTCCCATATGATACTGACTGTAATTGATGAGGTGGCACATTTTTGCCTTTTTTCCAGTCTCAGGGTGGAGGATATTTAGGTTTTCACAGTAAAGTATGACATTTTTTTTTGCAGATTTTTAAAAATCAAGTTGAGGAGGTTCTCTTCCGTTCCTAGTTTGCTGAGCATTTTTAGAAAAAATTTTGAATGGTTATTGGGTTTTGTCAGATGCTCTTTTTTTCCATCTAGTGGTATAATCAGGTGATTTTTCATGTTTAGACTGTATATTATAGATTAGTGCTGCTGCTAAGTCACTTCAGTCATGTCCGACTCTGTGTGACCCCATAGATAGCAGCCTACCAGGCTTCCCTGTTCCTGGGATTTTCCAGGCAAGAGTACTGGAGTGGGTTGCCATTGCCTTCTCCAATATGATAGATTACATTAGTTGATTTTCAGATGTCCAGCCTGGAATAAATTTCACGTGGTTGTGGTATATAATTTTTTAAAAGGCATTGTTTGGTTTGATTTGCTACTGTTTTGTTTGTGACTTTTGCACCTGTGATCATGAGAGAGATGGATCTGTACTTTTCCTCTCTGTGACATCTTTGTCTGATTTTGGTATGAGGGTGATGCTGGCCTTGTAGAATGCAGTAAGAGGCAGGACATGATGAGAAGGTGGCTGCACAGCTGGGGAGGAGGCCTCAGGGTGCTGACACCCAGATGTGGGGTGAAGAGCAGAGGGCAGGACTCTCTGGCTGCGTCTAGGGGATGGTGGGGCCTCTGAGTGTCTTTCATCACGTGGCCACATCAGGACACACTCGTGCCCTTCAGCAGCTGCCTGCAGTCTGGCCCCACTCTTGGGAATATCCTTCCCTCTTCTGCTGGCACCACACTCTTTTTTTAAACCTCAGCTCTTGGCTTACCTTCTCCACCCTATGCTCCCAGGGGCCCCACACCCATTCTTGGGGCAATGGAAGCCCCCTCAGGGCCCCAGGGTCAGTCACGCTCATGACCTGCCCACTGCCTCCTAGCCTGTGACTGAAGGACCCCACTGGCTTTTGAGGCACACCTTCATCCTAAAATGGGTTTCTTAGACATTAAAGCATCTCCCTGCAATTCAGGAGACTAGGGTTTGATCCCTGGGTTGGAAAGATCCCCTGCAAAAGGGGATAGCAACACACTCCAGCATTCTTGTCTGGAGAGTTCCATGGACAGAGGAGCCTGGCGAGCTACAGTCCATGGGGTCACAGAGAGTTGGACGCAGCTGCCTGACTAACACACTCTCCCCCCAAGTGCAAGCTGGTGCCCCAGGTCTTACCGTGGACTGCTTGGCTTTTGTGGACGTGGCTGTGTCTGGTTTTGGTTTCAGTTTTGACCATCTGGTCTGAGGGTCATCTCTGAGACTGTGAATAGGGCCCTGCATCCCCTAAGCTGTGCTGGGTGACTCCTAACTCTGTCCTAAGTCACCTATGGGACGGGAAGCAGCACACAGTGTCTTCCTAGCAAGTGTCAGTTTCCCCAAGTGTGAGCCTCTTGAGGGCAGGAGTCAGTGGCATTTATCCATGTCCCACAGTCAGCGTGGTTGTCCACCCCCCACGGGCCCGCTCACCCACCCATCCATCCGCTGGTCCACCTGCCCACTCTTTACCCGCCCATCCATCCATACATCCACTATTCTGTCTGTCCACCCATCCACCATTCCACCCATCCATCCATCTATCCATCCTTCCTCTAATGTATCTGTCCATCTGTCTACCATTTATCCATCCCTCCATCATCCTCTGATCTATCTGTCCATCCATCCACCGTCCATCCATCTGTCCGCTGTTCATCCATCTGTCCATCCACCCACCCATCCACTACTTCTCTGTCTGTCCATCCATCCACCCAGGCATTCATTCCCTCCTCTTCTTCTTTCTATTTCTTCCCCACTCCTTCCCCTCTCTCCTTTACCTCCACACAGGGCAGGAGTATTTCCAGAATGTGTGAGGAATAGCAGTAGCTGTGAAGTCTCTGTCTGGAACGAGGGGACTCAGGGGTCTAGCAGGAGGAGATGAGGTCAGAGGGGACTCAGGTTATGTGGGCTCTTGCAGGCTGTGATGAGGCCTTAGCTGTGCTCTGAGTGGGCTGGGAGACTTTGGTGGCTTCCAGAGTGAGTGGAGGGGTGATGTGATATATCTGTGCTGGCAAGGCTCTCTCTGGCAGCTACACTTAGAAGACACTTGAATGGTGGCAGCCGTGGCGAAAATTCAAATGACCAGTAATGGTGATGGGGCAGGACAGCAGTGAGGGAGAAGCCAAAGGGTGCCGAATGTTCCGACAGTAGACCCGCCGGGCCTGCTGTGGCTGACAGTGGGGATGAGACGGAGCGAAGAGCCAAGGGCAGTGTGGGTCCTGGGCAGCTGGAGGGGTGGACGCCAGTTATAGAGGAGAGACAGCCGGGGATAGAGCAGGTTTGGAGGATTTCAAGAGTTCACGTCCTCGTAGCTCAGTCACTAAAGAATGAGCTCAGTCCTGCAATGCAGGAGACCCAGGTTTGATTCCTGGGTCAGGAAGAGCCCCTGGAGAAGGAAATGGCTATCCACTCCAGTATTGGTGCCTAGAGAATCGCATGGATGGAGGAGCCTGGTGGGCTGCAGTCTGTGGGGCCACAAGAGTTGGACACGACTGAGTATGCACGTGGACACGTCAAGCCTGCGAGGCCAGCAGATGTCCAAATGATCTAAGTGGAGATGGTGATGGAGCAGCTGGATGCGGTTCTGGACTTCAGGGGCATTGGAGAATGTCCCAGAGAAAACCACGGGACTGACTGACACCCCACAGAAGGGTACGGAGAAAGAGACCTTGGATGAGTGGCCTGGGCCCCTGATGCTGAGAGATTGGGACTGTGAGGCAGTAGCAGCTTGGGAGGCTGGGAGGAGCAGTCCCAGGGAGGGGTGGACAGGGCTGAGGGAGGAGGTGCCCCCTGCAACAGCTCTTCCTCTGCTCAGCCTGGCTGAGGCGGTGGGGCTCCCGTGGTGGAGACAGAGTGGTTTGGTGAGGCACTGGGGCTGGGGCTTGTGAGGAGAGTGGGAGTCCCTGTACCAGGTTGAGAGAGAGATGTTTGAGACTTCTGGACAATTGCAGTAACTCCCCCAGGGCCTAGGACAGACCTATAGACATGGGATTCCTGTGCCCGCCCTCAGAGGGGTCTGGGATGAGCAGCTTCAAGCCCGCACACTGGGGCAGCTGCAGCTTTCTCCCAGGCAGGTGCTGACCAGGACACGCCTGCCAGGCCAGGAGACGCCTGCAGGGGGGCGCCTGCCGGGCCAGCAGATGCCTGCAGGGGGGCGCCTGCTGGGCCAGGAGATGCCAGCTCCTTGCTGGCAGCAGGGCCTGACGGTGTCTGGGTTTTTGCCTATGTTGGATTTTCAAGCCTCGTTTCCCCAGCTGCCTGCAGATGTGTGTCCAAGGTGTCTGTCCCCACAGGCTTCTCTGGGCAGCAGATGTCCTGCTCAAGGGCCAAGAGCTGAGGGCAGGCTGTCCCCTCCCCCCAGCTCAGCAGCCTGTGCAGCGGAGTCTGGGGCTGCTGCTCATCAGTTGCCTCTTCCCTGACCTGCTGCACCTGAGGGAATGTCTTCTGAGTTCTGTTCTGAGAAAAGTTTGTGTTCCTCAGGCAGCTGGGGAATCCTTAGAATTCCCTTGGTGCCCAATCAACTCACAGTTGATGAGCATTCTGGTCCAGAATAACGGGAGAAGTTTTTGGAGCTGGGCGCCGAGGGGCTGCCTGCCCTGAGGCATCATTAAAAAGAGGGCAGGTGAAGGCCCGGATCGGCCGGTGGGGGGTGTTCTGGCTCATTAGGCTCGGGCGACACGCCAGGATGTCACGATGAGGACCTTCCCAATTAACAATGACATCGCATCCTTCTGAGGTTCAGCTCGGAGGAGACAGTTGCTTTCAAACAAGCAGTTGCCTCCCAGGCAGGTGATGCCCCTCCTGAGAAGGCGGGGGTGTCTGCTGGGAGGCGGGGCCGCAGGAGGGGAAGGTTGAGTGAGGCCTGGACCGTCTCTTCCTCCCGCTTCCCAGGCCACGAGGCTGGGGTATGGAGAGTGTCCAGGCCCTGGTGGCCGCCTGCTCTCCCGATCCCCGTGGAGTCTCCCTGCGGAGTCCTTCTGGTGGGTCTGCTGGCGGCCCCAGGCCACACCCGGGAAGAAGACCAGCTGACCTTAGTGTGTGCAGGTCACCCTTCTTCCACCTGTATACACCGGACCAAGAACCTGATGAGGCTGGAGACCCAGATCCCAACGCCTTCTTCCCCTGGGGGTCCCCAAGGGCAACCACAATCTCAACCACGTATCAGATTCATTTTACCTTTTTTTTCATTTTTGTGTAAGTGGAGTCACACAGGACGTGGTCTGTTGTGCCATTTGCGCTTGATGCCACGTGTGTGTGACTCTCCCGCAGTGATGTGCGGCTGTTGTTGGCTAGTCCTCACTGCTGGGGGTCCTCTGCTGAACAGACCATGGCTCCCCTACTCGGTCGTTGAGATTGTCTCCGTCTTTCCAGTCGTTATGAAGTATGTTGCTCTGATGATAATGTCTTTGGGGAGAACACTCGTGCAGTTCTGTTGGGTGTGTATGCAGGAGTGAAACTGCTGGGTCCCAGGTCAGTGTGTCCGCCTTTATAGATCACCGTCTTCCCCAATGAATGCTGCGCTTTCCAGTCCCTTCAGGGGTGCAGGCGTGACCTGCATCCTCGCTGACACATAGTACCATCTGTCTTCATTTTGACCATTGTGGAGGGTGTGTATCGTACTGTGCTTATTTAACTTATGTGCAGAGTGCTAGAGGGCAGGTGAAGGCCCGGATCGGCCGGTGGGGGGTGTTCTGGCTCATTAGGCTCGGGCGACACGCCAGGATGTCACGATGAGGACCTTCCCAATTAACAATGACATCGCATCCTTCTGAGGTTCAGCTCGGAGGAGACAGTTGCTTTCAAACAAGCAGTTGCCTCCCAGGCAGGTGATGCCCCTCCTGAGAAGGCGGGGGTGTCTGCTGGGAGGCGGGGCCGCAGGAGGGGAAGGTTGAGTGAGGCCTGGACCGTCTCTTCCTCCCGCTTCCCAGGCCACGAGGCTGGGGTATGGAGAGTGTCCAGGCCCTGGTGGCCGCCTGCTCTCCCGATCCCCGTGGAGTCTCCCTGCGGAGTCCTTCTGGTGGGTCTGCTGGCGGCCCCAGGCCACACCCGGGAAGAAGACCAGCTGACCTTAGTGTGTGCAGGTCACCCTTCTTCCACCTGTATACACCGGACCAAGAACCTGATGAGGCTGGAGACCCAGATCCCAACGCCTTCTTCCCCTGGGGGTCCCCAAGGGCAACCACAATCTCAACCACGTATCAGATTCATTTTACCTTTTTTTTCATTTTTGTGTAAGTGGAGTCACACAGGACGTGGTCTGTTGTGCCATTTGCGCTTGATGCCACGTGTGTGTGACTCTCCCGCAGTGATGTGCGGCTGTTGTTGGCTAGTCCTCACTGCTGGGGGTCCTCTGCTGAACAGACCATGGCTCCCCTACTCGGTCGTTGAGATTGTCTCCGTCTTTCCAGTCGTTATGAAGTATGTTGCTCTGATGATAATGTCTTTGGGGAGAACACTCGTGCAGTTCTGTTGGGTGTGTATGCAGGAGTGAAACTGCTGGGTCCCAGGTCAGTGTGTCCGCCTTTATAGATCACCGTCTTCCCCAATGAATGCTGCGCTTTCCAGTCCCTTCAGGGGTGCAGGCGTGACCTGCATCCTCGCTGACACATAGTACCATCTGTCTTCATTTTGACCATTGTGGAGGGTGTGTATCGTACTGTGCTTATTTAACTTATGTGCAGAGTGCATCATGGGAAACTTATATGCAGAGTACATCATGAGAAACGCTGGGCTGGAAGAAGCACAAGCTGGAATCAAGATTGCCGTGAGAAATATCAGTGACCTCAGATATGCAAGTGACACCACCCTTATGGCAGAAAGTGAGGAGGAACTAAAAAGCCCCTTGATGAAAGTGAAAAAGGAGAGTGAAAAAGTTGGCTTAAAGCTCAACATTCAGAAAACTAAGATCATGGCATCTGGTCCTATCACTTCATGGCAGATAGATGGGGAAACAGTGGAAACAGTGTCAGGCTTTATTTGGGGGGGCTCCAAAATCACTGCAGATGGTGATTGCAGCCATGAAATTAAAAGATGCTTACTCCTTGGAAGGAAAGTTATGACCAACCTAGATAGCATATTCAAGAGCAGAAACATTTCTTTGCCAACAAAGGTCCCATCTGGTCAAGGCTATGATTTTTCCTGTGGTCATGTATGGATGTGAGTGTTGGACTGTGAAGAGGGCTGAGTGCCGAAGAATTGATGCTTTTGAACTGTGGTGTTGAAGACTCTTGAGAGTCCCTTGGATTACAAGGAGATCCAACCAGTCCATTCTAAAGGAGATCAGTCCTGGGTGTTCTTTGGAAGGGCTGATGCTAAAGCTGAAACTCCAGTACTTTGGGCACCTCATGCGAAGAGCTGACTCATTGGAAAAGACTCTGATGCTGGGAGGGATTGGGGGCAGGAGGAGAAGGGGATGACAGAGGATGAGATGGCTGGATGGCATCACCGACTCGATGGCCATGCGTTTGAGTGAACTCCGGGAGATGGTGATGGACAGGGAGGCCTGGTGTACTGCAGTTCATGGGGTCGCAAAGAGTTGGACACGACTGAGTGACTGAACTGAGCTGAACTGATGACTAAGGAAGTGGGTTTGTCTTCTTGCTTGATCTTGGGTTCAGGAGAGCAGAACTCAGCTTTCTGTTCATTCCCAGTGGCCCAAAGGATGGCAGTGGGGTGGTCCTGCTGATGTTCAGCATTGACCTGGTCTCAGGGTCGCCTTGGAGATGGTGGACCAGCCACGTCCTCAATATGCTCCCCTAGCCTCTCCATCTGAAACGCATGTGCTTGCTAATAAGCTCGCTTCAAAGCAGATGTGTCTCTGCGGCCATAGTGTTGCACTGAGCTGGTGATGGCTTAGGCCCGTGTAGTCACTGCCTGCGGGACCACCTGAGGCAACACTGCCGTTGCCAGGAGCGGGGCGGGGTCTTGCTCTCCCTCCCAGAGGCCCCGATGTGGGTGTGGCCAGGCCGCCCCCTGCAGCACAGTGTGCTTGGCGTGCTGACCTTTTGGCAGGATGAAGCAGGGGTAGAGCCTCTTTGCAGAGGAGGCTCACGGCTGCACCAAGAGCACAGCACTGACCCCTGTCTGAGCCTCTGTCCACTGCTTCCTCACACGGGAATGAAAGGACGCGGTCTGGCCACAGGGAGGCAGCCGGGCAGGAAGGGGCAGCGCAACAGGTAAACACGTGTTATTTTTCCTCTTTAAAAACTAATTTTTGACTGAAGCATAGCTGACTCACACCAGGTGTGCAGTGAAGGGCTCAGTCACGCACGTGTTTGCGCATGCACTCCTTCCCGGGTTGCTTCCCAGCACAGGCCATTGCAGGACGTCAGCTGCAGCGCCCTGTGCCACACAGTGGGTCCTTGTTTGTTTTATTTATAGTAGTGGGTGTATGTTGCTGCTGCTGCTGAGTCACTTCATTCATGTCCAACTCTGTGCAACCCCATAGACGGCAGCCCACCAGGCTCCCCCATCCCTGGGATTCCCCAGGCAAGAACACTGGAGTGGGGTGCCATTGCCTTCTCAAGTGCATGAAAGTGAAAAGTGAAAGGGAAGTCGCTCAGTCTCGTGTCTGACTCACTAGCGACCCCATGGACTGCAGCCCACCAGGCTCCTCTGTCCATGGGATTTTCCAGGGAAGAGTACTGGAGTGGGGTGCCCCCAAACTTAATTTATCCCTCAGTCCTGCTTCCCCTTCGGTAACCATAGATTTATTTTCCATGTCTGTGGGTCTGTTTCTGTTTTGTAAATACACTCATTCGCATCATTTTTAGACTCCACACGTAAGTCACGTCATACGGCATCTCTCTCTCTCTGTCTGACTTATCTCACTGCGTGTGATGGTCCCTGGGTCCATACATGGTGCTGCAAATGGTTTTCTTCCATCTTTGAGGCCAAGTAGGGTTCCACTGTATACATGAACCACGCCTTCTTTATCCAGTCATCAGTCAGTGGACGTTTGGCTTGTCCCCGTGCCGTGGCTACTGTGAGGAGTGCGGCTGTGGACACTGGGGTGCATGTATCTATTCTGTTTTGGGTATATACTCAGGAGTGGAGTTTCTGGATCATGTGGAAGTTTTATTTTTAAGTTTTTGAGGATTTAAATGCAGTACTTTTTCCACACTGGCTATCATTTGCAAAATATTTTTCTAGGTTGTGTTTTCATTTATTTGATGGTTTTCTTTGCTGTGCGTACAACAGACTGTTATTCACTCTTAAAAAAGAAATAAATCCTGCTGTATGTGACAACATGAGTGAACCTGGAAGACGTCGTGCTCAGTGAAATAAGCTGGACACAGAGGGCAGATGGTGCCTGGTCCCACTCACATGAGGCATCAGCAGGAGTCTAGCTCATAGCAGAGCAGAATGGAGGTGCCAGGAGCTGGGGAGGGAAGAGGCAGCTGTGTCAGCGGCTGTGGAGTTTCTGCTGTGCAGTGAGAGCGCTGCGGCCCCGCCGTGCGCACGGCGTTCATAGCCGCGCTGTTTGCACCTGCATTTTCAAGAAGAGGAGAAGGAGGTGGTGATGTGGCCTGGGCTGGCCCCCTGCTCCCAAACCGCACTTCCTGAGAGAGGGCAGGGACCTGCCCCTGCCCCGCGCACCCAGAGCCAGGTCCTCGGCCAGCTAATGGGCACGTGTGTCTGGCTCTGTCCTGGGCACACCGTAGTAGGTGCTGACACAGGAGGAGGAGGCAGGTCCCTGCCCGCTTGAGGCGCACAGTGCAGGCACGTCTCAGGATCTGCTGTCACAGGTAAAGCCCGGACTTAGTCGCCAGTGTTACAAGAAACGCTCTGAAGACAACATTTTAAAGAAAAACATCCCACCTGCACTCACATGGTGTGAAGTTTCTTCCTAGTAACACCAGTTTCATCGTTACCAATAGACAAGACTTACTTGTGTTAGAATTCACCTTACAGTCCTGTGATTTGACTAAAAGCACATTTTAGAAGGTGAGAGTGGAAGGGTAGGGTGCGCAGTCGGCCGGAGCTGCGGGCTGCCGAGTGCGCCTGGCCCCTCTCCAGCTCATCTTTGCTGATGTTCCGAGGACAGCGGAAGGCCCTGTGAGTAGCGGCGAGGGCTGGCCCACCCTCGGCCACGCCACGGGACGCGGCGCTTTCTGGGCCAACCTGCCGCTGTTGGAGGGGCTCGGGCCTCCTGGAGCGGAGAGCAGCCGGGAGGGAGACGGGCCTCAGCCCCGGTCGAGCGGAGACACGTTCCACCAAGGGCGAGGCCGCTGTCTCCCTGCGCCTTCGGGTCTGTCTGTGTGCTCTTCGTAAGGAGTCTGTTCAGACCGTTTGCGCGTGGAAACGGCTGGGTCTTTGTGCTGTTCTTTGGCTTTAGATACAAGTTGCTGAGGTAAAGGGCCTGAAGTTGTAAACCATTTTCTCTGTAAGGCTGGCTTTTAACTGTGCCTGTTGAAGAGCAGGTTTTAATTTTGATGAAATCCAATGATACATTTTTTTAAAAATGGATTTTGGTTTTACTTTCTTAGCAAAGAAATTTTTGCTTAACCCAAAATAAACAAGATTTTTCTTCAGGTTTTTTTTTTTCTTTCTAGAAGTTTCAGATTTTATATTTAAGTCTATGATCTATTTTCAGTTTTTTTTGTATCCTATGAGTTACTAATCAAAGCCCATTTTGAGGAATCCAGATTTCCCATTTTTCCAGCAATGTTTGTTGTAAAGACTCTCCTTTCTCCTTTGCACCTTTCCCAAAAATCATTGTCTATTTCTAGCCTCTCTCTCCTGTGACAGACAGGCTCCTCAGGTAGGGTGGTGGTAAAGAATCACCTGCCAATGTAGTGGGCTTGCCGCCTGGGTCAGGAAGACCCTTGGGAGTAGGAAATGGCGCCCTGCTCCAGGATTCTTGCCTGGAGGATCCCGTGCACAGAGCAGCCTGGCCGGCACAGCCAGGGCCGCGCACGCACCGTTCCTGCTCGGCTCCACGACTTGCGAGTTTGTCTCGATGCTGATACCGCACTGTCTTGCTCTCTGTGACCTTATAATAATATCTGAAATCTGGCTGTATTTTTCCAACTTTTTTGCTCTTTTGCAAAGTTGTTTTGACTATCCTAGGGCCTTTGCTTTAAATTTTAGAATCAGCTTGGCAGTGTCGAGAGAAACCTGCTTAGATTTTGGCTGACATAACACGGATTCCACAGATGAGTTTGGGGGATTGTCATCTTAACAGCATTGAATCTTTCAGAGAGACTGTGTGGTGTGCGTCTCCACCACTATAGGCTTTTAATCTCCACATTATTCTGTGGCTTTCAGTGCATCACTCTTGCACATCTTTGGTAAGATTTACACTTAGCTATTTTGAAATATTTGAAAACTATTCCAGTTTCCTATGGCAACCCACTCCAGTGTTCTTGGCTGGAGAATCCCAGGGATGGGGGAGTCTGGTGGACTGCCGTTTATGGTGTCGCACAGGGTCGGACACAACTGAAGCGACTTAGCAGCAGCAGCATGTAGAAGTAGAGCTGATTTTGAATACTGACCTATGTCTGCAGCCTTATTGCCCACTGTTTTATGATCCTGTTTCCTCGTCCCTTCTGCTGGATGTGTCAGCTGTGAACAGCTTGTTCCTTTCCTGCCTGGACTCCTTGTGTTTCTCTCCCACAGTGCTGGATTGGCGAGACCCTCCAGTAGCATGGACTTGGGGCAGTGAGCGCAGACCCCCGTCCTGTTCTTGGTGCTGGGGCAAGTGCTCTGCAGATGCGCTTTGTCAGACTGGAGGGGTTCTCATGTTGGTGGTGAGAGAGCTAACTTAGACAGGTTGATAAAGAGTCCAAGCTTAAGGCCCCTTTAAGGACGATGTAAACATTCTTTCTTTTTCATTCTTTTGCCTTAGAGAAGTAGGCCTTGCAGGCACCAGTATCTCTTGTTCAAGGACTTGCCTCTGTTTTGAACTTTGGATGAATGTTGTAGAAGTCCTCGGTAAAATGCCCACAGCCTTGAGCTCTGGGTTAACCTTCCTTCTGATTAATCTTGTTCTGATGTCATCCCAGGATGTATGTTATGGGAAAGGTCTGGGCAAAATTCTCACAGCCTCGAGGTATTTTTTATTTATTCTCAGCAGCTGGCTGAGAAGTATACAAAACCCTGCTTAAACTAATAAGGCAGGTACTCTCCTGCCCCCTTCTGATGTCTGTATCAGAAGCTTTTTCTGTCACTTCCACTTTAAATAAAATCTACACAAAGTTCTGAGTGACTGAAACTGTCTTTGTTCCCGGAGTTAAATCTCCTTTGGAACCACGAATCTGGCAGCACCGATCACGTTCGTCGTAAGCTATTGGTAGTTCGGTGAGAGTCTTTTCCAGGGATGAAGGTTTTCAGGAATGAGTTTGTCATGTCTTTCTGCATCTGTTGAGATGATTATATGGTTTGTCCTTTAAAATCTGTTGTTATGTTGTTGATGTTTTAAATTCTGTTGTTTTAAGATCTGTAATCAGTCACATTAATTGATTTTCAAATGTTAGGACCAGCCACACTTGGGCCTGATGCATTATGCCTTGTGTCCATGGTTGGATTCTATGGGTTAAAATTTGTTTAGAAAGGCTGTGTGTATATTCAGGAGAAATATGTCCCGTAGCTTTCGTTTTTTTGGGGTAATATCTCTTTTGCCTCTGAATCAAGGTAACATTGGCCTTATAGAATGAGTTGGGAAGTATTCTCTTCACTTCAATTTTCTGGAGAATTTTGTGCATTATTCTTTCTTTAAATGCTTTGAGGAATTCACCAGTGAAGCCGTCTCTACTGGAGTGTTTTGACGATATGGCGAAGTTTCCATTTGCGAATCTAACTGATGTAAGGCTACTTAGGGTCCCTGTTTCTTCTTAGTGTGTTGGTACTTTGTGTTTTTCAAGCTATTTTTAAAATCTAAGCTGTTAAATTTATTGGGACAAAGTTTTTTGTGATGTTTTCTTACACTTTGAAGAATATGTGGTGATGTTACCACTCTCAATCTTGATATTTTTAATTTGTGTCTTATTTTTCCTGATCAGCTTGAGTAGAGATAGATCAACTTTATCGATGCCCTCAAAGAAGCAGTTTTTGGTTTCATTGACTTTCTTTCTCTCTCCCCCCAACCCATGTTTTATTTCACTGATTTCTGCTCTGATCTTTATCATTTCCTTTATTCTGTTTATTTTGTGCTAAGTTTATTATTATATTTCTGGTTTCCTCATATGGAAGCTGATCTCATTGATTTAAGGCCTTTCTTCTTTCCTAACATAGGTGTTTGATGCTATAAATTTCTCTCTTAAGTATTGCTTTAGGGGAATCCCACAATTTTTGATATGTTGTGTTTTTATATTGATTTAAAAACATTTTCTTATTACTTTTCTGATTTCTTGTTTAACTAACGGGTTATTTAGAAATGTGCTGTTTCCAAACAGCTGGAGACTTCCCAGATACCCTCCTCTTCTGTTAGTTTCATTGACTTCTGTTGTGGCCAGGAACACACTTTGTGTTGCTGTCCGTTCCCCTGAGTGGGGCCGCATGCATCAGGAGTGCAGATCTGCGTTGCTCGGGTTCCTCCTGCACTGGACGAGCACGCCCTCCTCTGTGTCCGTGAAGTGCCCTCCATGCGCCCGTTGGGTCAAGTTCACGGCTGTCGAGCCTCCTGTGCCCGCCCGCTGCTGCCCGCCTCACCTTGAGCCTCGTGAGTGTGGTGGTTCTCCAGGTCCGCTGCCGCCCGCCTCACCTCCTTGGGCCTCGTGAGTGTGGTTGTTCTCCAGGCAAAAGTCCCTCCGTCTGGCACTGGCTGTTGCTTGGCGTCCTTCGCCTCTTCGTGCGCCTTATCGTCTTTGATTTTGTGCTGATTATTACAGTTGAAGCAAAATTTAAAGGAATGCTTGGTGCTTACTCTGACGTTATCTTCCTCCAGGAGGGATTTTTGTTGGTCTTTACTTCTTCCAGACACGTGGTGGTGCTGGTTGTCTCTGACCCTGCCAAGGTCAAAGTCTGCACTTCATGTTCTGATTGTCCTGTGCCCCAGGGAGCTGGGCCTTGTGCGAATCACCCTCACACCCTGCGTGCTGCCGCTTCCCCGGCAGGTTGTGGGTTTGCAGGGCCACCGTGTCAGTGGGGCCTGTGGGGCCTCAGTTGCCTGAGGGCTGAGTCAGGGCTCCCCTGCCAGACACCAGTGGCCTGTGACCCCCAGCCTGGCAGTTCCTCACTGAGCCTTGTCCCTTTGGTGCTTTTAAGATTAAAACGTGGTTCACTCCCCGTATCTGGCTGTCCTCCAGGAAAGCACTGATTTGAAGTGCTTGATTCTCCAGCCTGGGTCTCCTCTGAGGCTCTGGTACTCTTGTTTAGACATCTGATCTCCCGGCCAAGTCCTCGATCCATGCTCAGGAGGCGTCTCTGGGCTGGCACGCCCCACGTGAGTGTCCTTGGTTCTGGGCACGTGTAGGATAGTTCTTCAGAGAGGCTCTGCCCAAGCTCCAGTCTGGAGGGACCAGGGCCAGAGCTGGGGCCCCTCTATCCCTCAGATGTCTGGATGTGTCTTCCCTGGGCCTCTGTCTCTGGAGTTCTGAAGAGTCACACTGGGCTTTGCCACCTTCCCTAACCCCGCATTTTCAGCCCCTAGTGAGCTACATTAAAGCCTTCAACTGTGTGGATCATAACAAACTGTGGAAAATTCTTAAAGAGATGGGAATACCAGCCCACCTTACCTGCCTGCTGAGGAATCTGTATGCAGGTCAGGAAGCAACAGTCAGAACAGCACATGGAACCACAGACTTGTTCCAGATTGGGAACGACTATGTCAAGGCTATATATTGTCCCCTGCTTATTAACATGTGTAAAGAATATCATGTGAAATGCCTGGGCTGGATGAAGCACAAACTGGAATCAGTATTGCTGGGAGAAACATCAATAACCTCAGATATGCAGATGATACCACTCTTATGGCAGAAAGCAAAGAGGAACTAAAGAATGTCTTGATGAAGGTGAAGGAAGAGAGTGAAAAAGTTTGCTTAAAGCTCAACATTAAATGCCGCGACCAGCGCTGAAAGGAGTCGCTTTATGTAGAGAGCACAACAACGGAGTCTTGCTTGCTGAGAAGAAAAGAAGACAGAAAGATGGGGTTGAGAGGATCAGACCAAAATGACTGATGGCTGATCCCGATCTTTATTGTAGTGTAGTATATATAGGGTACCATACACAAGCCTACGTGATTTTCAGCATTCACACGATACATTGTTGATCAGAAAAACAATCACCAAGCCCCCACTATTGTGTACAGAACATAGTGCCCTCGTCCTTGAAGTGCAGCAGATGCCAGACATCCCGGGGCCAAAAGGGTGTAAACACACTCTCTGAGGGAGGCGGGTCAGAGAGCTAAGGAACATGCCTTGGGCTCGACAATCAGGCCAAGCAGCTCCCAAGACTTAACCCATTACAGGCAGTCTCCCGCAGCTCCCCCTTCTTTATTTCTTAAAAGCTCCAGGAGATGGCGATGATGTAGCATATTACGGTGAACAAGCACCTTTATGTAAAGAAATTCTTTTACAATGCCCTTAATAAGGCACGGTGTAATACACATCAGGACAAGGATAGTAGTTAGTATGACACCTACAGCCACTATGCTCTGCCACAAAGAATGAAGACTGGGAATGTTAGAAAACAAATTTTTTACAAAATTTTCAGTAGCTTGAGCAATATCTAACGTAGCTTTGGGTGCATTTTCTATATCCAATATTTCATTGTGTAACAGCAACAAATCAAGAGAAATATTAGAATTAAACCATATACCTTGCAAATGCCTTTTGATTTTTTCCCAAGGAAAGTCAGATACATTATAAGGTTTTTTTGTGACACAGATCCACTTATAATTAGCATGACATTGAATCTTCATTCTAAGATTTAGACTTTGAACTTCCTCTCCTAGAATTCTGAGGGTATCATATAAAGCAGACAGTTTATTCTCTATTTTTTTATCAATATCTTCTTGAGTTCCTATAACCTTAGTGACATTATAAGACAGAGAATCAACAACACTAGCGTCTTGTATAGACTGAGCAAGAGAAATAGAGGCAGTAACAGCTGTTGCTATTAAAGCAATCAAAGATACCACTCCAAGGACAATCAATCCCAGGCTTCTTTTAGGGCGGCCGAGTGCCGTGTTAATTTGTTGTAATAATTGCATTGCCATTTCATCATACCAGTCTTCTTCTATTTTGACAGGAAGCATAACAAATGCAGGTTGCTTTACTACCAATATTTGTTTCCCAATGTTCACTCCTCTGACACAATTAGTAAGGATACAATCGAAACAAGAAATATGATAGACACTTTGAGTGATATTAACAGAGACATTTCCAATTAAAATCATAAAGGGATAAGGCACACATGATCTAGGATATCTAAATCCAGTAACCCCCAAGTCTCCATATTTTGTTCCACTTCTATTAGGCTGTCGATACAGCATATTGCTGTGGCCAAAGGCAGCCAAAAGCTTCCAAATCTCAGTTTGAAATATCTGACGATGTCCAAGTGTCAAAATAGGAGGGTGTTGTCCTCTGTATTCGGGAAAGTCCGGGGTTCCTCCAGGTGCCCAGTCCCAAAGATAAACACTATCATTATTATTTATATTATAAACAGTGGCATTGCGTCCCCTGCATAATGTCCAAGGCACATCCATTCCCACACCGATGCTCAATTTACGATCACAATAAGGTATACTTAAAGGCCCCACACCACGGCGATAAGAAACAGTACCAGCGTCTTCAGAGATTCCAGAGATAGACACACGTGGGTAGGAAGTGACAGGGGAGACATTCATACAATAAGGCTTAGAAGTATTATATGAAAAACACATAGGAAACCGTAAAGAAAGTCCATAGAAGGAAATATTGGCTTGCTGGTGCTGGATGTGTGCGTCAGACACTCCTCCAAGAAGAGCAGTATCATTCACATACACCGGCAATGTATCTTCATCCCATCCTACAGGCTGAAGCATAGGAGGGTCAGGAACATAGGCCCAATACGTATGAGTAGCTCCTTGATGCAGCTGTTGTAATAATAACATTAATAGAGTAAGAAATTTGACCGGCGTTGCTGGTGATTGTAGATGAGCAGCATCCCACGCTTGCTGCACCACTGCTTGAAGGTTTGGAGGATACGGCAAATGACCGGCAGATTCATTAAGAGACATCCGGCGCATCTGGTATGCAAGGGAGTTCCTCCGCCGCGCGTACCAGCCTCTCCGGGATCCAGCGCGGCGCTTCGGCATTCTGCGGAAAAACACACACATGCCCCCGCCCCCAGATTAAGACTGGATCAGGTCCAAACCAGCGTCCCGTTAAAGGATCCTTCCATTTCACCAGCGGTTTTTTCTGAGAATGAAATTCGCCCCAGAAACGCTGGGCGGCCGAATGTCCCTGTGCATCTAGAGTTAAAAAATTTAGAACGAAAAGGGCATGAGTCAGCATGTTCTGTGGTGAGGGGGTATATAAATCATTCCCCCGTTTTTGTTTTAAAAGTTGATGTTTTATACGTTGATGTGCACGCTCCACAATGCCTTGACCTTGGGGATTGTAAGGGATACCTGTTTTAAGTTGGATGTGAAAAGAGGCACAAAATCGTTGAAACGAACGACTAGTGTATCCAGGGGCATTATCAGTTTTAAGAACTTGAGGGGTACCTAAAACAGAAAAACAGTAAAGCATGTGTTGAATACAGTGTTTACTGGCTTCACCGGTATGCAGGGAGGCTAGAAGAAAATTAGAGAAAGTGTCAATAGTTACATGTACGTATTTAAGTCGTCCAAACTGAGGAATATGTGTGACATCCATTTGCCAAATATGATTAGGACGAAGACCGCGAGGATTGATGCCGTATTGAGGCAGCACAAAAAATTGAGGGCAGGTGGGACAAGTCTTGACAATTTGACGGGCAGCTTCCCGAGATATCTGAAATTGTAATCTTAGAGAATTACTATTTTGATGATGTATAGCATGAGAAGCTTGAGCAGCAGCAATAGCATTCTGGAAGAAAATCTGTTTAGTAAGTGTGTCGGCTAGGTGATTGCCAGACACAATAGGTCCCGGTAAAGAGGAATGGGCTCGAACATGACCGAAAAAGCAAGGATGTTGCCGAGTCTGTAAAGCAGTTTGAATTTGTGAAAACAATTGAAAGACTTCCATAGATGTCGTACCAACGACAGGAACAGTTTCCAAAACATTTAAAGCACGAACAATATAATGGCTATCAGTAAAGAGGTTAAAGGGGGAGGAGACGGTTAGCAACGCCTGATGAACTGCAAACAATTCCACCACCTGAGCAGAAGAAAAAGAGGTTTGAGTGTAGTAAGGTTGATTATTAATTATCAAAGCTGCCATACCATTAGATGAACCGTCTGTAAATATAATAGTGGCATCAGCTATAGGGTTAGCTTTAACAATACGGGGAAAAATGAAAGAGTGAGCTGCAGAGAAATGCAATAACTTGTCTGCTGGGTAGTGGTGAATAATTTTACCAGGATAATTAGCAAAAGCAATAGCCCAATTATCTGAGAATTGAAATAGCCAATTTTGCTGTTCCATCGCATAAGGAATACAAATTAGAGGTGGTTCTATACCAAAATATTGAATGGCTTCATGACGACCTTTGGCAATAATTTTGGCGATCAATTCATAATATGGGAGTAAGTTTTTCTCAGGGGTAGCAGTTAAATATATCCATCGGAGAGGTTTATTTTGAAATAAAACACCTGTTGGAGACCGGGGCGTCGGAAGAACATATAAGCCCCAGGGTTGCTGATAATCACAATAAGTGATTTGCTGTTGCCTAATGGCCTCTTCAACCAATTTTAATGCCTTTTTAGCCTCTTCTGTCATTGACCTTTTGGAGGCAGGGTCTGGATTTCCCTTTAAAATATCAAATAGAGGTTGCAGCACATAAGTAGGCATTTTTAAATAAGGACGAATCCAGTTAATGTCTCCCAATAACTTTTGAAAATCATTCAAAGTTGATAAATGATCAGTTCGTAAGTGTATCAACTGAGTGTTATAATGACGGGGATACAGAGAAAAGCCCAAATAACTATATGGGGGATATGTTTGAATTTTTTCATCAGCAATAACAAGACCGTGTGAAGTAAGGCATTGTTTTAAATGGAGAAAAGCTTGCTGAAGATATTGTTCGTCTCCATGAGCCAACAATATGTCATCCATATAATGCATTAGACACAAATATGGATAAGCCTTTCTCACTGGGGCTAGAGCGGCCGCAACAAACTTCTGGCACAGGGTAGGACTGTTAGCCATCCCCTGAGGGAGAACTCTCCATTGATATCGCTGCATGGGCTCTTTAAAATTAGTAGAAGGAATGCTAAAGGCAAACCTCTTGCAATCTTGCGCCGCCAGAGGGATAGTATAAAAACAATCTTTCAAATCAATAATAATAACATAAGATCCAGCAGGAATAGCAGAGGGAGTAGGCAAGCCAGGTTGTAAAGCTCCCATAAGCATCATAGTCTCATTAACCTTACGTAGATCTTGAAGAAGTCTCCATTTCCCTGATTTTTTCTTAATCACAAATATAGGCGAATTCCAGGCTGAGGTTGAAGGCTCTATATGTCCAAGCCGCAACTGCTCCTGTACCAATTGCTGAGCTGCAGAAAGTTTTTCCTGAGTAAGGGGCCACTGATCGACCCATACCGGCTCCTCAGATTTCCAGACTATTGGATCGGCATGTGTCACAGGAAAATCGGTGACCCCTAAGGAAAACACCCCAACCCTTTTTTATCCAATTTTGGGTTAAAGTTTAACAACTGATTATTGCCTTGGTTTTGTTTTCCCAGACCTTGATTGGGTAAAAGTCCCTGATCCAACATCTGGGCAGTAACCACAGGAGACGGGCTGTATAGATAAACCCCCATTTTAGTCAAAATATCCCTTCCCCATAGATTAACCGGCAGATGGGGTAGAACGTAAGGTTGAAAAGTTCCAGCATGGCCATCATCATCTTCCCATCGCAATAATGAGGAACTTTGTTCTGGATTAGTTGTCTGGCCTATACCTTGTAAGGTTGAAATAGCAATTTGTTTTGGCCAGGAAGCAGGCCAGTATTGCTCAGAGATGACGCTAATGTCAGCTCCCGTATCAAGGACACCACGAAAGTGTTTCCCATTGATACGCAGCGTGAGCTCTGGCCTTTGATTAGAAATGTTCTGCATCCAATAAGCATCAGACGACCCAAAACCTTTATTTTGGCGGTCTCGATCAATAGTTTTGCCTCTTTTAATAATGGGAATTAAGAGGAGTTGAGCTATACGTTGCCCATTCTGAATAGCTATGATTCTATTAGGAGCTGATGCTAAAATTTTAATTTCTCCTGTATAATCAGAGTCAATAACCCCAGGATGTATTATGATCCCTTTAAGGGATGTGCTGCTTCGTCCTAAAATTATCCCAACAGTGCCAGAAGGTAAAGGGCCATATACTCCAGTAGAGAGGGTTTGAACTCCCATTTCTGGCGTCAATACTGTGTAGGAGGTGGCACAGAGGTCCAATCCTGCACTGCCTTTGGTTGCTCGATAGAGATCATCGATGGTTCGTTTGATCCCTGCACTGTTGCCCCATAACATTGTTTCGGGGCCAGGGGCCGGCCCCTCACCCAGTTTCCCGAAACCGGGGGGAGAGGGTTTCCTTGTATATCTGTTTTAGATTTGCAATCTCTAACCCAATGCTTTCCCTTTTTACAACGAGGGCACACGTTAGGTGTATTAGCTGTTGTTTGCTGTCTTTGTGGACAGACGGCAGCCCTGTGCCCTGGTTGGCCACATACAAAACACCCCGAATTATTCGTTCTTTGACCCCCTTTTTTATTTCTAGCCTGTTGTTGAAATAATACCTCCTTTATACTTTTACCTTGTAGTGCAGCAGCCATAGCTATACCTTGCATATAGGAGGGACCTATGTCGGCACAAATACGAATATAATCTGAAAGATCTCCTTTTTTACGATAGGGTCGGAGAGCAGCTTGACAGGCAGAGTTAGCATTTTCAAAAGCCAATTGTTTTGCCAAAACCAGTCCTGCTCGCTCATCTGACATGATTTTTTCAATTGTCTCTAAAAGTCTAGCAACAAAATCTTGATAAGGTTCATCAGGCCCTTGGCGTATCTTAGATAAATCTTCTGTTTTAGTACTGGAACTGGGAAGTTTTATCCAAGCCTGTCGGGCCGCATTAGATATCTGAGGATATGCACCGGGCAAGAAATTTAATTGCGCATTTGTAGCCTGGTAGGCCCCCTCACCTGCCAACATTTCATAACTGGTTTGAATTCCTTGCTGGTGATTTAAATCTGCAATGCGGCCACACTGCTCCATATATTCTGATTTCCATAAAAGATAATCTCCCCCGGAGAGACAGGCCCTAGCAATCTGCTTCCAGTCATTAGGAGGGAGATTCTGAGTGGCCAAATTTTCAATCATAGCTATCGTAAAAGGAGCAGTAGGACCATATTGAGCACAGGCAATTTTTAACTCTTTTAACTGCTTAAATGGAAGAGCCTCATAAAAGCGTTGGTTATTGTTTTCAAAAACAGGAAAAGCTAAAGCAAAATCAGAAACGACCTCACCCATTTTCTGAGCTTGACGAAGGGCCTTCTGCAACGGTGAAGTCAACTCCGATGGAGGTGGTGGTCCAGGCGGAGGATCTAGGCCGGCAATAACAGAAGGGGCATAAGCAGGAGGAGGAAGAGGGGCAGAAGGACTAGGGTTCGATTTGATATTAACATGTTGCAAAGCATCAGTAAGCTTTCTGAGGCATTCTAATATGACATTATTCGAGGCACGGGATTTTTCTTGCTGCACTAAAAAATCCCAATCTTCTTGATGGTATTTTGCAGCTTCTTCTTCCAATTCAGCTTCATCCTCCGAAGAAAGCACGTCTATTTTGTTTAAGGACTGAGAAGACATAAGGGGCTGAGGCTTACCTTGAATTTCTTCAGGCACTGCATACTCTGGCTCCTTGCCAGGATTGTTTTCTGACTGCAGCATTTGCCCTAGACGTTTTATTTCTTCATTATCGAAATCTAAACAATCTCTAATAAGAGTCCAAAGAGATAAAGTTTCAATAGGGACTTTATCTGGCCCATGTATAGTATAGTGCGATCGAATTTGTTCCCCCACCTTTTTCCAGGTTTCTAAATTTACCGTACCTTCTCTCGGGAACCAAGGACAAACCTCCTCAATGAAAGAAAGAAAATTAGTTAACTTAGGTTTAGAAACAGTGATACCTCTATGTTTTAACATAACAGACAACATGTGAACAAACAATTGACGACTATGTATTTGTCCCATATTTATACTCTCAACTGTTAATCCTTACCACTCCACAATATAAGAACTGAATTCTCAGAAATAAACTCACTTGTATTTACCAATGAGTGGTGACAAGAAGACTGTCGAAGTCGAGCCCCACGTTGGGCGCCACCTGCCGCGACCAGCGCTGAAAGGAGTCGCTTTATGTAGAGAGCACAACAACGGAGTCTTGCTTGCTGAGAAGAAAAGAAGACAGAAAGATGGGGTTGAGAGGATCAGACCAAAATGACTGATGGCTGATCCCGGTCTTTATTGTAGTGTAGTATATATAGGGTACCATACACAAGCCTACGTGATTTTCAGCATTCACACGATACATTGTTGATCAGAAAAACAATCACCAAGCCCCCACTATTGTGTACAGAACATAGTGCCCTCGTCCTTGAAGTGCAGCAGATGCCAGACATCCCGGAGCCAAAAGGGTGTAAACACACTCTGAGGGAGGCGGGTCAGAGAGCTAAGGAACATGCTTTGGGCTCAACAATCAGGCCAAGCAGCTCCCAAGACTTAACCCATTACAGGCAGTCTCCCGCAATTAAAAAACTAACATCATGGCATCTGGTCCCATCACTTAATGGCAAATAGATGGGAAAACAATGGAAACAGTGATAGACTTTACTTTCCTGGGCTTCAAAATCACTGGATGGAGATTGTAGCCATGAAATTAAAAGGCGCTTGCTCCTTGGAGAAAAGCTATGACAAACCTAGATAGTGTATTAAAAGGCAGACAAAGTCTATAATACTTTGCAGACAAAGGTCTGTTTGGTCAAAATATGTTTTTTCCAGTAGTCATGTATGGATGTGAGAGTTGGACCATAAAAAAGGCTGAGCTCTGAAAAATTGATGCTTTTGAACTCTGGTGTTGGAGGATTCTTGAGAGTCCCTTGGCCTGCAAAGAGATCTAACCAGTCCATCCTAAAGGAAGTCAGTCCTGACTATTCACTGGGAGGACTGATGCTGAAGCTGCAACTCCAATTCTTTGGTCACCTGGTGCAAAGAACTGACTCACTGGAAAAGACCCTGATGCTGGGAAAGATTGAAGGTGGGAAAAGGGGGACGACAGAGGATGAGATGGCTGGATGGCATCGCTGATTCAGTGGACATGAGTTTGAGCAAGCTCTGGGAGATGGTTAAGGACAGGGAAGCCTGGCGTGCTGCGATCCGTGGGGCCGCAAAGAGTTGGACACAACTGAGCGGCTGAACAATAAGACGTGAGCCTGGAGCCGGTGGGCACGTTGCTCTGCTGCCCCAGGGAGGCTTCTCTGGTCCCTGCTCTTCTGAGCCAGCACCCTCGGTCCCATTTCTGAAACGCTGCTGTTTTCCCCTTGGTGGAGAGTGTCCTTCTACCACTGTCCGGGGGGAATTAAAGGTGAGAGCACGTGGTGCCCAGTCCACTCTGCCTGAAAGCTGGTCTCCACTGGGGGTCATGGGAGGAAGAAAGGACACAGGAGAACTGCGGGTGGGGTGGGGAGGGGAGAGGAGTGGTCCCATGTGAGCTGGCATCGCAGCGGAGCACTGGCCCCAGGCAGCTAGCCTCCCCATCCCTGATGGGGTGTCTTGCCTAGCGGAGCGGGGTGCCCTGAGCAGTCCCCCTGGTCTGGCCGCTGCTCTGGCAAGCAAGTGGGAGAGCCGGGCCCGCAGGCCTCCTTTGTTGCAGCAGCCTCGTCTTCATGGTGCAGAAAGAAAGGTGTAGCCACTGGG
>SJYG01000250.1:72128-105938 GCA_006410535.1 Litocranius walleri | reverse complement strand
TGCGGGGCCCCCTCCTCTGTCTCTGCCACAGGAACTGCCTCCCCAGGAGCCACCTAAACTGCACACCCCCACCTTCTCAGAAAACAGGCCACACGGTAGGGGCTGGCCTTCCTGCCTCCACACAGCTTATCTGTACCCAGGACTTATGAGGGCTACCGCCCGCAAGTGGGGCTGGCCTCCCCCTGCTGTGCTGAGCTCTGCACCCCACCCACACCCCAAGAACCCGCCCCGGCTTCCCCCCGGCTCTCCACCTGCTTTCCCTTCTGGCTTCCAGCCTCAGTGTGGGAACTCCCAGCCCTGCGGTCTCTCCCACCTCTGCCCTTGGTCATCAGATCCTCCCTTCCACACCCCGCTAGTGCCAGCTGGGCAGGGGGGCCTGTGACCGGCTGTGTCTGTAGGAGGAGGGCACCTGCTCCTGCACCCCGCTCTCTGCCCCTGCTCTGCTCCTCCGCCCCACACTGCCTGGCCAACCAGTGTGGGAGACCCCCAGCCACATGGACCACTCACCCAGAGAGGGCCGCTTGGAGCTGCTTGTGTTGCCTGGATGGCTCTTTCTGCTTGCTTGGTGCCTGCACGCTAAGCTGCTTCAGTTGTGTCTGACTATGTGGCCCCATGGACCGTGTGTTGGCCGTCAGGGCCCTCTGCCCGTGGCCTCTCCGGGTAGGAACGCTGGAGTGAGAGACCGTGCCCCTCTCCAGGGGGTCTTCCTGGCCCAGGGGTCGAGCCTGCCCCTCTCACGTCTCCAGTGTCAGCAGGTGGGCTCTCTACCACTGGCCACTGGGAGGCCCGTGTAAAATTTAGAGTCATTTTGCCAAGTTTAGTCCCTTTCCTTTGTTTGCAGAGTTTAATATGCTATCTAGGTTTGCCAGGGAGCAAGCGTCTTAATTTTATGGCTGCAGTCACTGTCTGCAGTGATTTTGGAGCCCAAGAAAATAAAGTCTGTCGGTGTTTCCATTGTCTCCCCGTCTGTCTGCCATGCAGTGATGGGACCGGATACCTTGATCTTAGTTTTTTGAATGTTGACTTTTAAGCCAGCTTTTCATTCACTAGGGTTATTCCTAAATAGTTCACACTTTTGTTGCTTTTATGAAGCATTGCTATTTAAAAGAATTAATTTTCTGTTTATTCTTACATGTAGAAAAACAAGTGACTTGTTTATTGACAAGTATCAACTGCAAACTGGCACTTGCCGAGAGCGTTTGCCAGCAACTGAAGAAAAACAACAAGGCCGTTTGCCATCTGCCTCTGGGGAGACGGAGCCCTGTGCTGCTGCAGGTGCAGAATGTCAGCACCCGCTGAAGGAGTTCCAGGGGGAAAGTGGGGTGCTGTGTTCCAGGCCATGTGGTGGGACAGGTCTTTAGATGGTTAGATATTTTCAGGAACTGATCTCACGATCCAATCCTTCCATTTCTTCGTGTCTAGGAAATCACTAAATTCCTTAATGGTGACGTAGGCTCCTCGTGACTAGCAGAGAAACTTTTGTAAATAAGCACTGATGGCCTTGAACTCCCCCTTCCCCATGACCTCATGCACTGGCCTCCCCAGCGCCTCTCTGGAGCAGCCTCAGTGAGACTTAGCTCGCACATGGTGCCTCTTCTTCAGTCAACACAAGTAACCCAGTTATCTTGCTAACCTTCTGAATTCTACTAACCTGTCTATAGCTTCTGGGTTTTTATATTCCCAGGGCCTTGTCTGTGAGAATGACAACTTCACACTCATTTCCAGCCCTTACAAGTTTTCTTGCCGTGACTCATCACACTGGTCAAGGCTCCAGGACAAAGTCAGACAGGGAATTGAGAGTAGCCTGTTTCTGGTCTCAGAAAGTAGGGTGCCGGGTGCGAGCTGTGTTCTGGTGATGGTTTTCATCAGATTAAGAAAATTCTCTCCCACTTCTCTTTTGCAAAGACTTACCTTATTTATGGGACCTCTCTGGTGGCTCAGCTGGTAAAGAATCTGCCTGCCAGTGCAGGAGACCTGGGTTGGATCCCTGGGTCGGGAAGATCCCCTGGAGAAGGAAATGGCAGCCCACTCCAGTGTTCTTACCTGGAGAATTCCATGGACGGAGGAGCCTGGTGGGCTACAAAGAGTCGGACACGACTGAGTGGCTAACATACATGGGTTTGCCATGTTTGCCTGTTGGCAATCATTTTGGTTGCTTGAGATTTTGTCTGGTGTGAATAATGCAGTTATGAACATTCCCCTGTAAGACTTTTCACACACACAGGTTTTAATTTCTCCTGGGTAACCATTCAGGAGTTAGACAGCAGGGCCATGTGCTGGGATGTGTCTAACTCACTGTGAAATGCCCCGCCTGCCCAGGGTGCTTGTAGACTGAGCTCCAGCCGCCCTGCAGCTTCTCAGCCGTCCTGCCAGGCCTGTAAGTCTGCTTTGCCCTTTTAATTTGCAGTTCCCCAGAGAGTCACTGGACGTCTCTGTTTATTTTTTTTTTTTTTTTTTTTTTCTGTTTATTCTTTGGTGAAGTTCAGATAGCTTGCTGATTATATCACTGGGTGGCCTTCTTATCCTTGAGATTTTATTATCTTTTGAATAGAAGTCCTTTATTAGATGTGTAATTTTCAAATATTTCCTCCTCATCTGTAGTTTCTCTTTTTGTCCTGTTTCAAAGAATGGTTTTTTAATTTTGATGTAGCCCATTTATCTATGGTTATTTTATATTTTTGGGTCATATGTAAGAAATACTGGCATAATCTCAGGTCAGAAAGATTTTCTCCTGTGTTTTCTTGATAATGTTAGGTTTTTACATTGAAGTTTATGGTATATTTTGCATTAATTTTCGCATATGGTGCGAGGTCAAACATTCCTTGGATCATAGAGAAAGCAAGGGAATTCCAGAAAAACATCTACTTCAGCCTCATTGACTACATTAAAGCTTTTGACTGTATGGATCAAAACTAACTGTGGAAAATTCTTAAAAGAGTTGTGACTACCAGACGACCTACATGTCTCTTGAGAAACCTGTATGCAGGTCAAGAAGCAACAGTTAGAGCTGGAAGTGGGACAACTGAGCAGTTCACAGTTGTGAAAGGAGTGTGACAAGGCTGCCCGCTGTCACCCTGCTCACTCAACTGATGTGCAGAGTGCGCCATATAGAACGCAGGGCTGCGTGAATCACGGGTCAGAAATCAAGACTGACGGGAGAAATATCAACAACCTCAGATATGCAGATGATATGACTCAAATGGCAGAAAGTGATAAGGAACCAAAGAGCCTCTTGAAAGTGAGAGAGGAGAGTGAAAAAGTTGGTTTAAAGCTCAGCATTCAGAAAACGAAGCTCATGGCATCTGGTCCCATCGCTTCATGGTTAATAGATGGGGAAAAAATGGAAACAGTGACAGATTTTCTTTTTTTGGAAGGGGCTCCCAAATCATTGCAGATGATGACTGCAGACATGAAATTAAAAAATGCTTGTTCCTTGGAAGGAAAGCTATGACAAACCTAGACGTACTAAAAAACAGAGACATCACTTTGCTGACTAAAGTCCAAGCTATGGTTTTTCTAGTAGTTATGAGAGTTGGACCATAAAGCAGGCTGAGCTCCAAAGAATTGATCTTTCAAACTCTGGTGATGAATAAGACTCTTGAGAGTCCCTTGGACTGCAAGGAGATCCAACCAGTCAGTCTTAAAGGAAATCCACCCTGAACATTCATTGGAAGGACTGATGCTGAAGCTGAAACTCCAATACTTTGGCCCCATGATTCGAAGAGCCGACTCATTGGAAAGGACCCTGATGCTGGGAAAGACTGAAGGCAAGAGGAAAGGGGACGACAGAGGATGAGATGGTTGGATGGCATCACTGACTCAATGCACATGGGTTTGAGCAAAGTCTGGGAGATGATGAAGGACAGGGAGGCCTAGTGTGCCGCAATCCATAGGGCTGCAGAGTCGGACAGGACTTAGTAACTGAACAACAGCAGCTTTGGGCTGTGATCTGGTGTGCGCTCCGTGGTTGCTCACACTGTTCTGTATTTGGCCTCTGGGAGCTCTTCCAGTCTGCCCCTGTGTGCCTGTGGTGTGCTTCCTTCAATTCTTTTTATTATTGGTTTTGATCACTTCTTTGTTAGTGTACAGTGTACACTACAGTGTTCAGGTGTGCAGTGATTCAGTACTTTCACAGATTACCCTAAATTAAAAGACATAAGAAGACAGTGACTCCCTGTGCTATAAAGCTATGCTTGCTGCTTATCTATTTCATGTCTACCTAGTATTTTGTGTCTCTTAGTTCTGACCCCCAATTTCCCCTCTCCCTTCCCTATCTCCTTTGCTAACCATTGTTTTTCTTTTTTTCCCCTTAACATCTGTGAGTCTGTTTCTGCTTCGTATACACATTTATTTGTGTTATTTTGGATTTCGCATGTGAGTGATACCACGCAGTGTCTGTCTTTCTCTGACTTGTTTCCCTAAACATGACACTCTCTAGGTCTAACCCTGTGTACATGCTCAGTCGTGACTGACTCTTTGCAACCCCATGGACTGGAGCCCACCAGCCTCTGCTGTCTGTGGGGTTTCCAGGCAAGAATACCTGAGTGGGCTGACGTTTCCTTCTTCAGGGGGTCTTCCCAGCCCAAGGCTCCTGCATTGGTGGGTGGCCCGCTCGCCGCTGAGCCACCTGGGAGACCTAGGTCTGTCCACTGTGAATGGCAGAATCTCCTTCTTTTTAATGGGTGAGAAATATTCCACTGCACACATGTGCCACTTCTTTACCGTTACTCTGTTGATGGGCACAGGGTTGCTTTCATATCTTGGCTGTTGTATTAACATTGGAGTACATGTATCTTTTCAAATTAGCATTTTAATTTTTTCTGGATATATGCCCAACAGTGGGACTGCTGGACCCTAAGGTGGCCCACTTTTTACTTTTTTGAGGAACCTCTGTGCTATTCCCATAGAGGCTGCCCCAGTTCACATCCTGTCAACAGTGTGGGAGGGTTCCCTCTTCTCTGCCTCGGCTCCAGCATTTGCTGCTTGTGGCCTTCTTGATGGCCACTCTGGCGGGTGTGTGGTGGTCTCTCCTTGTCTTGATTGCATTTCTGTGTCTCTTGAGATGATCACGTGATTTGTACCTTTCCTTTCGTTAATGTGTATCGCATTGGTTGCTTTGAGAACACTGAACCATTCTTGTGTCCCTGCAGAATAAATCCAGCTTGGTCATGGGACATGATCCTTTTAATAGATTGTCGGATTCCACTTGCCAATATTTTGTTGAACATTTTTGCATCTATATTCATCAAGGATATTGACCTGTAATTTTATTTTTTTGTAGTGTCTGTGTCTATTTTTTGGATCAGGGTAATGGTAGCCTTGTAATGTGATTTTGGGAGTGTCTCAACCTCTTACATTTTTGGAATAATTTGAGAAGGATAGGTATTACTTCTTTTTTATATGTTTCATTGAATTCCCCTGTGAAGCCATCCAATCCTGGACTTTATTTTCTGGGTTTTTCTTAATATCACAAATTCAGTTTTGCTACTAATGATCAGCCTCTTTAAATTATCTGTTTTCTGTGGGTTTTTTTTTTTTTTTTGGCCATGCAACCCAGTTTGTGGGATCTTAGCTCCCTGACCAGGGATTGAACCCATGCCCCTGAAGTGGAAGTGTGGAGGCCTAACCACTGGACTGCAGTGGAAGTCCCAAATTTTGTTTTCTTGGTTCTGTCTTGGCAGGTTATGTATCTCTAGAAATTTGTCCATTCCTTCTAGTTTGTCCAGTTCATTGCATGTAACTGTTTGTGGTTTTCTGTTTTGAGTTTTTGCATCACTGTGCATGGTTGTTATTCCTCCTTTCATTTTTTACTTGTTTATTTGGCTCCTCTCGTTTTTCTTCTCGGCGAGTCTGGCTGTAGGTTAGCGATGTCACTATTTCAGAAGGCAGTTGGTCTCGCAGGTCTCGCCTCCCTTGCCACGTCTGTCTGCTCGATCACTTCCCTTCCGAGGGCTCTGGGGCTTGTTCTTCTGGCTCTTTTGGGCGGCAGGTTGGCTTCTTGGAAAGCTTCCTTCTTCCCGGAGGAAAGCCTGTGCTGCTGTGTCACTAAAAGCAATTCTTGGAACTGCTTTCGCTGCATGCCGCAGATTTCAGAGCCGTGCTTCTGCTTCGCCTCTCGGTGTCTCTGATTCCCTTTTTGGCTTCTTCGTTGACCCACGTTTCGTTTGGCTTTCATTTTAGTGGCATGTTGTTTAGTCTCCACATATTTTCTTTCTTTTTGTTTCTGTGATTGATTTCTAGTTTCATACAGTTGTGATCAGAAAAAATGCGTGGATAACACATGCATCTTTCTTACAGCTTTGGCTGCACAGGAGTCCTACCAGTTTCCAGCGATGGCTGCTGCACACGGAGACGCATTTCCGGTGTGCCCCTGGGAGCAGCTGAGCTCCACCTCCTGTCACTCACCATCCTGACTGATCCCCCTGAGGTCTGTGTAAGTTTCTTATTGGTTGCTCTGGCTATTGTACACATAAGTGACTCATCACCACTTACAGGTGCAGCACATACATTCAGAGCAAATGCTTAGGAAGCTGTATTTTTAAACTGGGAGGGTGAAAGTGAAAGTCGCTCAGTTGTGTCCAACTCTTTGCAACCCCATGGACTGTCCATGGAATTCTGCAGGCCAGAATACTGGAGTGGGTAGCCTTTCTCTTCAGGGATCGAATCCAGGTCTCCCGAATTGCAGGAGGATTTTTTACTGGCTGAGCCGCAAGGGAAAGCCAGGGAAGGTAAACTGGGAGGGTAAAGGAACCTAAACATAAGTAAAGATTCCCTTGAAGTTGTGGGCTTCTGTATACACTGAGCACCACTCCAGGCGTTACAGCTTTTGCTTTGGTTGTGAAGTGTGACTAAAGAAACTCACAAAGTGAAAGTCTGTTACGTTCATTTCTTCATTTACTGGTTTCACTGTCCTTTCCTTTCAGAAAGGCCCATCTTACTATTGTTATTTTCTTTCTGTTTGGAGGGTTTTCTTTAGCCATTATTTAAGGGTAGTTCTGCTAATCCTTTTAGGACTTTTTTCTTTGTCCTTAGTTTTCAGATGTTTACTTATTATGTGTTTTCATGTGAATTTCTTTCAGTTTATTCTGCTTGAGGTTTACTCAGTTTCTTGAATCTGTAACTTTACATCTTCTATGAAATTTGGGAAGTTTTCAGCCATTATATCTTCAAATTCTTTTTTAGTCTGACATTCTTTTCTCTCCTCCCCAGATCTCCAATGACAGCAATGCCAGATCTTTAGTTATTGTCCCAGAGGCCTCTGAGGCTCTGTTAGCTTTCCCCTATTTTTTATTTTCTTCTGTTGTTTACACGGAGTAAATGCAATTTTTCTCTTCGGGTTCACTGATGCTATCATTTGTCATGTCCCTTCTACTACTGAGTCCACTAAATGAGTTTTCTAAAAAATTCACTTATTGCATTTTCAGTTCTATAATTTTTATTTGGTTCTTTAAAAAACCCAACAGCTTTATTGAGATACAATTCACATACCACAAATGCACCCTTTAAAAGTGCATCAGCCAGTGGCTTTTAATGGATTGATTCATTCAGCAATCACCACTGGCTAATTTCAGAATAATTCCATGATTACCCCAAAGGAGATCCTGTCAGTGGTCGTTTTCCATTTCCTCCTTCTTCCAGCCCCTGGCAACCGCCAGTCCATTTCCTGTGTTATGGACCTGCCCATTTTGGGCATTTCATATGAATGAAACCGTGCTTGCAGGCGTCTGTGGCTGACCTCCTTCACTTGGCAGATGCTCTCAGGGTTCATCCCACTGTGCTATCTGTCAGTACTTCATGCCTCTTAGTGGCTGACTCATGTTTCATGGGAATATCTTGTTCCGTTAGAACAAGACCCATTTTCCGCCACAGTCAGGCTCTCCCATCAGGAAGCTTCCATAAGCCTCTTATCCTTAGCCCTCAGAGGGCAGACAGAATGAAAACCACAATCACAGAAAACTAATCAAACTGATCATATGGACCACAGCCTTGTCTAACTCAGTGAAACTATGAGCCATGCCGTGTAGGGCCACCCAGGATGGGTCATGGTGGAGAGTTCTGACAAAACATGGTCCACTGGAGGAGGGAATGGCAAACCACTTCAGTATTCTTGCCTTGAGAACCCCATGAAGAGTATGAAAAGGCAAAAAGTTAGGACACTGAAAGATGAACTCCCTAGGTTGGTAGGTTCCCAATATGCTACTGGAGAAGAATGGAGAAATAACTCCAGAAAGAATGAAGAGATGGAGCCAAAGCAAAAACAACACCCAGCTGTGGATGTGACGGGTGATGGAAGCAAAGTCCGATCCTGTAAAGAGCAATATTGCATAGGAACCTGGAATGTTAGGTCCATGAATCAAGGTAAATTGGAAGTGGTCAAACAGGAGATGGCAAGAGTGAACGTCGATGTTTTAGGAATCAGTGAGCTAAAATGGGCTGGAATGGACGAATTTAACTCAGATGACCGTTTTATCTACTACTGTGGGTAAAAATCCTTTAGAAGAAATAGAATAGCTCTCATAATCGACAGAGCCCGAAATGCAGTATTTGGGTGCAATCTCAAAAATGACAGAATGATCTCTGTTCATTTCCAAGGCAAGCCATTCAATATCACAGTAATCCAAGGCTATGCCCCAACCAGTAATGCTGAAGAAGCTGGGTTAAATGGTTCTATGAGGACCTCAAGACATTCTAGAACTAACACCCCTAAAAGATGTCCTTTTCATTATAAGGGACTGGAATGCAAAAGTAGGAAGTCAAGAGATGCCTGGAGTAATAAGCAAGTTTGGCCTTGGGGTACAAAATGAAGCAAGGCAAAGGCTACCAGAGTTTTGCCAAGAGAACGCACTGGTCATAACAAACACCCTCTTCCAACAACACAAGAGAAGACTCTACACATGGACATCACCAGATGGTCAACACCAAAATCAGATTGATTATATTCTTTGCAGCCAAAGATGGAGAAGCTCTATACAAGGTCTTGTCAGCAAAAACAAGCCTGGGAGCTGACTGTGGCTCAGATCATGAACTCCTTATTGCCAAAGTCAGACTTAAATTGAAGAAAGTAAGGAAAACCACAAGAGCATTCAGGTATGACCTAAATCAAATCCCTTATGATTATACAGTGGAAGTGAGAAATAGATGCAAAGCATTAGATCTGACAGACACAGTACCTGAAGAACTGTGGATGGAGGTTCGTGATATTGTACAGGAGGCAGTGATCAAGACCATCCTCAAGAAAAAGAAGGCCATTACAAATAGCTGAGAAAAGAAGAGAAGCTAAAGGCAAGGGATAAAAGGAAAGATACACTCATTTGAATGCAGAGTTCCAAAGAATAGCAAGGAGTGATAAGAAAGCCTTCCTCAGTGATCAGTGCAAAGAGATAGAGGAAAACAATAGAATGGGAAAAACTGGAGATCTCTTTAAGAAAATTACAGATACCAAGGGAACACTTCATGCAGAGATGGGCACAATAAAGGACAGAAATGGTCTGGACCCAACAGAAGCAGAAGATATTAAGAAGAGGTGGCAAGAATACACAGAAGAAGTATATAAAGACCTTCACGACCCAGATGACCACGATGGTGGGTCACTCACCCAGAGCCAGACATCCTGGGATGCGAAGTTTCCCTGGAACTCTCTTGCATTTTCTATGATTCAGTGGATGTTGGCAATTTGATCTCTGGTTCCTCTGCCTTTTCTAAATCCAGCTTGAACATCTGAAAATTCACTGTTCATGTACTATTGAAGCCTGGCTTGGAGAATTTTGAGCATTACTTTTCTAGTGTGTGAGATGAGTACCATTGTGCGGTAGTCTGAACATTGTTTGTCATTGCCTTTCTTTGGGATTGGAATGAACACTGACTTTTTCCAGTCCTGTGGCCACAGCTGAGTTTTCCAGATTTGCTGGCGTATTGAGTGCAGCCCTTTCACAGCCTTGTTGCCTATCTTGGACATAACTTCATTTCTCTTTGATACACAGGATTTCTGGGTCATAGGGAACCACTGTGTGCTGTGCTTAGTAGCTTAGTCATGTCCAACTCTTTGCGACCCCATGGACTGTAGCCCACCAGGCTCCTCTGTCCATGGGTATTCTCCGGGCAATAATACTGGAGTGGGTTGTCATGCGCTCCTCCAGGGGATCTTCCTAACCCAGGGATCGCACCCAGGTCTCCCGCATTGCAGGCGGATTCTTTACAATCTGAGCCACAGGGAAGCCCGAGGGAACCCCCGTGTTTAACATTTGGAAGAACTGCCAGATCGTTGCCCAAAGTGGCTGCACTGTTTTACCATTCTGACTGCGAAGCATGAATGTTCCAGTTTCATTTTTATAACTTCTTTTTCTTTGCTGGAATTTTTTTCATTTGTTTAAAAAGAATTTGCAGTTTATAACAGAAGCATCTTTAGGGTGACTGAAAGTCCTCGTCAGGCAATTCTGTCGGTATTGGCAGCTGACTGTCTCTCCCCATCAGCTGTGGTTTCCCTGGTGCTTCTCATGGTGAGTGATTTTCAGCTGTACCCCAGGCACGTTGGCTGTGAAGTCAGACATTCCTGCTTCTGTTTAAATCTTCTGTTTCAGCAGGCGGCCGTTCTGTTTGGACTCAACGTGTGGGCTCCCCCTTCTTTTGTGGCCTCTGTTCCAATGACAGTTTGGGTCTCAGAGCCCTTGCAGAGCTGTCATGGGGGTCTCGCTCTTCTGTGCTCTGGGGCTCCTCCTGTGTCCCTGCCAGTCCCCATGGCGTCGGGGGCACTGCGTCACCACCCGCGATGGGGAGCTGGAGCCCGGGTGGGGGCGGGGCTCGGCTGCCGCTGTGGCTGTGAGCCCACTGGACCACCTGCCCGCCTGAGCGCGGCTGCCCTGCCAGCGCGATCAGCAGGGCAGGAAACCCGGAGGCGGGCCGCGGAGCTCAGGGCCGCCAGGCCACTGGCTGCCCCGCCCACAGCCGGGAGACGAAGCCCTGACAGGCTCTGGAGAGGCCGCCGACGGCTCTGCTTCTCTGTGCTGCCCTGGATTGAGGTCCCCGCCTCTGCGCAGGCTGAGCCGTGGGAGCTGACTGAGGCTCGCAGCTGCGGGTCATGGCGGTGGCTCTCTGGGCCTTGGGACTCGGCGTCCTCCTCCTCAGGGCCAGGGCCGCCCCTACTGGTAAGAGTTTCCTTCTGCCGTCCATGGAACCTTCTGGAGGCTCTGCTCCACAGAGGCCGAGGCCCTGGGGTGTGAGGGTCCCCTGTCGTGATCAGCTGTCTGCCGGGGTCTTGCTCAGCCCAAGTGGGGGCACGTCCTAGGGCAGAAGACAAGTGGGGCTCCAAAGTGCAGACACCCAGAGATGCTGGTCCCTGCGCTGACTGAGCAGGCTCCACCTGGGGTAAGCCCAGAGCCCCGGCCCCGCCACTCGGAGTCCCGGGCACAGGGCTGTCCAGAGCGCAGATGGAGTGAGGGGCACGGCTGGCGCCTGGCCCCAGTGACCCAGACGGACAGGGGGCGCTGAGGGGCTCTGCAAGGAGCTGCCCCGTCTCCTTCCCTCGGGGCAGCCAGGTGGTGGGTGGGCGTAGGGGAGCTGGGGGCTCCCGGCCTGATAGTGATCATGGTTTGGTGCTGGGCCACGGAGGAGAGCCAGCCCCGGAGAGACGCCACATCAGGGTGGGGGTGGGGATGGGGGCTGCGGGGTCCAGAAGCCAAGAGGCCGAGTCACGGCAGGAACTGTGGACAGGTGTCCTGCGGGAGGCAGCACGGAGAGGCTGGGGTGGGTGCGCTGTGCGGTCTGCGTGTGGGCACCGCGGAGAGTGTGAATGGCGAGTACAGGCAGGGATGCGTGTGAGAGAAGGCGGGGCAGCTGTGTGCAGACCCATGTGAGTGTGTCTTGAGGCTGGGAAAGGGGTGAGGGTGGCCCCTTGCAGTGCCCTGGGGGCCGATGGGAGGAAAGCTCACTGGGCAGGTTGATCCAGGGTGGCAGGAGGTGACAGAAAGCCGGACAGAGGGACACGCTGAGTGGTGTGGGGTCTGGGTGGTGATGCTGGAGTGTGTGAAGGGCAGGGGGCTGGGCTCTGAAGCGCAGTGAGGTTGGCTGGCGGGAGGGGTGCTGGCTGGTGTTAAAAAGGAGCACGCTGTGCTCCTGTACGTCCAGAGGAGGAGGGGTGGGCGTGAGGGGCTTTGAGGGCGGTAGGCTTGGTGCATGGGGCCTGGTGGGCGGTGGGAGCGCTGTGCCTTCTCTACTGAGGCTGGGGGGCCTCCCTCTCCCTGCTCCCTGGTGAGTCCTGGACTCCCTCCTGCCCCATGAGTCCTGGCCCAAGCTGGGCATACTGTCCCTGCGGAGGCTATCTCACCCCCCTGCATCAGCCCAGGGCTCGGTGGGAAGACGGACGGTCCAGGGGCTGAGACAAGGGGCTTCTGGGGCTGTGGTGCGGTGGGGAGGACAGAGGGTCCAGGGCCCGAGACGAGGGGGCTGTGCAGGAAAGACTGGGGTGACGGGCCCTGCTCCCGGTGGGACTGGAAGGTCAGGGGACGGCTGAGACCCTCGGAGACCCGGGAGGCAGCCCCCAGGAAAGTGAGCTGGGGGACAGGTGGTGGGCAGTCGGGGGTGGGGCAGGGGTGAGCAGGAAGATGGGGGACTGCAAGGCTGCTGGGAAATGACCTTCAGCTGGGGGCTGGGGTGCGTGGTGGGAGGAGCCCCCTGCTTCAGCTAGAGGACAGGGGACTTCCATGCCTCAGGCCTGTGGTCACCCAGGACGTGGGGGCTCCGGCGGGCCGAGGACGGCACTCAGGGCTCCTGCCCCACCACCCATCTGGACTGCTCTGCGGGGCGCAGCACTTGGCTTTGCACAGAGGCCTCAGAGCCAGGCCTCGGCAGGGCCCCAGGCACTGTGTCACCACTACCGACTCTCTGCCGTTGCCGGCCCTCACTGGCCCATTCCATCTGCAGGCGGACCCGACGACCTGCGGTTGGCCTACCGGCCCAGTCCATGCGACGGGGTGGTGCTGGTCCAGCACGAAGGGACATGGGGACACGTGTGCAACCGGGAGTGGACACTGAAGGAGGCGTCCGTGGTCTGCAGGCAGCTGGGCTGCGGCCGTGCTGTGGGCGCCCCCAAGTACGTCCCGCTGCCCGGAGAGGTGGTGCAGTCCTGGCTCCACAACGTGTCCTGCAGGGGAGACGAGGCCTCCCTCTGGGGCTGCAGCCTGGGGGCCTGGATGAAGAGCGAGTGCCCATATGAGTGGGTGGTGGTGGCTCTGTGTTCCAGTAAGTCATGGGTCGGGGTGTAGGGGGAGGAGGGGGCCCCAGCTATCCCTTGCTCCGGTATCAGCAGTCCTAGTGTTTTGCTTAACAAATCCCTTCTTTACAAGGCAGCGGCAGTGTTTTGGGTGCTGGGGATGCAGCCACGAGTTAACTGTATGAAACTGGCTGCGCAAAGCCTGCTGTCCAGGGAGAGGCCGAGAGGGAACCAAGGGCAGGCAGAAGAGCAGTGGGGGTGGACGCCAGGCAGGGGTGGGGGCGAACTCGAGGGCCCCCACGGACCGTGCAGGCATTTTGTCACCGTCGCCAGCGTAAATGTGCTCCCTGGAGGTCTGTCTGGAGGGTCTAGGGCTGTGTCCAGCACTTCACGTCCTATCTGAGCTGACCCACAGGGTGGTTTGTGGAGCCCAGAGCAAAGCGAGAATGCAGATGTCTGTGTTGAAAAATCAGTGAGGGTGTCCAGAGATCGCTGAGCCAGGAGGGCCTCTGAGCAGCCCTGCACTGGCCCCTCAGTGAGGCCCAGGGCTGGCCTGGCCCGGGCAGGGCCCTACTGGGGGTGGCTGTCGCTGAGGATGGAGGCCACGCGGCCGGCAGAGCCTGTACTGCACGCCACGCCCTGTGTGCTTTGCAGACGGCACTTTCCGGGAGGTGCGGCTGGTGAAGGGCCGGAGCCCCTGCGCAGGGCTCCCTGAGATCAGGAATGTGAACGGGGTGGACCGCCTCTGTGGCCTGCACTGGGAGGAGGCCACTGTGTTCTGCCGGGAGCTGGGGTGTGGCCCTGCCCTGCAGGCCCCCCGCCAAGATGGCAGCGCCGCCAGGAAGTACATGACCTGTAGGGGCGACGAGCTGACCATCCGGAACTGCAGACTGAACAACAGGTTCCGCAGCGGCTGCGACTTCCAGCGAGATGCCCAGGTGGTCTGCTCAGGTGAGCTGGACCCTCCACCCTGGCGTGTGGGGGGGTGGGGACAGCAGGGAGCTGGCCGTGTGCTGGCCGTCCCTCCATGCTCCGAGTGGGCTGCAGCAGAGCGTGCCCCGGGAGTGCCTCCCGCTGGCCCAGTCCTGCCTGAGGCCTGGGGTGCCATCGTCGGGGCGGGGGGCGGCCCCTGTGCAGCCCACCTGTTGTGGGGGAGGCAAGAGCAGGCCGGGGAAGGTGAGCGAGGCAGACAGGAAAGTCTCATTGAGAACGGACTCTGTAGTTCCTCCTCGCTTTGGACAGAGATGAGAGGTGAGGGCAGAGGATGCAGCCAGGGCACGTGCAGCCGGTGTCTCGGGAGCCGCTGCAGGAGGGCAGGGCGGCCCAGGAGAGGCGCGGGCAGGGAGCTGTGACCGCTGTGGGTCTCACACAAATCAGGGTCAGTAGTGGGAGTAATCTGGTCTCTTGGATCCTGGTACATTCTGGGTGGGAATGAGGTAAAGTGTCCACTCTCCCTGGTGCCCTTGGGGGCATGCCTGCAGGGGGCCTCGACCTAGCCTCTGAGGAGGAGGGTCTTGGTGCCACCGCCCTGGGCAGGCAAGGGTATGCAGCGTCCGTTCTGATGGGGACAGATGGCCTCAGGCCCTGCTGCCAGTGGATGGTCGCCTTTAGCAGGACTACTCAGGGTCCACGGTGTGTGGGGTGGTGGGGGGACTCAGGGCTGAGCTCAGAGCTGAGAGCCCCTGTCACTGTGGAACTGTCTCCTCCTCCAGGACACATAGAGGCCCGGCTGGTGGGTGGCGAGCACTCCTGTGCTGGGCGCCTGGAGGTGAGGCGTGGCCTGACCTGGGGCACCGTCTGTGATACGGACCTGGACCTGGCCACTGCCCACGTGGTGTGCCAGGAGCTGCAGTGCGGCGCGGCCGTGTCCACGCCCCAGGGCGCCCACTTCGGCCAGGGCTCGGGGCTCGTGTGGACCGAGGCCTTCCGCTGTGCGGGCAACGAGTCCCTGCTGTTCCACTGCCCTCGGGGGCCAGGGCACCAGTGTGGGCACGGCCAGGATGCGGGGCTCAGGTGCTCAGGTGAGGCCAGGAGGGGGGCTGCGAGGCTGGGCGCTGCCCCCTCCCTGACAGCCCCCTCGGTGCCGCCCCCACCCTCTCAGGGTGCAGCTGGCCCAGCTCCGGGGGCCTCCTGCCAGGAGGTGAGCCCTTCCCCTCGAGGAAGAGCTGCTCCTGCGGGCTGCGGGCAGGAAGGAGAGGGAGCAGGCTTTGGGGAGGGAGGGATGTGACCCCAAGGCCGGCACAGAACCCTGCACACACGCGTCTGCTGGGCGCTGCCGCTGAGGCGGGTGGGGAGCTGGCAGAGAAGAGGCCCCGGGAGCCCCACCCGGGGTGTGAAGGGAAGAAACAGCAGGGCCCGCGGGGGCAGCGCCGCCGACACCCCCTCCCCCTGCAGAGTTCCGGCTGGTCAACGGCAGCAGCGCCTGTGAGGGGCGCGTGGAGCTCCAGGTCCAGGGGGCCTGGGCGCCCCTCTGCGCCGCCCACTGGGACTTGGCAGACGCCACGGTCCTCTGCCACCAGCTCGACTGTGGGAACGCGGTGGCCGCGCCCCCGGGGGGTCACTTTGGCGGCGGGGCCTCCGCGCTCTGGCCGGACGAGGTGCACTGCGCGGGGACGGAACCCTACCTGTGGAGCTGCGCCGTGAGCACCCTGGGCGCGCCCGCCTGCGGCCCCGGCGATGCAGCCGCCGCCGTCTGCTCAGGTGGGTCAGCACGAGCGCGGCCGGAGGGGAGGCCGGGAGCCGACAGGGCTGCGCCGGGAGGCGGCGTCCTCGCCCGGGCCGGGCCGGTCCCGCCCGCCGGCCCCGCCGCCCTGCAGTGTCCCGCCCCCGCCCCCAGGTCTCCCCGACGCCCTGCGGCTGAGGGACGGACAGAGCCGCTGCGACGGCCGCGTGGAGGTGTCCCTGGACGGGGTGTGGGGCCGCGTCCTGGACGAGGCCTGGGACCTGCGCGGCGCGGCCGTCGTGTGCAGGCAGCTGGGCTGCGGGGCGGCAGAGCGAGCCTACGAGGCGGCGGCGCCCGCGCGCGGGGCGGTGCCGCTGGGGCTGAGCCGCGTGCGCTGCGCGGGCACCGAGCCGCGCCTGACGCGGTGCAGCGTGTCGGCGGCCCCGCTGGCGTCCGCGGGGGCGTCGCGGGACGCGGGTGTCGTGTGCTCGGGTGAGTGCGGGCCCAGCCCCCAGCACCCCCTCCCGGGGCCCCGCGCCCCGCCCTGACTTGGCCTCCCCCTCCGCAGGGAGCCTCCAGGTGCGCCTGGCCGCGGGGCCGGACCGCTGTGCGGGGCGCGTGGAGCTGCTCCACGCGGGCGAGTGGGGCACCGTGTGTGACGACGGCTGGGACCTGCGGGACGCCCAGGTGGTCTGCCGGCAGCTGGGCTGCGGGCACGCGCTCGGCGCCCCGGGGGCCGCGCACTTCGGGGCCGGGGCCGGGCGCATCTGGATGGACGAGCTGGCCTGCGAGGGCCACGAGGCCGCGCTGTGGCGGTGCCCGTCGGGGGGCTGGGGCCGACACGACTGCGGCCACAAGGAGGACGCCGGTGTCCTCTGCTCAGGTGGGTGCTGAGACGCGAGTGCCCTCCCAGGGCCGCTGGGTCTCTGGGGGTCTCGCTGTATTCTTGTGTAAGGGATGGCCAGGGCTTTCCTGGGGTCGCCCGGAAACGCCCAGGGCTGTTCTCTGGCCGGTTTGGAGGACTCCACCCTTGACTCCGCAGTGCCCTCTCGCTGCCGGGATGCTGCGCGACTGACGCCCCCTCTTTGCCCCTGGGTGGGGGGCGGGCGGGAGGAGGCTGCTCGCTGTGGGGCTGCACTGGGGGCCTTTCTCCGCTGCTGCCGGAAGCCCGCCTCGCGTTTGCACTTGAGGCTTCCCTGTCTTGGATTCTTGATTTTGGTCCACATGTCAGTGTGCTGGACGGCTTCTTTCCAGAGTGTTGAGGCTTGGTAGGAAGACTGCCTGCCGTTAGCTCGTCCATCCCTGAGGCTTTTCCTGTGCATCTAGCCCGGTGCGATCATTCTCAGAGGTGGGGTTTCGTCATATGCGGGGGCGTCTGCGCCTCCCTCCTCCTCTGGTATCTCCGGGAGACCCTTGGGAGGGGGTGGGCACCCCGTGTGGCCTCTCGGCCTCTTCTGATGGCTTTTGGTGCCCATTTGTGCTTTAGGAACGGTTTCTTCAACTCTCCCGGGTGTCTCAGATGGCGCTTCTGCTTCAGCCATCGGTTCAGTAGCAGGCCCCTTGTTCCGGCTCCCCCGGCTTTGTCACTCATCTGGTGGGGGTGGGGCTCTGCTGTTTCTCCTGCTTCCCGGGAGAGGGCTCTAGGTGCCGTCCACTTCACGCTTTGCTCTGCTGGCACTTTTGGCCTTTCTGTCCTTGGAGGTGGGTTTAACTTCCACTGTGTTTTCAGCTTGAAGCTCTTCCTTCCTCTGTGCTCTGGGCTCCTCAGGCAGCTGCTGGTGCTCGCTGGCAGACTGGCCTCTGCAGGGTGCTTGGCTGTTGGTGGGGTGGGGACTCTGCTGTCCCGATTCCACCTGGCAGCAGCGGGGTTCCCAGGAGAGACCAGAGGCAGGCAGGCGCTCAGTGAGGCCCAGGGGTGGGGCGGGCACCGGTCGCCCCTGCATTTGGTTGGTGGAATGTCAGAGGTCAGCCCAGATCCAGGGCTAGGAGTAGACTTGGTGAGGGGGCAGGGACAGGCGGGGGTCTGAGTGGCCACTTTTATTCTGTCACAGATGTGATTCCTGCCGTTTATTTTCTAAGCTTATTTTTCTTGGTACGACCCTGTGAGATGCAATTGATGTCGCAATTCCTCGGTTTATCCCCATGTGTATTTTGGGGAGATTACGGGCCCTTTTGACTGAGGTTTAGAGGGCTGTGTCCTACTCCACTATGTGGAAATATTACGGTCGGCTTAACACACCCCTCGTTCCTGGGCTTTCGCCGCTCCAGGCTGACAAGACACTACTTGGGCGCTGACCAGCCAGGGCCAGTGACAAACTCGGAGATCGGGCTAACTCCTTTTTTGTTGAATGTTTACAGTTGTTTAAAAGGGTTATTCTGTATTTGAGCGGTTTCCAGGGGCAGGTTTCTACAGTCGGTTGAGTTACTGGGGATTGCAGTGTTAGGGCTGGAGCTTGAACTGGCTCCCTGTAGGCAGCTGCTCCCGCCTTTGGGTGGGACGGATGGGGATGTAGGGTGGGTGTGAGCTGGCTGTCAGAAGCCCTAGCTTGGCCTGGGTCTTGGTGCTGGGAGCCCCTGGTTTTGGCCTCCTCCTTCAGAGATTCTCTGACCCGAGTGGCTTGTCTTCCAGGGTCAGTGGCCCTGAGGCTGCGGGGTGGCGCCGGGCCCTGTGCTGGGTGGCTGGACATTTTCCACAACGGAACGTGGGGGGCCGTGTGCAGTAACGCCCTGAAGGACGCCTCCTTGTCCGTCATCTGCCGGCAGCTGGGCTGTGGGGAGCGGGGCTGGCTGGAGAACAGGCCGATGCACACTAGCCTGGGCACCTCCTGGGTGGACAGCATCCAGTGCCGCCGGCTGCGGAACTCCACGCTGTGGCAGTGCCCCTCCGCCCCCTGGCACCCGCACTCTTGCACCCGTGGAGAGGAGGTCTGGATCACCTGTGCAGGTAGGCCCTGCCACCGACTGCAGGGGGCAGACTCTGGGGGCCCTGAGGCAGCCTCAGTGTCCTGACAGGCCATCCACAGGGGCTGCCACTCACCCGTGTCTGGGGGGTGGTGGGCTCACCTGGCTCCTTCTGAAGGTTCTTTCTGAAGCTTCTCTGAGCATTACAGCTGGTGAACCGCTATTTACATCCAACAGGATCATCAGGGACAACGACGTGGGATTCCGGGGAGGCCCTCGATTGCTCCTCGATGGGCAGCTGCCCAGGTACCCCTCTGCCCCTGCAACCGGCTCCCCATCCTCTCCCATCCGGGTCCTGCCCCCCGGTGACCCCAGGCTCCTCTTGCAGAGGAGGGCGAGCTGCGCTTGCGTGGGGGTGAGGACCGCTGCTCAGGCCGCGTGGAGCTCTGGCGCGCTGGCTCCTGGGGCACCGTGTGTGATGACTCCTGGGACCTGGCAGACGCCGAGGTCGTGTGCCGGCAGCTGGGGTGCGGCCGGGCTGTGGACGCCCTGGCGGGGGCCGCCTTCGGACCAGGCTCGGGGCCCGTGTGGCTGGATGAGGTGGGGTGCCGGGGCAGCGAGGCCTCCCTCTGGGGCTGCCCGTCGGAGCCGTGGGGCCGCGGAGACTGCGGGCACAAGGAGGACGCGGGCGTGCGCTGTGCGGGTGAGACTGTGGTGCTCCGCCTGCCCCTCCATGGGGCGAGTGGGCGGGGGCTCCGCCTGCCCCACCATGGGGGGAGTGGTCCGGGGGGGGCTCCGCCTGTCCCTGCATGGGGTGGATGGGTAGGTGAGGCCTCTTCCTAGGGTCTGGGGATGGAGTGCCCGGTGGGTTCCTTTGGAGGCCCCCTCAGCCCTGGTTGCGCAGAATGCAGCTCTGAGGCTGCTCCGTGCTGCTCCCTTGGACGCTGGGGCCGAGGCCGTCTCCATGAGCTCTGTTTCATCCTGAGGGGTCTGAGGTGCTGCTCCTGGGGATTGGCTGGCCACAGTCCAGGCTCCCACTTGAATCCCACCCACTTCTCTTTCAGGTGACAGAGGGGCTGTCACCGTACGTTCAGCATCGGGTAAGTGAGCACTTTCTCAGGCCCCAGCTCTGGCCCTCCTGCCTCAAACTCAACTGGAGGGGCCCTGCATGGGGCCCTGCCCTGCTCAGAGGGGCCCTACCCGGCCCAGAGGGGCCCTACCCCACCCAGAGGGGCCCTGCCCTGCTCAGAGGGGCCCTGCCCCACCCAGAGGGCCCCTGCATGGGGCTCTGCCCCACCCAGAGGGGCCCTGCCCTGCTCAGAGGGGCCCTGCCCCACCCAGAGGGGCCCTGGAGGGGCTCTGCCTCAGAGGTGCTGTGGACTCTCCCGAATCTACCTGGCTGGTGGATGGAGGTCAGGACCCCAGGACTGCCGTGCTGGAGACGCTTGTCTCTGCAGGTGCCCAGGGCCAGGCGGGCAGAGAGCCCAGGGAGGTTTGGCCAGCCCAGGCCCTATTGGGCCTCCTGCTGGGCCTCTCCTCTGGGCCTTTCTCTTGCCAATTGCGGGATTCGGTTCCGGTATCCTGTGTCCTCTTAGACACGGAGTCTGAGTCCAGCGCCGTCAGGACGCTAAGAGCTGCTCTCCTGGCCCCTCCCTCCTGGAAACCCTCCTGGACTTAGCGCTGTGACCACAGGGCCCACCTCTCCTCTGGGTCCCCCTCGCCCAGGGCCTCTGGTGGTCCAGGCCAAGGGTCACAATGCCCCAAGAAGAGCAGGCACACAGGGGAGGCCCTCCTCTCCCTGTCTTCCCAGGCAGTCCTCTGGTCCTGGCGCCTGCCCTCGAGGCTGGGACTCTGCCCATGACCTTCGGCCTGGCCCTCGGCGCCCTGCTGGTTGTCATCTCACTGGTCCTAGGGGCGCAGTGGTTCCGGGGCAGAGGCACCTGCAGGGGTAGGTGGCTGTGGTGGGTGGGGTTGACCCTGGTCCCTGGTGGTGGGGAGGCTGGGGGTGCTTTGAGACCCTAGTCCATCGCAGGTTCTATCTGTCCCTGCCCCTCCGCTACAGCTTGTGGCAACTTCCTGCGAAGTAAATCCATGAGTTGTTGGTGACTGGAGACGCTGGGCCCTGCCCTACTTCTGAGAGGGGCCAGACGGGGGAATCCACAGTCCCAGGGCTGCCTGAGTGGGACAGAGGGGTCCAGGGGTCTGGACCCCTCTGTCCTCCATGCAGCTGGTGACGGACGGCTCCCACACGCTGTGCCTGGGGAAGCCTGTGGCCGCTGGTGGGGAACTGCAGCAGAGGAGCCCAGTGTCCACCCCGCAGGGGCTGCGTGGGCGGGCTTAACTGCTCGGAGTGTCTCAGCTATAAGGGCTCTGGTGTGACCCCTGCAGGTTCTGGAATGTCAGGGAGTCTGCCCTCAGAAGGTGTTTATGAGGACATTGGAGCTGCTGCTGCGGGGGAGAAAGACGAGGCTGCTGGAGCTTCCGCGGCTGCGGCGCTGGAGGAGGAGTATGACGACGCGGCGGAGCCTGAGCCTGAGGAGGGCGACGCGGAAGAGGGCCCCCCCCTGAGCGCCACGGGTGTGCAGCTCTGCGTCGTGGCGTCCGTGGTGCTCTTCCTGCTCTACTGCTACGCCCAGGGCTCCGCCCCGGCCAGCCCCTACATCTAAAGCCCTAGAATCCCTCCGTGTGTGTGACTCTCTCCTGCCTCAGGCTTGTTGCTGGGACACTTGGTTTCCCCTCCAGTTTGTCCCTTAGACTAGAATCTTCTCAGGGACAGACTCAGGGTTTAGGGAGGGGGCCTGGGCTTCTCTTTGGGTTCCCTTCGAGCGGCAGCCGCTGTAGGGGCTGAGCAGGCTTTGGGAAGAGGCGCTCCAGCAGCAGCCTGGCCCCTGCCCTGCCCTTGTCTCGCCCTCTGGCCTCATGGTGAGCAAGAAGCCAGGGCCCAGGAGTCCTGGGTCTCTGAGGAATTGCTGAGGGTTCCCAACGGGTGTCTCTCTTTCAATGCAGGCGGGGCTCTTCATAGCCTGGGCCTCCTCACACCTCAGGCTGGGAAGGAAGACCCCAGCGGTCTGTGCCCCGGGACGCACTGACCACGAGCTGCCTCCAGGGGACATCAGCGAGACCAGGGCAAGGGAGAGGCCAGTGTGCCTGGGGCTTTCATCCTCCGTGTTTCTTAAAGAGTTTTATTAAATGTCTCATCCATAATTCATCTCAGTCACTCAGATGCCCACCACGGCCTGGGGTCTGTTTCTGGCCCCCTCTCTGCCTTGCCCTGGTCTGGGGTGGGCTCCGAGGGTCTTTAGCTGTCATGGACGCTTGCCCTCATGGTTCTCTTGAGGTGTGTGTGTGTGTGTGTGCGCGCGTGCGTGCGTGCACGTACGCGCAGGGTCCCTGATGAACCAGCTCCAGGCCACCCCTCCTTTCCTCTGCAGACGTTGCTTGGCCTCGCTCAGGTGTTATGCCAGGGTCCCCAGCGTTCATGCATGTCCAGCCCTGATGCCCCCACCAAGCCTCTGTGACCACAGCTCCCTGACCACACCCTCTTTGGGAAACTAGTTGCCCTGTGTCTTCTTCCCTGTGCGGGTCTGGTATCAGTTTGCAAATGACCAGGCCCCCTCCCCCATGTGTAGACCTTTCTGGACTCCCGCCTCCCACCTCAGCACCCTGGGAAGGACCAGGCTCACTTCTCCTGCGCTCCCTCCCGTGCCGGGCCTGTCCAGCCTGCCACTGATTCCCACCTGCCCTCCATGTGTACCTTCAGGGCCTGTCCAGCCTGCGGTGGCCAGCACTGGCGCTGGGCTCTTGGAGTGTCTCTGTCTGCTGCCTCCCACCTCCTGGCCCTTCCCCTGTGCCCCACCCTTGGGCTGTAAAAGAGATGCTGCTGTGATCTCAGGGACTGTGGTGCTGGAGAATGTGAACATGAAGGTCTCTTTTAGATGGGAGCCCTGATGAGGAAGATGATCAGGCTAATGTCCAGAGGGACTGGGCAGAGCCTTGGGTGCAGCGAGGAGGGCAAGTCACCAGGTCCCAGGGCAGCTCCTCACAGCACCTTGGGGGGCACACAGGGGTTTCCTGGGTGTCTGAGCCCACCTTGCTCCCCTGTGCATGTTTAAGGCCTGCCTGCTGGCCTGAAGAGCTGGCCAGCCTGGCTTCATGGTGTGCACTGGACATCTGAGGGTCCTGGTAGTGGGAGAAGGTGTGCAGGGGGAGAAGGTCCCTGGGTTGGAGGAAAGTCAGCTGGCAGGAAGTGGAGTGAGGCCTGAACAGAGTAAGGGTGCCAGCCCAGCAGTCAGAGAGGGTGGGGGCTTCAGGAAGGAGGCACCTGCCCTTCTCTGCATGCCTCTCCTGCCCCCGGCATTCTGGTTACACCCCCTTCTGAGCGGAGGGTGAGCTCTTCCCCGCGGGCTTCCAGCCTTCTCAGTCCACCTGGGGGTGCTGATTAGGCAGGCACCTTGTGAGTAGAGCCCACGGCACCCCACTGAGGCTGCTGCAGGTCTATGCGCCCCTGAGGTCTGAGCTGGGGTGTGGCCCAGTGCACGGTGCAGGCTGCGGTTTGGGAGGCGCTGCTGCACAGAGGGGCCTGCTGACAGGCCCCTGACTTCTCTAGAAACCGCTTGTCTTCTCCACACTCCTCTGACAACCCAGGCTGCTCTTTGTAAAACTGGTTCTCTGGCAAATCTTTTGGAAAGTAACCTTTATTGGTCTTATTCTGCTTAGAACATAATGCACGTTCGAAAACTCAAGCAAGACAGAGAATGAAAAACATGCATTCTGTTGCTCAGAAAAGGGTGCCTTAGCATCTTGGCTGACATCCACTGAGAACTTTCCGAAGATGCCAAGGCCTGAGCGTGAGCACCAGCAGCACAGGGAACACGTCCTGTGCTCCTGTGTGCTCCCCACGAGCACGAGCAGCTAACGTGCTGCCGGGCCCGCGCTGCATGTCCAGTGGCTGCTGATGTCCTTGCAGTTACTCTGCTGTCACACCTTCGGCTGCTTCCCAAGGACACCACCCTCTGAGAGTCATGTTTTCAAGGGTTGGGTCAGACTGCTGTCTGTTCACGACGCGCTCGAGTGTGAACTCATTCTGTAGCAGACAGAAGGGCGCGCCTCCCACGAGCCTGGCCCTTGGCTCCAGCCTGGCCTCCATGGTGCCCCAGCTCTGCGGGAAGCCCAGCCTGGGTCTCACCACAGGCGGCTCTACTTCACGTGTCCGGCCGGCGGATGCATTGGGTAGACAGGGTAGGGCTCCCATCGAGCGGGAGGCCACCTCCTGCACCCGAGGGCCGCACGCTGGCCTGTACTTGGGCGGCTGCAGGGGCTGAGGGGCCAGGCTGGTGCTGTTCCATCCCTCGCTGTGACCCTTCCTCCTGGGGAGGGTGCCCTGTGGGCCCTGGGCTGGGAGGATGTCCCGTGAGGGCCCACCGGGGGTGCTGGCTCTGCCGAGCAGGGCCACCTGAGGGGAAGTGACCCGAGGCGAGTCAAAGGCGGGGCCCCAACTCCAGAGATTCCACCGAACATGGTCCTTGGTGTTATGCTCCGAGTCCAAGTCTCCGAATAGACTGAGAAAGCAAGTCCACCACGGCAATGCAAAGGCGAGAAGGGAGTTTATTTATTGCTAACTGGAGTTAGGGCACTCTGCCACATCCAACATGGTGGAGTAAGGCAAGAGGGCCCCGAGCCCTGAGTTACAGCAGTATTTATAGACTTAGAACAAAGACAGGGAGTTGGCAAGGGCGGATTGGTTGCAAAGGGTTCTTGGTACCTATTAATTGGCTGAATTTTGCGCATGCGGGCTCACTTAAGGGACTTTTCGTGTTATCTGGGCTAGCTCTAACCAGGCTATGGGGAGTATGCTGACCGGCTGAGTCTCAGGGTCGGGGGATGATGATCTCAGCTCCTCTGGGCGGTGGCCCAGCCTTTTCTGTGATTGTAGCTCTGGCTGCTTTAGTCCTTGAAGCTTGTCATGGCTTCTGTCAGGTCTCAACACTTGGATGTTCATTTGTGTTTACCTTTTACTTTGCTAATGTCGTTGATGCCATCAAAATACAGCACGAGAAAACTTCGGAAAGTTGAAATTAAGGGCACAAATTGGAATGGAAGAGGAAATTAGATTTTTAAGTTTTGAAAATCCTGGACAAGAAGCACTGTCCAGCCATCCACGGAGCTCCCGCGTGTTCTTGTCTGGAAGGCCTAGCCATTGATTGAGTGCCTGTCTCTGCTGCAGGGCGGGCCCCTACTGTCAGCCGGGGGCGGGAAGCAGGGGTGTCTGCAGGCGGCCATGACCCCACCTCCATGGCCCGGAAGAGGCCTTGCTGGCTGCTCCAGGGCGTGCGGTGCATGGGCCTTGCTCTGGGCTGCGCACTGGGGTCATGGGACCGCTGGGGCTGCCCGTGTGGATGCATGGGCACCACGCAGCCCAGGTGAGACGCGCCACTCTCCCAGCCATGCCCCACTCCCGCCTGAGGCAGCCCCCAGGGTGGAAGCCCAGGAGCCCTGGGCTGTGACCCTCCGCCCTCCCCCTGTTATGATGACCCTACACAGGGCACCTCCTTGAGCCATGTGCCCTCTCCAAAGGCTGGGTGGTACTTCCCCAGCTGCTTTTCACGCCCCAGCCCTCTAACCTTCACGACCATCTGCAGGGTGGCGTTCTGCCCCCACCCCAGGCTAACCCCACTGCCTGCCCTATGGCTGAGCGAGGCTCGCCTCTGACCCTCTGTGCTCTGGCGGGGAGCCCACCGAAGCTCTGGAAGCCAGAGGGCAAGGGGCACGTTCCTGCCACGCTGCTGGGCACCTGGCTGGGGGAGCTCGGTGCACCTGCTGGTCGCCTCCGTCCCCGGGGTCCTGGGAGAGAGGGAAGGGCCTTTCTGCCCCAGTGCCCTGATCCCTGCATGCCGAATGGGGCTCGCATGGCTGCAGGGCTCAGGTGAGGAAGGCGGGCTCCCGTGCTGCTGTGCAGCTGTGACCCTGGCCACCCAGGGACTTAGTGGTGGGCATCCCTGTGCTGGGACCTTTGAGAGATGCGGACAGGACTACCTGTCTTGAAGGGTGGCTTGCAGGCAGTGGAGGCGGGCGTCTTCTGCAGGAGGCTGGGGTGCCGCTCTGTGCTCCAGGCCTCCAGCCCCCATCTCTTTGGGGTCCCTGAGGGCCGAGTGCCTAAGGTCATGAACTGTAAGGAAACAGTCCAGCTTCTTCAGCCTCAGGTTCAGTCTGAACCTCCTGGACCTGTGTGAGCTGCTTACAGACCCAGGTGTGTGTTCAGGTAGGGAGTCCAGTTGCTCAGTTGCTCTGACTCTTTGCGACCCCATGGACTGCAGCATGCCAGGCCTCCCTGTCCATCGCCAACTCCCAGGGTTTACTCAAACTCATGTCCATTGAGTCGGTGATGCCATCCAACCATCTCATCCTCTGTCATCCCCTTCTCTTCCCACCTTCCATCTTTCCCAGCATCAGTCTTTTCTAGTGAGTCAGTTCTTCGCATCAGGTGGCCAAACTATTGGAGCTTCAGCTTCAGCATTGGTCCTTCCAATGAATATTCGGGACTGATCTCCTTTAGGATGGACTGGTTGGATCTCCTTGCAGTCCAAGGGACTCTCAAGAGTCTTTTCCAACACCACAGCTCAAAAGCATCAATTCTTTGGCATTCAGCTTTCTTTATAGTTCAACTCTCACAATCATACATGACTACTGGAAAAACCATAGCTTTGACTAGATGGATAACCATAGTGTATCCTTCTCCATCAGAGGGCAAAACAGAATGAAAATGACAATCACAGGTAGGGAGACACAGCCCAAGGATCTCTGAGACAGAGGCACCCACTCTAGCCATCCTTGGTGCATTAAGGGGACGTCCGCTGCCTGGGAGGGGCAGGGGCCTCTCCAGCTTGCCTCCATGCCCTGGGAGGGAGAGCGACTAGGAGCCTCCCTAGGACTCTGCTTCTCTCCTTGGTGACCCTGAAGTCAACTGGAGAGATGACCTTCTGCTATGCCACCTCCCCCGACAGGGTCCTGACTGCACCAGCCAAGGTGAGGACAGGCACCAGGATTTAACTGACCAGAATATTAAAGTGCCAGCCATGCCTGCAGCCCCAACTTTGGGGGTGAGGGCCCAGGCCCTGGGTGCGGGGCTGCAGCGGCTATGTTCCACCCATGGCCCTTGTAGGGCCTGAGTGGCAGGACATGAGCACTGCTCTCAGAGTCCAAGTGGCGTCCGGCCCCCAGGGGGCCCCTGGGGGCTATGACGGGCCAAGCAGTCGGGTTTCTCCTGCATCCTTCCTGCCCGAGGGACTTGCCCAGAGGCCTGCCTACCCCTCAGGTAGGGGTCTGCTTCAGCCTAGTGTCTGCCCCCAGGACACACGGAAGCCCGGCTGGTGGGTGGCGAACCCTCCTTCACTGGGCACCTGGAGGTGAGGTATGGCCTGATCTGGGCCACCATCCGTGATGCTGACCTGGATCGAGGGCCATGACCCACGTGGTGTGCTGGGAGCTGCCATGCGGTGTGGTTGTGTCCACTTCGGCCAGAGCTTGGGGCTCGTATGGACCAAGGCCTTCTGCTGTGCGGGCAACGAGTGCCTGCTGTCCCACTGCCCTTGGGGGCCGGGCACTGGTGTGGTCATGGCCAGGATGCAGGGCTCAGGTGCTCAGGAGAAAGTAAGTTCTCATGGGGTTGTAATGGTGACGGTGTGGTTGCTAAGTTGTGTCTGACTTTTTTACGACCCCATGGACTGTAGCCCGCCAGGTTCCTCTGTCCATGGGATTCTCCAGGCGAGAATGCTGGAGTGCGTTGCCATTTTCTTTTCCAGGGAATCTTCCCCACCCAGGGATCGAACCCACATCTCTTGCGTCTCCTGCATTGGCGGGCAGATTCTTTACCACTAGTGCCACTTGGGAAGTGTCTTTTTCGGAGAAATGCCTGTTTAGGTCTTCTGCCCATTTTTTAAAGAAATAATTGTGTTTATTATTTTGGCTGTGCTGGTCCGTCATCACTTCAGGGTTTTGCATCTAGTTGTAGTGCGTGGGGGCTCCTCTCCAGCTGTGGTGCTGGGCTTCTTACTGTGGTTGCTCCTCTTGTTCCGGAGCCCGGGCCCCGGTAGCTGCAGCATGGGCTCTGCAGCTGAAGTTCTCGGGCTCTAAGCCCAGGCTCAGTAGTTGAGATACATGGGCTTTGTTGTTCTTTGGCGTGTGGGATCTTCCTGGACCAGGGACTGAAGCCTGCGTTAGCAGGAGGATTCTTTACCACTGAGCCACAAGGGAAGCCCTTCTGCCCATTTTTTAAAATGGTTTTTTTGTTTTGATGCTGTTAAGTGTCATGTTCAGTTCAGTTCAATCACTCAGTCGTGTCCGACTCTTTGTGACCCCGTGGACTGCAGCACGCCAGGCCTCCCTGTCTATCACCAACTCCCACAGCATGCTCAAACTCATGTCCATCAAGTCGGTGATGCCATCCACCCACCTCATCCTCGGTCGTCCCCTTCTCCTCTTGCGTTCAATCTTTCCCAGCATCAGGGTCTTTTCCAATGAGTTGGCTGTTCACATCAGGTGGCCAAAGTGCTGGGGTTTCAGCTTCAGCATCAGTCCTTCCAATGAATATTCGGGACTGATTTCCTTTAGGATGGACTGTTTTGATCTCCTTGCAGTCCAAGGGACTCTCAAGAGTCTTCTTCGACATCACAGCCCCAAAGCATCAATTCTTCAGTGCTCGTGAGCTATTTGTGAAGTTTAGAGACTAGCCCTTGTCGGCCGCATCAGTTGCGAGCATCTTCTCGGTGTGTGCTCGCCTTTCCGTTGTGCACTGCCCCTTAACGTGCTGCTGATTCCTATTGCTTTGTCCTCCCTTTATTTATTACCACACTGATTTCTGTTATTTCCTCCTTCCTGTTTACTCTGAGTTTAATTTCTTCTTCTTTTTCTAGGTTCTTACATGAAAAACTGAAGTCATTAATCTGCCACTTCAAGAGGGGGACCCAGTGCTTGACCCCGTGGGGCTGTGGAAGCCACAGGAGGAGGCTGCACCCACGCAGAGGGCAGGCCAGCCCTCCCTTCCGTCTAGGTCTGTGCTGGTGACTGACTGACCAGCGCGGGAACAGAAGTGGTGTTCTGAGACTTGAGGCAGGTCACAGTGAGCCTGGAAGCTTCTACTGGGCCTCAGAACGGCCCCTGTGGGGACCCAGCTGCCACACAGGGAGTCGCTCAAGGTGCAGGAAGACACCACTCAGACGTGCTCACGCTGCCAGCTGGCCCCAGCCGACGGCCAGGTGGGCAAGTGGCTGTGGACTGCAGCCCAGCGAGGCCCTCATCTGACTGCAACCACATGAGAAACCCCAGGCAGGAACCACCTAGTTAGCCCCCACCTGAGTTCTGAAAGATGGTTGTACACGGTGGCTTCTCAGCAGTTAGAGAGCGGGAACACACTCCCACCCCCGTGAGTGTCTGGGCTGGAGGCAAGAGTGTGTGAACGTGCAGACGGCTCCTCCCTGCCCTATCCATCGGCAGCAACTGCCCGCTGGGACCCAGGCTTCATCCAGAGGCTGCAGCTGAACCTGGACCGTGGACAGTTTGGCTACAGGATCCATAGTGTGAGTGTCTACCCTCCGGGAGCCTCAGGGTCAGCATCCAAGACTCTTGTCTGTAGCTGTGAGTGGTACCCAGGACATCAGAGATTGCGGTCCTGGGATGGATGCTCAGGGCTGGCTCAACGCCTAATGGTTTATGGAGATTGATTCCTGACAAAGCCCTGGGTTGTGGCATCTCCATGGAGGCCAACTAAGGGGTCAGGCTGGAATAAATTAGCCCTTATCTCTTGCCAGCTTTCTGTTTCCTGTTGCCGTGCAGATGAAGTGATCAGAGGTGGGCTTGGGGCCGTGTGAACGCGAAGGGCCGCAGTCTGTGAGTCTGCTGCTGCTGCGATGTCACAGCCCCTCTCCTCAGGCCCTGGACCTCTGGGTCCTACTCTCAGCTGATGACTCTGCTTCCCTGTCACTGAAAAATCACAGTGAGTAAGGTGAAGGCTCTGCACCCCAGCTTCTGCATGCTCTGTGCTTCCAGCAGGGCAGCCCCTGGCTGCAGCGAGCCTGGCCCCCTACTGGTAAAAGCCCGGCTCCAGCCACCTCGAGCCCCTCCCACAGCCTCCGTACTCCCTGTTGTCCTCACCTGCAGCCGCCCTCCCTGACTCACTCCCCTGAGCCTGACACTCCATTTCTCTGGCCCCTGGGCAGTGGCCCTGCTGGTCCCCCTCGGGTGCCTGCAGAATCGAAAGGGTCGGATCTGACCTGATGCCCTTCAGGTCACCAACACCATAACCGCCTCCTGCTGCGTCCTGTGGAACCCTGTGTGACCACCAGCAGCATCTGACTAGTTAATCCCACGCTCTTCATGGAAACATTCCACCTTTCTCTGCAGAGTCAGCCCTGCAGCCCAGCCTTCCCTGGACTCTCGGCTCACAGTCAGCTGCCTGCAGGCTGTCTCCATGTGCATGTGTAACAGGCACCTCGCCCCCAAATTCTGTGACCTGCAGATTCAATGAATCCTTATAAAAATTCTAACCCTAACCCTAACAAAAATTCCAACTGACTTTGTGCAGAAATTGACCAGCTGACCCTAAAATTCACAGGGAGAAGCAAGGATCCAGAATAGCCAAAAGAATCTTGAAAAGGAAAAAGAAATATGGACAAATCACACTTGATTCCAACACTTAATTCAAAATGACAGTAACCCAGACATTGTGACCCTGGCATCAGGATACGTGTAGAGCTGGACTGAGAGCCCAGAGATAAACCCTCACACCTATGGCTGCCTGACTTCTGACAAGGTGCCGAGACCAATGAGGAGAGGACAATCGCTTCAACAGCCGATGCTGGGACGGTTGGACTGCACGCGTGCTAAGCCACTTGGTCAAGTCCGCCTCTGTGGCTCCATGAACAGGAGCCGTCCAGGTCCTCTGTCCATGGGATTCTCCAGGCAAGAATGGGTCACCATGCCCTCCTCCAGGGGACCTTTCTGACCCAGGGATCAATCCCAAGTCTCTTATGTCTCCTGCATCGGCAGGAGTGTTCTTTACCACTAGTGCCCCCTGGGAAGCCCCGGGCATACTGGACATACTCATACAGAGAATAAAGGTGGACCCCTAGCTCACCAGAAACAAAACTTAAAATTATCTTGGAATTTTGGGGAAAATACAAACGCCCAGATATTTTTCTTCTGTCAGAGCTCCAGACGTGTTTCTGATGAGCAGCCATGCTAAAGCACCTGGGCTTCAGAAGGGCCTTTGCTTTTGTCTGGTTGGTTTCACTTTTTCTACTTCATCACCAGTGCCCCCATTTCATCTAGTTTAGTTATCCAGTTTCTCTCTCCTTTTTTCTATGTTCTTTCTCAAGCCTTTATTAAGCATAGTAGAAAAGCTTTTGTATACACATATATAAATAATATGTATAATATATATATTTTAGAAAACTTATGAATTTCTGCCTAACCAAAACATTTATGACATTTTGATTCCACTTGTTTGACTTAGTATAAACAGAATGTTAGATTTCTAACTTTAAAAAATAGATATGCAATGAACAGCAAGCTTACTGTAGGGCACAGGACACTATGGTCAATGTCTTATAATAATCTGTAGAGAAAATAATCTAAAAATTAATACATGTGTGTATGTATAACTGAATCACACACACAAAAGAGAATTCTACTTTTTGAAATTTAGTAATGCTTTATCTTTTTGCCAGTTTTTCTAAATGTCCTATGGACATCTAATTACAACATATAAGATACAAAATCTTAAATGGATTTCTGTAGGGTATGATTAATATGAATTAATTAAATATAAATCCATCATGTTTGAATTGTTAGTGACATTGAAAGGTTGTTGCTGAACCTTGGAAGATGCCAGGATTCTTGGCCTCCTGAGGAGAAGAATTCAATCTGGGGCCAGTGATGAGACTTGATTGCTCAGAGCTTTTGTGTGATAAAGTTTTATTAAAGTTTAAAGTATAAAAGAGATAGAGACAGCTTCTGACATAGACATCAGAAGGGGGCACAAAGAGTGCCCTCTGCTAGTCTTTAGCCAGATGTTTCACAGCTACTAGCAGGCTGCTAATTAGAGAAAGGAAATGTCTTGAAACTCAGAGACTGGCACCAGGCCCCTCGCCCACAGCAGGTATCTGAGACAACACTGGCACACGGTGACTTGTCCTGGGCCGTAAAATGATTGACATGAATCTTGAAGAAAGGCAGGTTTCCAAGCAAATACAGTCTCATTCATTTCAGTCCAGTTCAGTCGCTCAGTCATGTCTGACTCTTTACGACCCCATGGACTGCAGCACGCCAAGCCTCCCTGGCCATCACCAACTCCTGGGGTTTACTCAAACTCATGTCCATTGGGTTAATGATGCCATCCAACCACCTCATCCTCTGTCATTCCCTTCTCTTCCTGCCTTCAATCTTTCCCAGCTTCAGGGTCTTTTCCTATGAGTCATTTCTTTGCATCTAGTGGCCAAAGTATTGGAGTTTCAGCTTCAGCATCAGTCCTTCCAATGAATATTCAGGACTGATTTCCTTTAGGATGGACTGGTTGGATCTCCTTGCATTCCAAGGAACTCTCAAGAGTCTTCTTCAATACTATAGTTCAAAAGCATCAATTCTTCAGCACTCAGCTTTCTTTATAGTCCAACTCTCATATCCATATATGACTACTGGAAAAACCATAGCCTTGACTAGATAGACCTTAGTCGGCAAAGTAATGTCTCTGCTTTTGAATATGCTGTCTAGGTTGGTCATAACTTTTCTTCCAAGGAGTAAAGTGAATGAAGTCAGTCATGTCTGACTCTTTGCGACCCCATGGACTGTAGCCTACCAGGCTCCGAGGAGCCTCTCAGTCCATGGAATTTTCCAGACAAGAGTACTCGAGTGGGTTGCCATTTCCTTTTCCAGGTGATCTTCCCAACCCAGGGATTGAACCTGGGTCTCTCGCATTGCAGGCAGACACTTTACCGTCTGAGCCTCCAGGGACGCCTTCAGTGCAGCCTCTTACTCCAAGGAGTAAGCATCTTTTAATTTCATGGCTGCAATCACTATCTGCAGTGATTTTGGAGCCCCTAAAATAAAGTCAGCCATTGTTTCCATTGTTTCTCCATCTATTTGCCATGAAGTGAGGGGACCAGATGCCATGATCTTCAGTTCAGTTCATTCGCTCAGTCGTGTCTGACTCTTTGCGACCCCATGCATTGCAGCACGCCAGGCCTCCCTGTTCATTACCAACTCCCGGAGTTCACTCAGACTCACGTCCATCAAGTCTGTGATGGCATCCAGCCATCTCATCCTCGGTCGTCCCTTTCTCCTCCTGCCCCCAATCCCTCCCAGCATCAGAACTTTTTCAATGAGTCAACTCTTTGCATGAGGTGGCCAAACTACTGGAGTTTCAGCTTTAGTATCATTCCTTCCAAAGAAATCCCAGGGTTGATCTTCTTCAGAATGGACTGGTTGGATCTCCTTGCAATCCAAGGGACTCTCAAGAGTCTTCACCAACACCACAGTTCAAAAGCATCAATTCTTCGGCGCTCAGCCTTCTTCACAGTCCAACTCTCACATCCATACATGACCACAGGAAAAACCATGGCCTTGACTAGACGGACTTTAGTTGGCAAAGTAATGTCTCTGCTTTTGAATATGCTGTCTAGGTTGGTCATAACTTTTCTTCCAAGGAGTAGAGGTGAGGTGAGGTGAAGTCACTCAGTCGTGTCCGACTCTCTGCGACCCGGTGAACTGTAACCTACTAGGCTTCTCCGTCCATGGGATTCTCCAGGCAAGAATACTGGAGTGGATTGCCATTTCCTTCTCCAGGGGATCTTCCCGACCCAGGGATCGAACCCGGGTCTCCTGCATTGGAGGCAGACGCTTTAACCTCTTCTAATTTCATGGCTGCAGTCGCCATCTGCAGTGATTTTGGAGCCCCCAAAAATGAAGTCTGACACTGTTTCCCCATCTATTTCCTATGAAGTGAGGGGACCAGATGCCATGATCTTCATTTTCTGAATGTTGAGCTTTAAGCCAA